>NW_004624819.1:667396-740515 GCF_000247695.1 Heterocephalus glaber | reverse complement strand
AAAAACACCCAACAACAACAACAAAAAACCCCAAAAAGGCTGGGGCTGTAGCTGAGTGGCAGAGAGCTTGACTAGCAGGTTTAAGACCCTGGGTTCCATTCCCAGCATGGGGCGGCAAGGAAGAAATTAACAAGCCTATTCTGAGAGAAATAATGAGATAACTGGGATGAAATAACATACAAGGAATAATTATCATAAGGACATGATCATGCTACCACATAGTATTTGCACAGTCTGTTTTAATCACTTAATTATCTTAACTGCTACAGTGTTGGACAGAGTATAATCATTTCCTGTCCTACAGGCGTAGTGACTGAGATCGGCAAAGTTTAAAAGCATTTCCAAAGTGCTAAACTGAGTGGAATCTATTAACACAGCAGCCCATTCATGTCTTTATACTCAGAGCGAGACTCCTAGAGGCAACATAGAGTGGATCTTGTTTGTTTTTTAAATTCATTCTAACATGGCCCTTTAAAGGGAGCTTTCAGAGCCAGGTGAGGTGGTGCACACCTGTTATCCCAGCCCTCGAGAGGCTGAGGCAGGAGGACTGCCATGAGTTTGAGGTCAGCCTGGGCTATACAGTGAGTTCAAGGCCAGCCTGAACTACATAGCGAGACCTGGTCTCAAAAACTAAAAATAAATAAATATAAAATAAAATAAAGGGAGTGTTCACATTAAGGTTTATTGTTTTCATTGCAGTTCTGGGGACCAAACCCAGGCTGGGAACTTTACAGCTCAAGCTGCACCTCAGAGTTCTGCTGTCAGTCCCAGCCGGTCTCTCCACACCCTATTTTCAGGGTTCACGCATGGGTTTGCAGTGTACCCCCTACCTTCTCACCAGCCACTGGGGTTCACGCTGAATTGCTTTTTTTTGAGACAGAGTCTCACTATGTAGTTCAGGCTGGCCTCGAACCCACTGTGATCCTCCTGCCTCAGACTCCCAAGTGCTGGGATTACAGGTATGCACTACCCCGCCTGATTGAATTGCTTCTGTAACTGTCAGGCCCATTCACCTCTGTCGCCTATCGCTGAACCTATCATTGTTATGTGTATTTAATGCACAGCACTAACCCTAGGAGACAGTGCCTTTCTTTTTTCTAGGTACTGAGGACTGAACCCAAGTCCCTTGCATTGAGCTACATCCACAGCCTTTTTTCCAATTTTTATATTTTGAGACAGGATCTTGCTAAATTGCTAAATTGCCCAGGTTGGGCTCAAACCTGCAATCCTCCTGCCTCAGCCTCCTGAATGCTGGCATCACAGGTGAGCACCACCAGGCCCAGCATTTCTTCCCTTCCTCTGTGGAGGGTGCTGGGCCCAGACACAGAATTCTGGGACAGTGGGTGCGCTTGTTTTTCTTTGAAGACTTGAAGCCTCTGTGCCTGGGGCTGGGATGCAGTTTAGCAGTAGAGAGACCAGCCTTGCAGGGTGAGGCCTTGAGCTTTTTCCCAGGCTTGGTTTTCAGCAGCCCAACTCCTGGCTCTGCCGTGCCCGATCCCATGGATTTACATGGGGTTCACTGCAGGGCTTGAATCTGTCCTTCAGTGAAGTTTGGAAATGTTCAGCTGTTACTTCTCCATACCTTACTGGTATAGACTCTTTTTTTTTTTTTTTTTTTGGAGACAGGGTCTCGATATGTAGCCCAGGCTGACTTCAAACTCATGGTGATCCTCCTGCCTCAGGCTCCCAAGTGCTAAAATTACAGGCCTGCACCACCACGCCTAGTATAAACTCTTTTATTTATTTATTTTTTGGTACCAGGGATCAAACTCGGGACCTTGCGCTTGCAAGGCAGGCACCGGAACCACTGAGCTAAATCCCCAGCCCTAAACTCTTTTAAAGCAGTTTTCCCTACATCTTTCATTTGCCATTTGGAACTAAAACCTCTGACTGACAGTGAGAACCATCCCTCCACAAAAGCTTTAGTTAGTTTTTGAGACAGGGTCACACCCTGTAGCCGCCCAGGCTGACCCTGAACCCATGACCCTCCTCTCTTGGTCTCCTGAATGCTGGGACTACAGGCCTGTGCCAACATGCCTAGCTCACACATTAAAAAAAAAAAATTCTTGAGTCAATTAGTCAGTGTTCACACAGAGAGGGAGCTTACCCTGGATCTATTTACTGATTCATTTAACAAATATTTATTGTACAGGTACTAGTGCAGTGACTTCAGATAGAACAATGAAGAAACAGACAAAATAACTGATATTCAGAGAATGTAAAGAACTTTACAATAAGGGTACTAACTTATTTAATTCCAATAAATCTATGAAGAATATTATCTCAATTTACAAATAAAGAAGTGGAGGCTTAAAGAGATTAAGTAATAGGTTCACACAGTCAATAAAAGCAGAGCTAGGTTTTTTTTTTTGGTTCCGGGGATCGAACTTGGGTCCTTGCGAAATCCCTGAGCTAAATCCCCAGCCCAGAGCTAGTTTTGTGTTTTTTTTTTCAGAGCTAGGTTTTGAACCCAGCTAGTCCAGCTCAAGAATGTGGGGTGTGTGTGTTTAGATGGGGTCTCAGTATTTGCCCCAGACTGAACTCTGGGGCTCAATTGAGACCCTGCCTCAAAAACAAAACAAAACAGGGCCAGGGATTTACTTCAGTGGTGCTGTGCCCGCCTGGCAAGCAAAAGGTCTTGAGTTTGATCCCCAGTACCAAAAAACAAAACAAAACAAAAACCCAGGGACTCTTTTAGAAAGAAAAACAAGGATTTTAGTAATTTGCATAGTAAAAGGGTAAATAATTCTCATTCCTTGATATGCATAATTGTGATCCTCTTAGCATCTTTTAGCATTGGCTGATCATTCCACTTGGCTGTTTATGTTTGTGTGTGCTTGTTTTGTGGTACTGAGGATTGAATCCAGGCCTCCACAATGAGCTACATCCCCAGTGCCTTTTTGAGTCAGGGTCTTTTGAAGTAGCTATGTGCCCTGGCTGGGTTTGAACCTATGATCTTCCTGCCTCAGCCTCCCAGAGTGCTGAGATTAGACATGAACCACCACGTTGGGCTTATTTGGGTTAATTAAAAACTGTTTCAGGTAATTAAATTTTGCTGTGGTTTGCCACGTTTTTGTCTTGCTTGGGCCAACTCAAAATGATTTTTTCTTCTTGAGACAGGGTCTCGCTATGTAGCCCAGGCTGGGCTTGAACTGGCACTGATCTTCCCACTTCAGCCTCCTGAGTGTGGGGATTATAGGTGTGTGCCACCTTGGCCAGCTCTGAAAATATTTTTTTTAAGGATATCTTACAATATGATTAAACCAAGGATTTATTATCCAAATAAAGTAGCACCTGTGTGCAGAAGGCATTTATATTTCTAGTATTTAATGTAGCACTATGTCCACATGTTAGAAATAGATGAGCTATAAGCAACAGATTATAGTAAGCAGATACAGATGTTCTTTTTTAAAGTTTATACAATATAACACTTGATTTTTCAGTTAATACATTTTAGCAATCCTAGCTGGGTGTGCTGGCGAAAACCTGTAATCCCAGCACTCAAGAAGCTGAGGCAGGAGGATTGCTTTATGTGTTCGAGGTCAGCCTGGCCTACACAGTGAGTTCTACTGGTGAGTGAACTGTATAACCAGACCTGTCTCAAAAAGAAATAATACCATGAAGTAGAAAGCAAGTAAGCACCATACAAGTTGCTTTTAACTGCTTCCCAATTGTTTTTTTGTGACAAGGTCTCGCTATTTAGTTCAGGCTGGCCACGAACTCGAAGCCATCGTCCTGCCTCAGCCTCCCCAGTGCTGGGATTACAGGGGTGTGCCACCACGCCCAACCTCAATTGTTTTTAAGATTCGTTTCCTTCACACGTTTGATTGTGGGCTCTTCCGAAGGAAATTCTGCACTCTACACAGAGCTTGCTTAGCACTGAACACACAGCAGGCGCTCAGTAGCTGCTTGCTAACAGGTTGGTGAGGAGTTGGGCAGTGATGCGCTACACCTGTAGAAGAGACCCGCTGCAGGGATCAGCTTGCTGGCATCCCCACTCCTGGGATCCAACCTGCGCAGCCCCCTTCCCCAAAGACTTTTTTTTCAATTCCCAGCACCAAAAAACTTTTTTCTTCCTCAGGACCTTCCCCAGGGCCCGCTCAGACAGCCGTCCAGAAAGCCCTCAGCTGTGGTCCCACCTTAATCTCAGCTACCAGGGAGGCCGAGGCAGGGGCATCCCCTGAGCTGAGGAGTTGGGAGACAGGTCTGGGTAACACAGTCTTAAAAAACAAAGCAGATGGAAAACCCCGTAAGGCCAAGTCTCATGTAATCTAGCTCTAGATTTATGCTAAAATGAAGTTACAATCAATAGGACGACAGAAAATAAGGGCATTTACATAAATAAGACTTTTGAAAAGCAGTAGTTTCACAGCAAGTTAGGCATAGGGCACCGGGCTGCTGGGTGGATTTCTTGCTGAGGCGGTATTAGTCTCTCCATGAGATCATGTGGAAAGATTGAAAGTGTAATTTTTGGTTTCTCATGCTTGCAATGAAATGACTGTACACTTAAAAATGTACCCCGGGTAGGACAGGCGTGGTGTCGCACGCCTGTAACCCCAGCACCCGGGGGCGGGGGGCTGAGGCAGGAGGATCGCCACAAGTTCTAGCCAGCCTGGGGTACACAGTGAGTTCATGGCCAACCCGTTTATTGAGAGTCTGACTCAACACATAGACACACATAGATTGTACCGGGGCACACACGAGTACTGAGCATCTCTCTGGTAATGAGAATTAGAAGCAGGGCTCAGCACAGGGATAATGTCCACGCTGGACGGCGCAGGGTCCAGGTGCCCGCAATCCAGGCTGGTTCCACGCGGGTGCACCGCGGCCAGCTCGGGGCAGACTGGCGAGCGCTCCCCAGAGCAGGTTGGGGTTCGTCGGAGAGCGGGGTGGGTGCGGAGCGAGGGGGGCACCCTGGTCCCGACCACACCCGGGCAGGCGGTTTGCAGCCCTAAGGAGCCGGAGCATGGAGGAGGTCCTACAAGCTGGGCTCGCAGAGCGGACGCAGCCGGGGACCGTCGTCAAATTCCCCGGACTCGAGGAGAGAGAGCAGGCGCAGCGTGCGGGTCCGAGGGCGGGAGCGCATCTCCCCCCAATCCCCGGAAGGAAGGCGGGGGAGGGGCGACGCCGGAGCCGGAGCCAGAGCCCGAGCGAGTCGCGCTGCGCGAGGAAACCTGGGAAGTGGTGTCGTTGCCGGCCCCGCCCCTTTTCCGAGGGCGGGGGGAGAACGCTATATAAGCAGGGTGCTCGCGGTGGACGGTCTTTTTCGCAACGGGTTTGCCGCGAGAGGACAGGTAAGGTGGGGTGCTGTTGCGGTAGGCCTGGCTTTCCCAGGCGGGTGGCGGCTTGGCGTTGGCGCCCTGTGCGGTGGGGGGGGGACCTCGAGTAGCCGGGCGGCCAGGCGGAAGGCACGCGTTCTGCGCTGCGGGCCGTACCTCGTGCGGGTGAGGCCTGTGCGTCGGCCGCGTGCGACCCTCCCTCCTCCAACGTGCAGTTGTCCAATGTCTGGTGGCTGCGAGTCGCGCGGGGGGAGGCGGCCCAGGCCGCGGGAGCGGTCGGGAGCGCACGTGTCCCCGGCCTCGGCGGGGCGAGGGGCCTGGGCAGCGCTCGGCGTCTTGTGTCCCGCGGAAGATGGCCGCGGCGGGTGCCAAGATGGAGGACGGCGGGCGGCCGGGAGAGGCGGGCGGAGTCGCCACACAAAGGAGAGGCCGCGCCCGCCGCCGCCGCCGCCGCTTCCTGTGCCCCGCGGCCGGAGAAGGGAGGGGGCCACGCGGGAGGGCTCGGGCGTCCGCGTCATCTTGGAATTTGCCCTTTGGAGTCCCGATTGGGGCTGGTTATCTAGTCTTGGACGGGGTTCAAAGGTTTTTTTTCCTCAATACCATTTTAGGTGTAGTGAAAACCACCACTAAATCAAAGCCGACATGGGAAAGGAAAAGACTCATATCAATATCGTCGTCATCGGACACGTGGATTCGGGCAAGTCCACCACTACTGGCCATCTGATCTACAAATGTGGTGGCATCGACAAAAGAACCATTGAAAAATTTGAGAAGGAGGCTGCTGAGGCAAGTACAATAGCACAAAGAAAGTTCGTTGAACTAATGTCAGCAGAAGCATTAGGTGGCGGTAATTTCCCTGAAAATTACATTGTGATTGAATCTAAATGTAAGACAGAATAAGCAAAATTTTTTACTTTTCTCTGTAAATTGACAATACAAAGCCACTTAAACCTTGCACATAAACTACTTATAAATATTGAGGGGGAGGTCAAGGAATTTCAAGCTACAGTTTAACATCTAATTGTAACTAATTAATTGTTAACAGATGGGGAAGGGTTCTTTCAAGTACGCCTGGGTCTTGGATAAATTGAAAGCCGAGCGTGAGCGTGGTATCACCATTGACATCTCCCTGTGGAAATTTGAGACCAGCAAGTATTATGTGACTATCATTGATGCTCCAGGACACAGAGACTTTATCAAAAACATGATTACAGGCACATCTCAGGTTTGTGAGCTACATAATTATAGAGACAACTGGCCATTTTTTTTTTTTTTTTTGGTACTGGGGATCGAACTCGGGTCCTTGTGCTTGCACAGCAGGCGGTGAAACCACTGAGCTAAATCCCCGGCCCAACTGGCCAGTTTCTGCTCTGAGGAGACTGGGGCTTTTTGTCTGACGACTCAAAAAGCCATGTCTTTTTTTTCCCAAGGCTGATTGTGCTGTCCTGATTGTTGCTGCTGGTGTTGGTGAATTCGAAGCTGGTATCTCCAAGAACGGGCAGACCCGTGAGCATGCCCTTCTGGCTTACACGCTGGGTGTGAAACAACTCATTGTTGGTGTTAACAAAATGGATTCCACTGAGCCACCTTACAGCCAGAAGAGATACGAGGAAATTGTTAAAGAAGTCAGTACCTACATTAAGAAAATTGGCTACAACCCTGACACAGTAGCTTTTGTGCCAATTTCTGGTTGGAATGGTGACAACATGCTGGAGCCAAGTGCTAACGTAAGTGACATTCAAGACAGTTGAGAGCTAAAGGATGCTTAAAGTGGTGAGTTGGTAAGGTAAACTGGAAATTTTGTTTCAGATGCCTTGGTTCAAGGGATGGAAGGTCACTCGTAAAGATGGCAATGCTAGTGGAACCACACTGCTTGAAGCTTTGGATTGCATCCTGCCACCCACTCGCCCAACTGACAAGCCTTTGCGGCTGCCCCTCCAGGATGTCTACAAAATTGGTGGTAAGTTGAATGTTAATCCTTTCAAGACTTAATTCCAGGCCAGCTTAATTTTGGGTACACACTGTTAGCATACTTGGTTTTATATAAGGTGTTTTGATACTATGTTGTTAAATACTTAGGTATCGGTACAGTCCCTGTGGGCAGAGTAGAGACTGGTGTTCTCAAACCTGGCATGGTGGTCACCTTCGCACCAGTCAATGTCACAACTGAAGTAAAGTCTGTTGAAATGCACCATGAGGCTTTGAGTGAAGCTCTTCCTGGTGACAATGTGGGCTTCAACGTCAAGAATGTGTCTGTCAAAGATGTTCGTCGTGGCAATGTTGCTGGTGACAGCAAAAATGACCCACCAATGGAAGCAGCTGGTTTCACTGCTCAGGTAACAATTCAGTGATGTGCTTCTAGCTTTATTGCAGACTCTGATGTTTTTCAGATGCGCTAAATTCTTGTTTTTCTTACAAGGTGATTATCCTGAACCATCCAGGCCAGATCAGTGCTGGCTATGCTCCTGTACTGGATTGCCATACAGCTCACATAGCTTGCAAGTTTGCTGAGCTGAAAGAAAAGATTGATCGCCGGTCTGGTAAGAAGCTGGAAGATGGCCCCAAATTCTTGAAATCTGGTGATGCTGCCATCGTTGACATGGTTCCAGGCAAGCCCATGTGTGTCGAGAGCTTCTCTGACTATCCACCTCTGGGTAAGGATAATTAAGTTAGATTCATTTAATGAACTGAATTCTGTGCAACAGGTGTATCTCATGATTAAAATTATATTTTATAGGTCGTTTCGCTGTTCGCGATATGAGACAGACAGTTGCTGTGGGTGTCATCAAAGCAGTGGACAAGAAGGCTGCTGGAGCTGGCAAGGTCACCAAGTCTGCTCAGAAAGCTCAGAAGGCTAAATGAATATCACCCCTAACACCTGCCACCCCAGTCTTAATCAGTGGTGGAAGACCGGTCTCAGAACTGTTTCTCCCAATTGGCCATTTAAGTTTAATAGTAAAAGACTGGTTAATGATAACAATGCATCGTAAAACCTTCAGGAGGAAAGGAGAATGTGTTTTGTGGACCATTTGTTTTCTTTTTGTGTGTGACAGTTTTAAGTTATTAGTTTTTAAAATCACTTTTTAATGGAAACAACTTGACCAAAAATCTGTCACGGAATTTTGAGACCAATTAAAACAAAGTTTAATGAGAAACCTGTGTCTTTTGGTCAACACAAAATTTCAGTTCTTTATAACCTCTTTCTGGTGTTAACCCTGAAACTAAATGAAAATATTCTGACTGCTTCATATCTGGGAATTAGAGGGGAAGGTCATGTTCTAAGTAGTAAAGAGGTATAGGGGAGGGCTGTTGATGGAACCAATTAATATAGCAACACTTTGGTATTCTGTAACTTAAAATGTAGGCTTATAAAACGTTAAGTCTTGTGTAGTTCTGATGTACATTTGTTAATGTTCGGTCTCAACCACCCTAGAGGATCTTAAGTGTGATGTTTAGTACTAGAATATACCCAGGTTATAGGAAAAATGGGGAAATTGAGTGCTTTATGTGTGCTATATAGCTTGGTGGTACAGTATACCTAGGGCCTTGGGTTTGGCAGGACTTCAGAAAACTCACATGAAATAGCAACAAGGTTGGGTGGGGAGTTAAACAGGCTAATCTGGAGGTCACTGAATATAAATGGAGGGGACTTCAGCAGGACAGGAATTTAATTAACCTTGGCACTGATCCATAACACCTGGTATTTAGAGACCTGAGACTTGGTCTTGGCTCACAGCTGGGAGTACTCTGGCCAGAAAAGTCAAATTTTGAAAAGTAACTTTAGTTTACTTAGACATCTGAGGTTTCTGAAACTTCAAAGGGAATATTCAAGGTAATAGCTCCTGCCTCAGCTTCCTGAGTGTTGGGATTACAGGTGTGCACACCGTTTAGTTTGTGTTTATTTTGGTGGAGTTTGCTTCAGGTTGGCCTTGGGGTGCTTTGAAAGAACAGCTGACCAACCAGTAAAAATAGCTGGTAATGAAAGTTGACAATTTTAAGATTGACTAGTGAGCCTGGGGATTTAGCTCAGTGGTTCTGTTACCTGCTTCGAAAGCACAAGGTTCCGATTTCAATCCCTGGTACCAAAAAAAAAAGATTGACCCGATTGACCAAAAGATGAACTGTTCACTGCCAAGAATAAGTCCATATAGAAAAATTATCTCCATAGAAGGGCAGGCAGAGAACCCCAATAAGTCCCTGAAAGCTTGCCAGTTCCCAATAGATTTCTTTTGTGAAATGCCACAATTTGGTTTGAGCACCACCTACTGGCAGTTATTACATTGGTTCATTAGGACAATATAAATTGTTTTATAGTGTGACAAAGTATACTTATTGAAGTGTAATTTGTATTGGAATTGACTCCAGGGAATATATTTTGGATAGAATTCAAGTGAAAACGAATATGTCAATTTAGTGTTTGTTTTAAATTGGCCAACTATTGGGTCACCCATGATTGCTTATAAATTGCAGGTGTCAGGTACAGTTTTTTGGGGGGTGGGGGGTGTTTGGGTACCGGGGATCGAACGTGGGACCTTGTGCTTTCGAGGCAGGCTCTGGAACCACTGAGCTAAAATCCCCGGCCGAAATACTGCTTTGTTTTGTGGTACTGGAGATTGAACTGAGGGTCTCTGCTCAGTCCTTAAAACTTTTTGGTACCAGGATTCAAACTCAGGACCTTGAGCTTGTGAGGCAGGTGTGTGTGGTGCCACTGCTAAATCCCTGGCCCAAAAAACTTCATTTTGAGGCAAAATGTGCTCAATTGTCCAGCCTGGGCTTGAACTTGTGACCCTCCTGCCTGAGTTTGGGGATTACAGGTGTGCACTAACATGCTCCACTTGGATGTGGTTCTTGGTGAAAATTTCCACCAGGGATTCTGGGAAGATTTCAGAATATGAAAGGAAACAAGGGGAAGGCATTCTGGTTTGGGAGTTAACATGGTAAATTGCTAGTAAGGAAAACTTGATTTTATCTTTCCTGATTATATATATCCTATACTCCTATACCCAAAATAGATGCCAAATTAATTTTGCCAACAACTCAAATCTGAGGCCTACCTTTTGTGACAGGTGCATCAATCAGATCAAATGATTCAAATGCCCACCTTGCTCCTAGTGGGGGATGATTTGTTCTGAACAGCTCAGTGTAAGCTTCACAAAGAATGTTGATGATTTCAGGACTAAGGAAAATTTTTTCTCATCGCATGACCTTTTTTACTGTTTCAATTTTCAGTGATGGGAACTTCTCTAAAAGTTTGATCAACTAGAAAAGCTTTTGTTTTGGGGGGGAGGTTGGGGATTGAACTCTGGACCCTGTGCTTGAGAGGTAGGCGGTGGTACCACTGAGCCAAATCCCTGCCCCAATATGGGTTTTTAAAAAATGAAAATGAACTTTCAAGAAAGCTTAAATGTCTTTCAATCTAACAATCAATTTTGAATATATTGCTAGAAATCTTTGGTTATCTTTCTGATGTTCATGTCTAACAACGGAGGACGGGGATCTTGTCGACAACCGCCTTGTTTGGAAGCACGTACCACACAGAACTGAGGTCCGATTGGGGCACGAGGGCAGTATGAGGAGTTAGGTCTAAGCTCACTGCTGGATGAGATTTTTCTCTATGCTGTATTTTTCTTGTGGTAACTTCCAGTGTTTATAATAGGCTATTCTCTAGTCAAATGACTTCATTCTTTTTTTCTGTAAGAGACAAGACATCAACTGCTATCAATTCTGAGATAAACTTTTGTGTTTTTTTTCTGGCACAGGGGTTTGAAGCCAGTCAAGAGTTCAACCTTCGAGCTATATATCCAGCCCTATTTATTAACGTACGCCAGGGTTTTAGTGAGTTGCTCAGGCTGGATTCAAACTTAACAATCCTGTCTCAGCCTTCCAGAGTGCTAACATTACAGGTGTGGTCCACCATACCCAGCTCTTCGTGGTAGTTGGGGTTATAGGTGTCCACCACTTCACCCTGTCCTGTAGCTATTAATGTCACACTGTTTTCCTTTTCAGAAGGTTAGGGCTTCTAATGTGTTTTCACCCAAATTAAATTGTAGTTGGGGATGCATACCAGTTCTCTTTTCTCCCTGGGACTACAAATCAAACCCAGGGCCTCACACATGCTAGGCAAGTGCTCTACAACAGCAACATTACCAGCTCTCAAAGCTTTATAATCCATAGTAAGGAAATTTTTTCAATTTTACATATAAAAATTTTTGTGGGGAACGGAGACTCTGTAGTTCCCACTGGCGTTGGAATATGTAGCCCAGGTTGGCTTTGAACTTATGACAATACTACTACCTCAGCCTCATGAGTGCTGCGATCACAGGTATATGCCACCATGCCCAGCTATTTCAATTTTTTTAGTGCTGGGGGTCAAACTCAGGACCTTGCACTTGCGAAGCAGGCATGGTGTCACTGAGCTAAATCCCCAGCCCTTCAATTTTTTTGAGACAAGGTCTCACTGTGTAGACCAGGCTGGCCTTGAACTCGTGCCAATCCTCCTGCCTCAGCTTCCTGAGTGCTGGGATTACAGGCATGTGCTAACATGCCTGGCCTGTTTCAACTTTAGAGAAAATAATTCGTGTTTGAATTACTGCAACAAGTTTCAGAATACTACCTCTGACAAAAGAAATTAACCTAATGAATTGTAGCTGGCAGTGTAGAGAATTTTGGGTTCGGTCATTGACAGATGAGATTCTATGTCAAAACAGCTGCCTCTTTTCTCTCTGGCACAAAAAAATCAGGTCTCAACTTACATTTATCCAGGGGTTCAAGCAGTCCCAAAGCTTATGTTTGGAAAAAAACTAGTCTTGCCCACAATCTTTGTAGCCTCCCTCACTGGAAGGTGAAATGGCTTTCCTTTAGATTGAATTCCTGTAACAATGTGAATTTGGCAATCTGCTCTACTACACTAATCAATAACACATGTATATCCTGGGCTCTGAGCCAGCATCCGCTCTTACATTAATTGTGACCTAGTTTCTGCTAAAAGCAGCTGTGGCAATGGGTATGTACAGAGGCGAGTGTCCCAGTGATTCCTGGATGACTGCAGAGTAACTCACGGGGCTTGTGTAACAGATGCAAGCCCTTCTCAGGGCAACTCAATCAGAACTGCTTGGGGAAAAGCTAGATCATCAATGGTTTCTTTAAAGTTTTTTTTTTAAGGACTTCTGATGTGCCACTAGGTTTGAGAATCATTGAAGAGGGTACCAATCATTTTTTTGAGACAGGGTCCCACCATGTACTAGTGGTTCACTCAGTGATCCTCCTGCCTCAGCCTCCCAAGTGCTGGGATTATAGGGTGAGCCACCATGCCCAGCCCAGCTAGAGTTTGAACAGCTTTACTGATGTATGTCACATAATATAAAATTCACCTCCCTTCTTTTTTTGCGGGGGCGCTCTAGGAATGAAACCCAAGGGCTCCCACATACTCAGCAAGTGCTCTACACCCATGTCTAACTGACCTTTTCAAAGTTTATACTTCAGAGGTCTTCAATAGTATCTTCAGAGAGTTGTAAAACCATTATAATCTAATTTTAGAACATTTTTGTCTAAGTGGCCCTTTTAAGGGCTCAGAAGACACCCAGAAAACTCCCTTTTACAAGTCATTGGGCCAGCTCAGTGTGGTGCCGTGAAGCATGAGGATTTCAAGTTATATACTAGCCTGGGCAACTTAGACCTTGTCTCAAAAATATATCTAAAAAGGGTTGGTTGGTTATGCATGGCAGCACACACTGGTGATCCCACCTCTCTGGGCAGCTGAGGCAGGATGATTACAAGTTCAAGTCCTGCCTGGCACTTAGTGAGGTAGCCAGACCTTGTCTCAAATAAAAAGGGTTAGGATGCAGCTTGGTGCAAAGGCCCGGGGTTCAATCCCAGAAACTCCATGTGAGTCCAGCACAACAGCTCTGTCCCACCTTGGCTGGCAGCTTTCCTGCTATTTCCAGCTTCTACTGGACTAGGACATCCTTCCAGGAGTTGAGATTTCTGAAGTGTAAAAGCCATTTTTGCTAGGTAGAAACTCAAAGTGACAAAATTGAATCTCTTGGCTATAAGGACCTTCATATTCAAAGCCATATTTCCTTTAGCCTAGGTCAACACCTTCATCCTCCCGCCCCCAAGGCTCTTACCAGTCCATAGTGTTGCTTAGCCATTTCCTCTTCCTCTGTGTTGCTGTTCTTAACTTTAGTAGTTTTAGGTTTTCCCACCTGTGGTGAGGGTGGAAAGTGGTGGAAACCAACTATTGTCAGAACAGGATTGTTGTGAAGTCTATGCATTAAGATTAGCTGATATTTTTCCTAGTAGCACCTTTGGTGAGCAGCACAATGTAGGCTGTTTTGAAATATCATTTTATTTATTTTTGGTACCGGGGATCCAATTTAGGACCTTGCACTTGTGAGGCAGGTGCAGTGCCACTGAATCCCTGGCCTGAAATATTTAAAATGATGTAATTTTGTATAAGTGATCATTTAAAGTTGTGGATTTATGGGCCAGGGATTTAACTCAGTGGTGCCGCTGCCTGCCTCCCAAGCGCAAGGTCCCAAGTTTGATCCCTGGTACCAAAAAAAAAAAAAAGTGGATTTAGAGGTTTCACCTTTTTTCTGTGCATGGAAAATTAAGCACATACGTTACCACTGAAAAGGCTCACATACTAAAGCAAATAGCAGATAATAATAAATGTTTTCTACATGTATTTTTTTTGAGACAGGGTCTCACTATGTAGTTCAGGCTGGCCTTAAACTCATGGCAATCCTCCTGCCTCAGCCTCCTGAGTGTACCACCATGCCTGGCCTAAAATAAATGTTTTCATTTTTTTTTGGTACCGGGGATCGAACTCGGGTCCTTGTGCTTGCGAGGCAGGCCCCAGAACCACTGAGCTAAATCCCCAGCCCCTAAAATAAACGTTTTCTATTAACTTTTTCAATGAGACAGTTACTATAGTAAGTCCCTGACTTATGAATGAGTTCCGTTTCAGGAGAATTGTTCCTAAGTTGGATTTGTCTGTAAGCTGACAAAGTGAATCTTATACATTACACTGGTGAAAGTTTGCAACTTGAATATTTGTAAGTCAGGAACTTGCTGTATTGTAATGGAATGTCATTACAACCTCAAAAATTTTATATATGTGCAGTGTCACTAGACCAAAACTATAGCTGCCAAGAACCTCCCAAAGCACTTAGCAACTTTTTGTTTCCTCAAGGTAAAGTTTTGTTATATTCCATTTAATAGACACCCCACTCACTGCTTATATACCTGTATTTAATTTTTTTTTTTGGTGCCAGGGATCGAACTCGGGTCCTTGCGCTTGTGAGGCAGGCAATGGAACCGCTGAGCTAAATCCCCGGCCCACCTGTATTTAATTTTTACAAACTTCCGCAGTGTTGTTTTTTTTTTTAAGCAGTGTTTTCATAAGTTAAATAGCACATAATATTTTGTTTTGTTTTGTTTTTTGGTACCGGGGATTGAACTCAGGTCCTTTCACTTGCAAGGGAGGCAGCGGAACCACTAAGCTAAATCCCCAGCCCAGCACACAATATTTTAAAAAGTATACTTAGGAATACTATATTGGAATTAATACCACCTCTAGTAATTTGCTGAGTAACTACAATGACTAAATCAAGTGTCAATAAAAAATCCATCACTTGTAAATGATCCAGGACTGCAAATACTTTTTACTTGTTACTGACCTGCTTTCTAGAAAGCTTAAAATTAGATCAAACAAACTCATGAAAACGGAGCTAATCCAAGTGGCTCTCTGCGATTCTGACACGCTACCTGGTTGCCTCACACTCAGTCTGGCCTAACCCAGATGCCTGTGGCCAGAGCGACTCCCTGGTACCCACACATCCAAGCTGACACCGGAGCCTCCTTGGGCTGACATTCAGGGAGCTAAGGTCCAGCTGTCGCCTCACTCTGGCCCTCGTCACCACAGAGCATTCAAGTGAGTACTGGAGAAGAGGAAGGACACCAGCACTGTTCTGGCGTCTTTTGTCAGTTCTGCCTTAAAAACAGCCCTCACTGGTTACCACGGACATGCCTTCAGTGTTAAGTCATGGCCAGGACTGTTTCATAAGAAAATACCTTTATTGTGTGATACAAAATAATTACTGTTCCTTTATATACACTCTTTCTCAATCAGATTACCAGACAAGTTTCCACACTGTGTGACAGGATATACTTTTGACTTCAAATCTATAGGACTTTCATTAATGTTCAAAAACAGTTACTGATAAGGATTTCCTGAAGAAGCACAGATTACCTTGGTTTTTTTGGTACTGGGAATCAAATTCAGGGCCTCGAACTTGCCAGGCAGGTGCTGTGCCGCTGAGCTACATCCCCAGCCCACGTATTACATTCTAAAATTAAAAATCAGCTGAATGATTTGGGATGATTTTGTGCAGTCTAAATTTTTAGCCCTAACAAACTGTGGGCTTTTAATAGGCAGACTGATCTTTTGTTAAAAATTGGGACTAGAGCCGGCAGTGGTGGTGCATGCCTGTAATCCCAGCACTCAGGAGACTGAGGCAGGAGGATCACCGAAAGTTCAAGGCCAGCTGGGGTTACACACAATGAATTCAAGATTAGCCTGAACAACACAGCAAGGCTGTCTCAAAAAACCAAAAAAAAGGGCTGGAGATTTAGCTCAGTGGCACTGTGCCTGCCTGGCAAGTGTGAGGGCACAAATCCCTGGTACCAAAAAAAAAAAAAAAAGGGTGTGGGGGGGTAGCACTAAGAGATGGGGGAAGGGAAGGAAAAAAAGATGTGTTATTTCACGAGCAGACTCCCCATGAGGAATGTAATCATTATGTCATTATGTATTACAAACGTAATAATAAAAATTTAAGAAATAACTGAAGGCTTTAATACTGCTTCCAAGTTGGTATAACCAAAAGACTATTAACTTTCTTTTTTTTTTTTTTTTGGTGCTGGGAATCCAACTTGGGTCTTTGTGCTTGCGCAGCAGGCGGCGAAATCACTGAGCTAAATCCCCGGCCCCAAGACTATTAACTTTCAAAACGTGTTAAAAGATAATCCTGGGGCTGGGATTTAGCTCAGTGGTGCTGCCACCTGCCTGGAAAGCACAAAGTCCCAAGTTCCATCCCGGTACCAAAAAAAAAAAAAAAAATCCTTTAATGTGACATACTTCTTGGGCAGAGTACTTGAGCAGGCAAGTCTAGAAGTTGAGGCTTTTTCAGGTTTAGTTTTGGCTTCACTATTTTGATTTTGTTTTTTTGAGACAGGATCTCACTATGTAATTCACTATATTGCCCAGGCTGGCCTCAACCTCAAGGTGATCCTCCTGCCTCAGTTTCCCAGATGCTTGTAGTTTTGGCTTTTATCCTCCTCTAATGAACACAGCATAAGGCTATATAAATAAGATCACTGTACTGGAACTCCTGGTATAAAGAATGTTAATTGATTATAACTTTTTTTTCCAGATACAAAAATTTTTTTTAAAATGGTACTAGATAGTGAAACCAGGGCCTCTGGACTGAGTTATTCTCCCACCCACTTTAGTCTTATTTTGAGACAGCGTTTCACTACGTTGGTATGTTGTCTAGGGTGGGTTTGAACTTGGAATCCTTCTGCTTCAGCCTCTCAGAATGCTGAGATTAATGGTGTGCACCATGAAGCCCCCAAAAAAGCACAATTATAATTTGTTTTCTTTATAAACAAATGACAAAATTCATATAAACTCATAAAGGTATGTCCACAAGTATTAAAAGTTATCTACTATTTATACTTTTGCATAGATTAAATTATTCACATTTTCTTTTTTGTTTTGATTTTTAAGGGTTTTTTTTATTATTTTGGTACTGAGGATTGAACTGAGGACCTTGTGCTTACAATTACAAGGCAGCTGAGATGTGGCACCACTGAGCTAAGTCCCCAACCCATGACAGTGGCTTTATTTTTAATTTTTAGATTTTTTTTGTTTTGGTTTTTTGAAACTGGGTCTGGCTATGTAGTTCAGGCTGCCCTGGAACTCAGCCATCCTCCTGCCTCATTCTCTTGAGTGCTGGTATTACAGGTGTGCACCACCACACCTGGGTTATTCAGTGTTTTTTTTTTTTTGGTACTGGGGATTGACCTCGGGACCTTGCTCTTACGAGGCAGGCAGCTGAAATACTGAGCTAAATCCCTGGCCCTATTCACTCTTTTAAAGTTGTCTTCTGCAAACTGAAAGCTATAACTCTTGAAATTTGGCTCTACTATGTAAGTGCTGATCAGTTTGGGGCGATCCATTCATAACTGTCTGTCTTTGCTGAGTGGTCTTCACAAATTTGAGCAGATTAATGATGGCAGCAGGTGTCACTCCAGGTATACGACTGGCAGCCCCAATCTAGGAATTAAAACCACAAGAGAACCATCAGTGAATTATGTCAAACTAAATCTATGCTCCCTCATAACAATGTAGTTCAGTTCCAGCTGCTTTTTGAAAAAATATTATCTTAATAAACCTTCAAAAGAATCTTGTAAAGTAGATAAAGGAAATGTGACTATTTGTGTCTTTGACTCTGAGAAGTTAAAATGATTTGTGCAAGATGACTGATAACTACTTTTCCTATCCACTAAACTAAGAAAACCTGTGCTAGAGTGCTGTTCATCACATCTAGCCCCATGGTACCTTATCTGGGGTCCTGGAGGCCACGGGTTTCTGCCATGCAGTCTAAGACCGTAAAGAAGGAAAGAGGCCTACAGGTGGGGGAGCAAACCACAATTTTAGTTCCAGTAGTGTTGGTAGTGGTTTTACACATATGTATCGATACTCAGGTGGCTCAAAGATCAAACAGCCTCATGTCAGGTGGGGTCAGTTTTGCTATTAAATGAGTTTGTGGCAAACTTTTTCCTTTTTCTTCTTTCAGCGCTGGGATCCAACCTAGGTCCTCACACGTGACAGGTAAGTGCTCTACCACTTGCTGCATCCCTAGTGCCATGGCAAACTTCCATGAGAGCCTTTTATCGTTGCTGTTGTGGCTGAGGGGCTGTGAACGCCTAGGAGCTGTGCTGTCCTCTTGAGCTTTCTGTGATGCTGGAATCTTCTTCAGCATTTGCACTATGGTAATGTAGAGTTCAACATGGGAGCAACTAAGTGACATGTGGCTCCAGGGCACTTGAAATGTGGCTTATAAGACTCAAGAGCTGACTTTTAAATTTTATTTAACTATAATTAATGTAAATGGCTACAAGTGGCTAGTGGCCACTGTGTCAGGCAGTGCAGCCAATGATTATTCAGAGAAACATAACCTAAAATCAATAGCTGAGTTATAAAATTTGAGGCCTGTTTGCCTGGTGTACATGATGTTTACTGCCAAGAATATTACATTATATTGGTGAAATCACTCCTCCGGATAAAGTAAGTTTTGAAGCCAGGCATGGTGGCCCACACCTGTAATCCCAGCACTCAGGAGGCTGAGGCAGGAGGATCGCCATCAGTTTGAGGCCAGCCTGGGTAACACAGTGAGACAGTGAGTTTGAGGCCAGTCTGAACTACAAAATGAGACCCTGTCTCCAAAAAAAAAAGTTTTATCCTCCCCTATTCCCAACTTGTTTACAGACCATGTTTTGGAAAAATGCTCCTTTGTTTTATGCACCACTACTTAAAAATACACTACCCATTCAACTACAACATGTGATTAATTTTTATTTTTTGCAATACTGGGGGTTCAACCCAGGGCTTTGTGCTTGCTCTGCCACTGAACTACATCCTCAGCCTTTATTTTCATTTTTGAGACAGGGTCTTGCTAAGGTGCCCAGGTGGGGCTCAAACTTGCAATTCTCCTGCCTCTGACTACCAAGTAGCAGGAATTACTGCCCAGCTCATTTCTAAGATATAACCCAGTCCTAGAGATGTCAAAATGTGGAAAAATGTGCATCCCAGCATCAATAAATAACGCCTCTTTTAAAACATTTATTAGAATCCAACGCTATTTAATAAAGTAACTTTAAAAGAATTTGCCTCCACGCCCTAACACACAACTGAGCTGAAGCGCAGGATGGGGGAACTCTGGGTTCCCTCTTCACAACAGCTTCTAAGGCAATACCATGGGGCCCTGGGAAGGGTCTGACAGTAATGTAGAAACCAGTCTCGAGTGTTATAGCTGTCGAGTCATGCAGAACACTGCACTGGTGGCTTAGTGCAGAGTAACTGGTGTCAAACCAGTTCCTGGCTTCCAGTTGTTTACTTCCATGAGACCAGGGTCTGTCACACAGAAGGATAAACTACAAGGTTAAGATTTCTGGCTGTTTTGAGACAGGGTCTCACTATGTAGTCCAGGCTGGCTTTGAACTCATTATGTAGCCTATGCTGGCCTCAAACTCATGGCCACCCTCCTGCCTTGGCCTCCTAAGTGCTGAGATCACAAGCGTGCACCACTGCACCTGGGCTAAGAATCTTATATTTAAATAAAACATTAGTTTTATGCCCACTGTATACCCTATTGGCTCTTTTTTTTTTTTTGGTACCGGGGATCAAACCCAGGTCCTTGCGGTTGTTGGGCAGGCAGTGGAACCACGGAGCTAAATCCCAGGCCCTCCCATTGGCTCTTTATTAATCACTTGTTTCTCTATTCCACTGCTTGCTTTCTTACCGTCCGTGGACGACTGAAATGCAGTTTCTCCCGAACTTCGTGAGACAAAGACACATCCCTGACACTCAGATAATCCAAGTCTTCCGGCAGCTGGAGAGCCTCATCTCGCTGAACTTCCTGTATTTCTTGTTGCTGACAGAGCAATACGGATTCGTAAGAGGCTGGTGGACAAAATGAGAATTAATATCACGCTCACTGTTCATGGAGAACTCTGGCATCAATCATCTCATGCAACACTTAGCACATGACACAGGTGTCCTCTTCTGCAGATGAGGGTGTGGCTGGGCACAGTGGCACAGGCCTGGGATCCCAGCACTTGGGAGGCTGAGGCAGGAGGATCACTGTAATTTTGAGGCCAGTCTAGGCTACATACTGAATTCAAGGGCAACCTGCACTACAGAGGAGACCCTGTCTCAAAAAAACCGAAAAGAAAGGGGGTTCTCAGATTTTGGTAGTGTGTGCTTCCATCACTTTAGCAGCAGCCAGAAGGTCTCATCCCAGACTATGACCCCACCAGTGAACGACCCCAGGGAGGGCTGCCATCATCACCCGAGGCCTCAGCTGCTTCATGCAGAGACTGCAGGTCTGCCGTGGATGATGTCCTTGGGCGAAGGCTGCAAGGACAACTGCACAGGACACAGGCTTTGAAGCCAGACAACCGAGGTCCAAATCCCAGCAGTGTCGCTCAGCAGCTGCGTCATCTGTCACTACTTACCTGTGCAGTTAGAGCAAAACTGCTAGTCTGTCCTTCACAGGGCATTTTTAAGTATCAACTGAAGTAATGCACTAAAAGGAACTGTACAGCACAATATTGTAACACATTAATATAGCAAGTTAGCATTTTATGACTAGGAACAGTCTTCAGGATATCATGGAATATTTGAGGTAATGCCTATGCTATAGATATATTTACTTTATCTCAAATATATGTAGCAAAACAAGAAGAATAATATAATCTGACATATTTCTGCCTTCAGTAAATTTGTCTAAATGGCATGGTGGCATATGCCTATAAGCCTAGCACCTGGGAAGTTGAGGCAGGAGGACTGCCATGAGTTTGAGGCCAGCCTGGGCTACATAGCGAGACCCCGTCTCAAACAAAAACAAAACAAGGGCTGGGGATTTAGCTCAGTGGTTCTGGTGCCTGCTTTGCAAGCTCAAGGTCCCGAGTTTGATTCCTGGTACCAAACCAAACCAAACTAACAAAAAAACCCCCAAGAAAATAAACTTGTCCAGTGGACAGAGCTAGGGAGCAATTTGAAAACCAGCCCCCCTACCTTTTATAGGCATGCACCACAACATCCAGCCCCCTTTACAAAATTTTTATTTTGAGATGGGTCTAAATTACCCAGGCTGAGCTTCAATTTATGATTCTCCTGCCTCAGCCTCCTAGAGTGCTTAGATTACAGAAGTTCACCACCACAGTTTGTTGTTAGACTTATGTAAACTTTCATGGT
This sequence comes from Heterocephalus glaber, assembly GCF_000247695.1. The sequence goes on along the minus strand of NW_004624819.1, from coordinate 719,191 downwards.
GGATGGCAGGTACACTAGGTCCTCCTGTACATCTCGTATAGTAAGGTGATAAATCTCTGCAGAGCTGAAAGAAAACATTCTCACCACCCTGGCTGGTCTCACTGTGTAGCCCAGGCTGGCCTGGAACTCACCTGCCTCAGCCTCCCGATTCACCTGCCTCAGCCTCCCGAGTGCTGGTGTTATAGCCATTTGCCACCATGCCTGGCCCTGACTGGACTGCAGGAGCTTGGGTTCTTTTTCTGTATGAATAGCACACCATCACCCATTGTTTCCCACCCTTCTCCCACAGCCTGGCTGTGTCTTTCTCATTACATGACTTTTTAAGTCAAGGAAAACCTTTTATCAAGTTTTGCAGAAGCCAGCTGGGTGTAGTAGCCAATCTTATTCTCAGTATTTTTCTCTGTGTCTGAAATTCTTCAGAACATAAAACTTGAAATAGCAGTGTAAAAGAAAACAAAACTGTGGCTCTGATGGTCAATAAACTGAGCACTGTAGCATCATGTGTTACAATGTACTGGAGCTGACACAGAATAAATCTTCAAAGGTAGAATACTGTAGCATATTGTCAAAGCCGAAGGTCAGTAATATTAGTGTTTTCCTTATGCAAACATTGGATGGGGCAAATATAAAAAAACTAGATTCTTTTTAAAGAGAGCTCTACAGTAGCACTTCCCAAGCCTATCATATGCACATGATCACCGCAGGGTCTTGCTGAAATGTAGATTCTCAATGGGTCTGAGGTGGAGCCCGACACATGCACTTCTGACAAGCTCCCAGGTGTGCAGCGCTGCTGGAAGGAGCCCGACGCCGTGCTGGTCCTACAGGAATGGGGCTTCCCCTGCTGCACAGATTTTTTTTTTTTTTTTGAGACAGGGTCTCGCTATGCAGTTCAGGCTGGTCCTGAACTCACTATGTAGGCCAGGCTGGCCCTGAATTCTTGGCGATCCTCCTGCCTCGGTCTCCTGAGTGCTGGGGCTACAGGTTTGCATCACCACATTCGGCTCTTGGCACACAGCTCTTAATGGATCGACTGTCCATTCATAATTTGCACAAACAGGAGCAAGAACATACAGGAAACTTAAGAAATTATTTCCTACCTTCTATTTTCAGTCTTTCAGCTAGCTCTCTACATTCAGTGTACTTCTTCAAGGGGTCTGGAACAGCCTTGGCCAATAACTCCATGTCAACCTCCTCATACTTCAGAACATCGAGAGCTCTGAAAATACACAAAAGCTTCATTAACAGGCCGGGGATTTAGCTCAGCGGTGCCGCCGCTTGCCTTACAAGTGCAAGGTCCTGAGTTCAATCCCAAGTACTGCAAAAAAACAAAACAAAACAAAAAAAACCTTCATTAACAGAAGGATCTACTTTACATAAGGCAGCTTAAGAACAAGCTTCTTTGGAATAATCAAATCTCAGAACAAATAACCAAGATATCTCAATTTTACCCAAGTACAGCGAGCAAATGCAGCACCTGCAAAACAGTACGACTTCAAAAGATTCAATATTTGATTTCCTTCCAAGGGCCAGGGATTTGGCTCAGTGGTTCTGCCTCTTACCTCTCAAGCAGAAGGTCCTCAGTTCGGTTCCCGGTACCAAAAAAAAAAAAGAGATGGTTGATTTCCCTCCAGTCTATCATGAAAATTATGCGGCTGGTGTGGGATGTGTGGTTAGAATGCATTTGTTCTCCTTTTTTTTTTTTTTTTTTGGTACCAGGGATCAAACTCGGGTCCTTGAACTTGCAAGGCAAGTGATGAAACCACTGAGCTAAATCCCCGGCCCTGTTCTCCCTTCTGTGTAAGGACAGAAGAGTTATCCTTTTGCATGCTGGGAACCATAAAGGAGGTCTCTTGCTTCTTTATTTTAAATTATTATTATTTTTTTTGGTACCGGGGATCGAACTTGGGTCCTTGCGCTTGCGCAGCAGGTGGGGAAACCACTGAGCTAAATCCCTGGCCCACTTCTTTTTTTTTTTTAAACAGTACTACGGATTGTTGGCCTTTGCATTGAGTACATCTCTAGCTGCTTTTTTTCTTTTTTTTTTTGGTACCAGGGATCGAACTCCTGTCCTTGCGCTTGCGAGGCAGGTGACGGAACCACTGAGCTAAATCCCTGGCCCTAGCTGCCTTTTTATATTCTTTTTTTCTTTTCCTGGACAGGGTGTTGCTATATAGTTCAGTCTGGTCTTAAAGAGGCAATCCTCCTGCCTCAGCCTCTCCACTGCTGAGATTATAGGCGTGTACCACAATGCCCAGCTACATTATTTTCTGACAGGGTCTTGCTAAGTTCCAAAGTTGCCTGGGCTGGGCTTGAACTTGTGATGATGCCACCTCAGTTTCCCAGAGTGCTGGCATGACAGGTGTTTGCCACCATGCCCAGCTCTCCTGCTTGACAGAACTGCTTAAGGAAGCATGAGGCCACGGTGAACACATTTTAACCCTCTAGAAAACAAACTGATAAAAAAAATGATACATAAGTTAAAAGGATCTTTCCAGCCTGATTTTTCTTCTAATTTGTTTTTGTTTTTTGGTTTTTTTCATACTGGGGATCGAACTCAGGACCTTGTGCTTTCAAGACAGGTGGCAGAACCACTGAGCTAAATCCCTGGCCCTTTTTCTTCTAATTTGGAATAACGTGTTTCCGTTTTTACCGCATAGGAACTTCTGACAGTTCCCTTTTGTTTCTATTGCTCACCCTGGCTGGGCTAAAGCCTCCTGGATGAGAGCAGGAGATGGGAGAACAATGCATGAACAAAGGGAATCAGAAATATGGCGGACATTGCCACACAATCTACACAGGTCACCAAGAGAATATGCCTGAGGACTAGTGCCACGGTCGAGCAGGTGAGACTTGAGGAGAGCAGACTGGCAACAGGAACCTCAGGTGCTTGGTACTGGTGCTCTAACGAGAGCAGGACGGCTTCTACTGATCATGTCTTCCCTCGCCCACCTCCAATCCTAATTTGACCCCAGATACCACTCTAACTAGGGCTCACTCTGTTAATTATTACTTCATTTACATGTGGCTTTTTTGGGGTAGTAATTTCTTTAGACAGAGTTTAGTTTTTTTTGGTACCAGGGATCGAACTCGGGTCCTTGCACTTGCAAGGCAGGCGGCAGAACCACTGAGCTAAATCCCTGGCCCGGGTAGTAATTTCTTTAAAAGGTATTAGGAGAAGTATTGTCAATGGCATTTTTTGCAGAAACAGAACATTTCATCCTAAAATTCACATGGAGTATCAAGGACCCTAAATGGCCAAAACAATTTTGAAAAAAGAACACAGTCTGCCAGGGATGGTGATGCATGCCTATAATGCCAGCTCTAGGGAGGCTGGGCCAGAAGGGTCACAAGTTTTGAGCCCAGCCTGGGATATGAACTTGAGGCCAGCCTGGACTATACAGTGAGACTCTGTCTCAGCCCTCCCCGTCAAAACCAAAATAAAAACATGGTCAAAGGACTCAGACTTTCTGATTTGAAAATATATTATTGCCGGGGATTTAGCTCAGTAGTTCTGCCACCTGCCTCAAAGCGCAAGGACCCGAGTTTGATCCCTGGTACCAAAAAAAAAAAAGAAAGAAAGAAAATATATTATTAAGCTATAATAGTCACAACAGTGATTTTATATATACTGTGATTAAAAAATACGTTAAGAGGACCGGGGATTTAGCTCAGTGGTTCTACCACCTGCCTCACAAGCACAAGGCCCTGAGTTCAATCCCTAGTACAAAAAAAAAGTTAAGTATTTATATTAAAAGTTATTAAAGGATATAATGCTATTAATCCCTCTCAAAAGGTGAGAGTGTATCTCAGTGATACAGCACTTGCCTAGCAGGAATAAGTGCCCCAGCACTAAAAAAGAACTCCTTCAAAATATTCTCTCGCTTTGGACACACTGTCCCATTGTTCTTGCCACTTTCTGAAACAGTTCTGGAAGTCTTCTTCTGTGAATTTTCCTAGTTGTGTTGTGGCTGCCTAAATGTCTTGAATTGATATAAAATGTTTACCTTTCACAGGCATTTTGACTTTACGGAAGAGCCAGAAGTTACCTTAGCGCCAGATTTGGTGAATAAGGTGGATGAGAAAGCACTGTAATTTCATGAGCCTGCCTTTCTGTTGGATGGGACTTGGCAGCAGCATTCACCTTTTTTTTTTTTTTTTTTTTTTTGCAGTACTGAGGATTGAACTTAGGACATTGTGCTTGCAAGGCAGGTGTGGCGCTACTGAGCTAAATTCCCGGCCCATTCATTCATCGTATTTTTGATCACAGGTTGCAAAGACATGAAAGAAAACTTCCAGAACTGCCTCAAAGAGTGGCAAGAACAATGGGATAAGTGTGTTCATAATAAAGGGTAGTGTTCTGAGGAAGATTAATGACAATGTGTCTTTTACTGCAGTAAGTTTTTACATTAAAACACAAATTATTTTCTGTAAGTCCACACCCCTCCCCCCAATAGAACAGGATAGTCAAGAAACACTGTGCTATATATTTCATATGTGAGCAAATGATTCTCCCAAGACACCATGGCAAAAGGATAAATCTCAATAAATGATGCTGGGAATGATGGATATCCACATTGCAAACAAAAATTAATACAAAATGGACTAAAGACCTAAATATAAGATCCCAAATCATACAATTTCAGGAAGAAAACATACAAGTTTGACTTGATTTGAAAATCTATTTCTCTGGCACCGGGGATTGAATCTAAAGCACTCTGCATGCTAAGCATGTACTCTACCACTGAGCTACATCCCAGCACTTATCAAACTTTTCAAGTGCATTTGTAGGCAGGTGTGGTGGCACAAGCTTGTAGTCATTGGACACCAGACAGTTGAGGCAGGAGGACTGAGTCTGAGCACCTTAGTGAGATCCTGTCTGAAAATAAAAGATAAAAAGTCTGGGGGTCAGTGGGAAGGCCCTGGGTTAAATCCCTAGCACTGCAAAACAAAAACAAAAACAAAACCACTAATCACATTCAATGCAGATACCAATTAAAATTTTTTGAAATAGATAAGTAATTGATAAAAATTCTTTGTCCAGGGCATAGGCATATAGGTCAGTGACATAGTGCTTATCTAGTATATGTGAGGCCCTGAGTTTGAGTCCCCATCATTGAGAAAACCAAAGCAAAAAAGCCAAAAAACCTTGTTCAGTTTTTCAAATAATGTGAAGTCTTCTAAATCCAAACAAATGAAAAACAGCTGAAGCGCAGAGTAATTGTAAACTGCTCAGGACTGCTGTTTCCTGGTGCCAATACCCTGGGGCCACACAGCTGAGCTATGGGTTGACAGTTCCCATGCAGGCAGCGTGGTCCCCAGTGTGGGCTTGTGGAGGGGGTGAAATCTCCAGGGGGAGGCAGGTAGGTCCCCAGGGTGCTGGTCCACAGCAGGGACAGACGCTGCTCTCATGAGAGGAAGTGTTATAAGAGGAGTGTACCTGCGCCCCCCTCACCCAGATGCCATCTACATGATACCCTCACCGGCAGCCAGAGGTGGGACTGCCCAACCTCAGACTTGCAGCATCCAAACAGTGAGCCAGATACATGTTTTTCTTAGTAAGTCCTCAACCTTAGGCATTTTATTACAGTAACAGAAAACTGACTAATGTAGCCAGTCAGCAAATGTGTCACTGCTATATCTGAACACTGGATTCTGGCCTAAAAATTCCCATACTGGAACCTAAAATCCAATGTGATATTAAGAGGTGGCTGGCCCTAATGAATGGGATTGGTGCTCTTACACAGAAGCTTGAAGGAGCCTGCTGTTGCTTCTGGCAGGCGAGGATGCAGAAAGAAGTTGCCAGTGTGGAAACAAAGATAACTCCTTCAGCAGACATCACATATGTTGGTGCCAAAGCTTGGACTTTTCTCTCTCCAGAACTGTGAACAATCAATTTCTGTTATTTATAAATTACACAGGTGCCAGGTGTGGTGGCGCACACCTATAGTCTCAGCACTTGTGAGGCTGAAGCAGGAGGATCACTGTGAATTTGAGGCCAGCCTGAGCTACATAGCGAGTTCAAGGCCAGCCTGTGTGAGACCCTGTCTCAAAATACCAAAAAACCAAAAGACCCCCAAAATTAAATTACATAGTCTAAGGTTTTCTTGTTTGGGGCTTTTTGTTTCTTTTTGACTGATTACTCTTTTTTTTGGGTACTGGGGATCAAACTTGGGTCCTTGCGCTTTCGAAGCAAGTGGTGGAACCACTGAGCTAAATCCCTGGTCCCTTTTTGTTTGTTTTTGTGGAGCAGGGGGATCAAATACAGTGTCTCAAGCATCCTAGCCAGGTCCTATGTGGGTATGGTGGCCTGACTAGACATTATGCAAAGTCCTTAGGAACAGAGTCCTTTAGATTCAGAGTTCATATAATTGGGAAACAAAAAGAAGGACAAAAAAATCTGAAGTGGAGCAAGTAAATTCAAAGGAGTTTCCCTGCATTAGCTCATGGACAAGACAAGATCATACAGTTGCTCCAAGCCTACTAAAAAGAACAGATACTTCTTGTTTTTTTTTTTTTGGTACCAGGGATCGAACTTGGGTCCTTGCGCTTGCGCAGCAGGCAGCAAAACCACTGAGCTAAATCCCCAGCCCAAGAACAGATACTTCTTTAGTTTGGGTCTTTTAAATCTTAGAAAAACCAAAAAGACTCAAGAGAGAGCCACAGAGAAATTATATAAAAAGTGAAAATAATTTAATATATATGAATCTAAAATATATACATGTGCTGGGCATGGTGGTGCACGCCTGTAATCCCAGCACTCAGGAGGCTGAGCCTCGAGGATTACTGTGAGTTCAAGGCCAGCCTGGACTACATAGTGAGTTCAAGCTCAGCTTGATCTACACAGCAGACCCTGTCTCAAAAAAGTGAAAAAAATCCCCCCAAACAAAATCACCAATAAAAAAATACCATATGTATACACACACATATATGTGTGTGCATATATATTACATGCTATGCATGTGCTCTACCACTGAGGCGTACCTTAGCCATATATATTTTCAATACTTAAAAAATTGGGCCAGGGATTTAGCTCAGTGGTTCTGCCACCTGCTTTGCAAGCACAAGGTGCCGAGTTCAATCCCTGGTACAAAAAAAAAAAGTGAGTTGGGCCTGGGATGTAGCTCAGTGGCAGTGAGCTTTGCCTGAAAAGTGCAAAGTCCTGAGTTCGGTCCCCAGTACTGAGTTATATCTAAAGTTTACTGAGTTATATCTAAAGTTTTCTGAGTTATATCTAAAGCTTTCTGAAAAGAAGCCAAGAGTGAGTGACAGTCACTTAAAATGTGTAGGTAGAATGTAAAGGTACAATTCCCAATGAGAAATGTAATTGTGTTGTATACCTAAAATGTACCAATAAAAGAATTTAACAAAAAAAATGTGTAGGTAGGGAGTCTGTAGGTGAGGTCCCACTGAAATAATCTAATTTTCTGCGAAAAGTGAGGTTATATGAAAAATACACACCTGACAGGGAGACTTCTACTGGTACTTATAGAAACCTGTGGGATTAATTTTTTCCACTTGGAGCTTGAAAACTCAATAGATTTCAACACAGAAATGCCTTCTTCTAAGGAGGACTTCATCCAGGCCGCTCTGTTGTACCGCTGCTGGGACACGCAGCCAGCTTCCTCATAGCCTAGAAAAGGAGAGAATATGTGGGAGTGAGAGGGGTTTTCATGAGGAGAAAGCTGGGCTGCAGGCGCGTGGAGTCACCTCGGAACGTGAGCCGGCTGTCGGCGTTATCTGGGCGCAGTGACAGGCGGAACTCAGCGCGGCTGGTGAACATGCGGTAGGGCTCGCTGGTGCCCTGGGTGGTGAGGTCATCGATCATGACACCTATGTAGCCTTCCGTACGGCTAACAATGAAGGGGGGCTTGCGACTGACCCGAAGGCTGGCGTTGACTCCGGCTATCACACCCTACAAGAGGACTGGAATGTTTAAGATGCCATCATGAGCTGAGCAATTCTTGTCTTACCCGGAACACAGTCTGGACAGGGCGGCACGAGACAGGAGGAAAGTGAGCCCAGAAAATGGGATCCATATTTGGAAAGAGAACATGGGCAGTGTAGCATTTCCGCTATGATTCACTGTTCCCACAAACAGCTAACATTTCTCAAAAGCCATCTTTTATCTAAGACCCACCTGTGAGATGTTTTAGCTTTCTCTCACAAATAAAAACAATTTATTTATAATGATGATAGTTTTCAATAAAGCAGTTATGTTAAAAGAACTAAATTTTCTTTAGAAACTTCAGAAGCAATATGATAAATCTAGTCAAAATATGGTATTTGGCTGGGCACAGTAGCTTACGCCTGTAATCACAGCAGTACGGGAAGCTGAGGCAGAAGGATTACAAACTGAAGCCCAGCCTGGGCAATTTAGTGAGTCAGCAAGCCTGTTTCAATCAATCAGTCAGTCAATCAATCAATCAATCAATCAATCAGAGGGCTGAGAATATAGCTCAGTGGCAGCACGTTCTGTTTGATCCCCAGTACTGAACAATTTTTAAAAAAGATGTCAGATCTAGGAGTTCAGAAAAGAGTAATAAAGCCACAAGTAGTTGGGTACCGGGGTACACACTTGTAATACCAGTACTCTAGGAGGCTGAGGCAGGAGGATTTCAAGTTAAAGCCCAACCCAGGCAACTTTGTGAGAGCTTATCTCAAAATTTTTTTAAAAAAAAGGAAAAAGGTCTACAATGTATCTTAATGAAGGCCCTGGGTTCAACTCCAGTACCAGCACCACCAGCAAAAAAAAAAAGAAGAAAAAAAGCCACATGTTTTAAAAATCCTACCTCCCTGTGTCATAGGCCCTGGACACAAGCTGTCCTCTACTGCAGATTGATACAGTTAACCAGCAGCCAGGAGAAGAGAAGCCCCAGGCACGAAGTCCCTTCTGGTTCACAGCGCCACCCGAACACGCTCTTACCTGAGCTGCAGCTTCCTCATAACCAGTGGTGCCGTTGATCTGTCCTGCAAAGAAGAGCCTCTGAACCAAGTGGGTCTCGAGGGAAGGCTCGATCTGCCGGGGATCTAAGTAATCGTACTGAACACCGTAGCCTGACCAAAGAATAAACAGCACGAAGTAAGTGAAAACTGATGGATTCCCCTAAGACCGAGATGCAGATTACCACTAACTGCCCTTGAAAAATGCTGGTTCCTCTTCTGAGGCCCCGAGCCTCTCAGAGCGGCTAAGGCCCTCACTGCATGAGTGAGGCCACGCTGACATGGAGGCGAGGGTGGCTGTGCCCTTACCTGGCTGAACCATTTTCGCCTTCTCCAGGCCTCGGATGCACAAGATCATCTTCTGCTGTAGCTCAGCTGGCAGCGTCACAGATAACCCTTGCGGGTAGATGAGATCAGAATCCATTCCTTCAGGTTCCAACCAAACCTGATGGACGCGGTTTGGAAAACGCAAAACCTTTGATTCAATGGAGGGACAATATCTAGGGCAAGACATTGAAGAAAAAAATAAAATGAACAAAGAGGCTGATGTCGCTCCTTGTAGTAACCGAATACCGATCGCCTGCCCTTACCGGGGTCCGCTTGCAGTTTCCTTCACGTGACTGTTGAGGTGAAGGTTCTCGAGGATGATGGCATCCACTGCAGAATTGGTGTGAGTAAGGTGACAGGGCAGCTGATCTTCTGGCTGAAAACAGCAACCAGAGCCACAGACTGTATTGTTTCGCTTCTCTACTTGTTGCCCCTTATCCAAGTACATTCCACGAGATCTTTAATAGACAATACATTTGCAGTGTCCAGTGCTACTTGGGAAGCTTTCTTGCCAAAAATAACCCAAAAGATGAATCTCGATGTAAGCAAGCCCAGATGTAACCACCAGTTTAGAGCAAAGAGGTTAGTGGCACCAGAAGCATGCAATCAGACAGGCCGTGGGACGCTCCACAGAACAAATGCCTCAATTTCTTCCATTTATAAATGTTCAAAAGAAAACAGGAAATGGTTATAAAACATATCCTCCAACAGACCTTATTTGGTTCCTGGTCCACATAAGACAACTATAAATATTATTATTATTTTTTTTTGGTACTGGGATTGAACTCGGGACCTTGCACTTTCGAGGCAGGCGTCAGAACCACTGAGCTAAATCCCTGGTCCGCTATAAACATTACTTTTGAGCAGGGCATGGCACATGCTTGTAACCCCAGCTACTTGAGAGGCTGAGGCAGGAAGATCGCAAGTTTGAGTCCTGTCTGGGTAAATTAGTGAGATCCTATTGCAAAATAAAATTAAAAGGGCTGGGGATGTGGCTCAGTGGTAGAGTGCTTGCCTAGCATAAGGCCTTGGGTTCAATCCTCAGCACCGCAAAATAAGTGAATGAATGAATGAGTGAATGAGGCAGTTAGGGAAAACTGAACATTGAATACTAGATGATGTTAAGAAATGTTTTGTCAAGGGCCAGAGACTTAGCTCAGGGGTTCCGCCGCCCGCCTCACAAGCGGAAGGACCCAAGTTCGATCTCCAGTACCAAAAAAAAAGAAAAGAAAAGAAATGTTTTGTCGGGTGTGATATGGTGTGGCTTTTTATTTTTTTGGTACTGGGGATCGAACTCGGGACCTTGCGTTTTTGAGGCAGGCGGTGGAACCACTGAGCTAAATCCCTGGCCTGGTGTGGCTTTTTAAAAAAGCTCCTCTTTATTAGCAACATATATGAAAGTTCAAGTGAAATGATGTGATATGTGGAATTATTGCTTTAAAATTCAGCAAAGAATGAAACAATAATAACAAAATATTATTGTTTTCTTTTGCATTTTTAAGGTGGATTTTATTTTATCTTTGGTACCAGGAATTGAACTTAGGGCATTGTGCTTACCAGGCAGGTGCTATGCTGCTGAGCTACATCCCTGACCCTTTTTATGTTTTTTGAGACAGGGTCTCACTGTGTAGTTCAGGCTGGCTTTGAACTCACTATAGGGCCCAGCCTGGCCTCAAACTCACAGCAATCCTCCTGCTTCAGCCTACCAAATACTAGGACAACACGCCACCATGCCTGGAGTGTTGTGTTTTCTAAGACAGGGCCTCCCTATATAGTTCAAGCCAGCCTTGAACTCACATTGTAGCCCAGGCTTGTCTGGAATTTGCAGTGATCCTCCTGCCTCAGCAGCCTGAGTGAGGAATTATAGGTGTGGACCATCATGCCTGGCTCCAAAATGTTATTAGTTGAAGCTAAATGACAGATACATAGATTCACTATACTATTTCCCTACTTTGTGTCAAACTGAAAATTTACCATAAAAAGTTTAAAAAGATACATACTTAGCCAGGCCGGGTGCCACATGCCTGTGATCCCAGCACTCGGGAAGCTGAGGCAGGAGGATCACTACAAGTTCAAAGTTAGCTGAATTACAGAGAAAAACCCTATCTCAAAAACAAAACAAAACAAATCAAAATAGGACCCAGGTGTGGTGGCACACACCTGTAACCATAGCACTAGGAAGGCTGAGGCAAGAGGATCACCATGAGTTCAAGGCCAGCCTAGGCTACATAGTGAGTTTAAGGCCAGCCTGAATTACCAAGCCAAACTCTCTCAAAAACCAGAACAAAACAAAAGTGAATCATCAGGATATTTACCATTAATAAACAATGTTCAATTCTAAACAAATGCTGAAATATACCTTTTTTTTCTTTTTAAACTCAAAAAAAAGGGCCGGGGATGTAGCTCAGTAATATCATGCCTGCCTGGCAAGCCCAAGGTCCTGAGTTGATTCCCAGTTCTGGAAGAGGAAAAAAAAAACAAACGGAAGCTGGGTGTGGTGGTGCACGGCTGTAGTCCCAGCACTGAAGCCCAGGCAGGATGCTGACAGTGAGTTCAAGGCCTACTTGAACTACACAGTAAGACTCTGTTCAAAAAACAAAGACACCCCCCACCCCCCGCGAACAAAACACTTTCCTAAAAACCAAGGCAAACCGGGGGATGGGAATTTAGCTCAGTGGTGCCGCTGCCTGCTTCAAAAGTACAAGGTCTCAAGTTCAATCCCTGGTACCGCGAACCCCCCCCCCCAAAAAAAAACCCCAAACAAGGCAAACCGAGGAACTGTTCCACATTAAAGAGATTGTTACCTAATTTGGTTTTTTTTGGTACTGGGGATCGAACTCAGGACCTTGTGCTTGTGAGGCAGGTGGTGGAACCACTGAGCTAAATCCCCAGCCCTACAGTAAAGAGATTAAAGAAAAATGGCAGCTAAGTAAGGTAGTGACACCTATAGTCTCAGTTACTTGGGAGGGAAGTGCATTTGAGCCTGAGTTCAAAACCAGTCAGGGAGACCCTGGAGAAGGATCAGAAAAGGGAGGAGAAGGAATGGGAGACAGAAGGACAGAGAGGGAGGGGGCTGGACAGTCACTTTGGACAATACTGGAATAATTAGCAATGTCAGACTATGGATCTTACACTACATAACAAGCACTGTATTAGTGTTAAATTCCCCAAATTCCACTACAGTATTGAGGGTATATAACATGTCTTTGTGTGTAGCTAAGCTACAGACTGAAATATTTAAAGGTATAGGCTCAAGATCTCTGCAACCTCCTCTCAATGCTAAGGAGAAAAAGTACATGTTTTCCTGTCTATCTTTTGGCTGGAGCATGGCTGGTGAGACAATCTTGTTGTGTAGTCCAGGCTGGCCTGGAACTTGCTATATTCTCTACCTGGCTTGTATTACTGCCTTATACATTCAATATATACATTAATATCTATATATATGGTGATAAATATGGTAAAATATTGAAAATGGGCAACTTCCATGGTTGATAGGAATTTGTTTTAATAGTCTTACAATTTTTCTGTATGTCTGAAATTATTTCAAAAATAGGTAAAGTGAAGCTGGGAGCAGTGGTGCAGCCTGGAATCCTAGCACCTGGGAGGCTGAGGCCTGAGGATCGTGAATTTGAGGCCAGTGTGGGCTACACAGGCAGGCTTTTCTCAAAAAATTTAAAAAAAGGCTGGGCATGGTGGTGCACAGATATAATCTCAGCACTTGGAGGCTGAAGCAGGAGGATCACTGCAAGTTAGAATGCACTGCAGCTACATAGTGCATTTAAGGACAGCCTGAACTACACAGTGAGACCCTGTCTCAAAAAAAGAAAAGAAAAAAAGGTAAAGCTATTCAAGTGATGAAATTTAACAATTAGATAGGCAAACACCCGAGTGGCCAAATTAGCTATTTTTAAAGATCACTTCTTTGCACCCCAAGTAATAACATAAACTGCCAAAAAAAAGAAATGGTTAAGCTACCTCCTGCAGTGAATAGCCAATACAGAGTAGGAAGCCAGGCTTTGCAAATTACTCACCTTAATCCACACTGTCTCATTGACAAAGCTGAACGGTACAGATGGGTCATCTGGTGTCTGCTTGTTTAGAATACTGAAATCAATGGACTCTTTGGCAATTCGGGGCGGAGTCCCAGTCTTTAACCTTCCCACCACGAACCCCAACTTCTCCAGAGTCTGAGCCAACCCTATGGAAGGCTGATCCCCCAGGCGCCCTGCAGGGTGCGTTTCCAGTCCAATCACAACCGTGCCTCTCAGAAATGTCCCAGTGGTCAGGATCACACTCTCTGCATGGACTGCGCTTCCGTCCACTAAACGATGAGAAGGAAATAAAATTGTTTTCTAATTATCACAGAGCAAAATGGAATGTGAATGTTGTACACTGGGCTACGGAAAACTCTGTCTTTAGAAACTTGAAAATCTATTCTAAATATACATGGTGCCAGGTCTGCTGGCACATGCCTGTAATAAAGATCAAAGCAGAAATCAATGAAATTGAGATTAAAAAAATAATACAAAGACTCAAAGAGCTAGATCTTTGAAAGAATAAAGAAAATATACAAATCCTTAGCCAATCTTACCAAAAAAGGGAAAGATAAGATCCATATCAATGCAATTAGAAACAAAAAAGGTGAAATCACAACGGACACCACCAAAATCCAGAAGATTACTAGTAACTACTTCAAAAACCCAAAAAACTAGAAAATCTGGAAGAAATGGATAGATTCCTAGATACATATGAATTACCAAAACTGACCTAAAAAGATATAACTACCCTGAATAATCCAAAAATAGGCAATGGAATCGAGGCAGTAATAAAAACCCCACCTGATGTAAAAATTCAATGCCTGATGGATTCAGTAATGAATTCTACAGAAACTTCAGGGAAGATCAAAGGTCAAATTTCCTCAAATTCTTTAATGAAATTCAAAGGGAAGGAGTACTGTCAAACTCATTCATGGAGTATTACTCTGATACTAAAACAGGACAAGGATTCAACTAAAAAAGAAAACTACACAAAAAGCCTCAACAAGATACTGCTGAACAGAATGCAACAAATCATCAAAAAGATCATACACTGTTGGGCACAGTAATTCACACCTGTAATCCCAGCACTGGGAAAGCTGAGGCAAGATGATCACTATGAGTTTGAGGCCAGTGTGAACTAGACAGCAAGACCATGTCTCAAAAGAACAAAAAGCACATCAATAAAAGTAATACATCACACAAACAGAAGGACAAAATTCACATGATCATCTCAAAAATGCAGAAAAAGCCACTGACAAAATCCAACATTCATTCATAATAAAAACTCTGAAGAAAATAGGCGCAGAAGGCCAGATGTGGTGGTGCACACCTGTAACTCCTGCACTTGAGAGGCTGGAAAGCCATGAGTTCGAGGCCAGCCTAGACTACATAGCGAGACTTTGTCTCAAAAAACCCAAACCAAACCAAAACCAAAACAAACAACAATAGGGCCGGGAATTTAGCTCAGTAGGATTTAGCTCAGTAGTTCCGCTGCCTGCTGTGCAAGCACAAGGACCTGAGTTCATCCCTGGTACCAAAAACAAACAACAACAACAAAAAAAACTTCTCTGTATGACACTACACAGAAGGGTGGATATGTGTCACTATACACTTAAAAAAAAAACCAAACCAAAACAAAAAAACAAACGACAATGAAAGAAGAGAGAAAAAAAGAAAATAGGTATAGAAGGATCTTATCTCAATCCGATAAAAGCCATTTATAACAAACTTACTACCTACACCATATTAAATGGGAAAAACTGAAAGCTTTTCCTCTAAAATCAGGAACAAGACAAGGATGCCCACTATCATCCCTCCTGTTCAATACACTCCTTGGAACTTTTTTTTTTTTTTTGGTACCGGGGATCAAATTCAGGTTCTTGTGCCTGAGCAGCAGGCGGCGAAACCAGAGCTA
This sequence comes from Heterocephalus glaber, assembly GCF_000247695.1. Next base: position 703,972 of record NW_004624819.1, on the reverse strand, counting down.
AATCCCCAGCCTGAAACTTTATTTTAATTAAAAAAATTTTTTTTTCACAGAGGTTCTTGCTTTGCTAAACAATCCTAAAATTCATATGGCAAAAGCAATCCTGGGCAACAAAAGCAAAGCAGGAAGCATCACAATCCTGGATTTTAAGTTATATTATAAAGCTACAGTGATAAAAACAGCACAGTATTGGCACAAAAACAGACATGGATCAGTGGGCCAGAAAGAGGATGCAGAAAGAACCCCAGGTACATTCAGCTATCCCATCTTTGATAAAGGGCCAAAAACATGTGCTGGAAGAAAGATAGCCTCTTTGGCAAATGGTGCTGGGAAAACTGGCTATCCACATGCAGAACACTAAATCTGGACCCATATCTTGCACCTTGTACTACAATAAAATCAAAATGGATCAAAGACCTATATTATATTAAAAGAGAAATACTTAGCCAGGCGTGGTGGTGCACACCTGTAATCCCTGCACTCTGGAGGCTGAGCCAGGAGGATAGCTGTGAGTTTGAGGCCGGCCTGGGCTACATGGTGAGTTTAAGCCCAGTTTGAACTACACAGCAAGATCCTGTTTCAAAAGAACCAAGAATAGGCCCGGGGATTTAGCTCAGTGGTTCCGGCGCCTGCCTCGCAAGCGCAAGGTCCCGAGTTCGATCCCCGGCACGAAAAAAAAAAAGAACCAAGAATAAATAAAATAAGATAAAAAGGAAATACTTAATCTGCTGGAAGATAAAATAGGAAAAACTCTTGAAGATATAGGCATAGGCAAGAACTTTCTTACAAACCCCAATTGCATAAGAAATAAAATAAAAAATCAGCAAATGGGATCATATCAAATTAAAAAGCTTCTGCACAGCAAAGGAAATGACCAATAATGAACAGACAACCTACAGAATGGGAAAAAATTTTTTGCCAGCTGTATGTCAGAGGACTAATATCTAGAATATATAAACAGCTCCAAAAATTAAGACTTCCTCCATGAATAAAAGACCCAATCAAAAAATGGGCAACTGGGCCGGGGATTTAGCTCAGTGGTGCTGCCACCTGTCTTGAAAGGGCAAGGTCCTGAGTTCAATTCCCGGCACCAAAAAACAACAACAAAAAAGAAAAATGCAAATCAAAACAGCACTGATATTATTCCACTTTACTCCAAAAAGAATGGCTACCAAGAAGAAAGAAAGAAAAATCAAATAACAAATGCTGGAGAAGCTGCAGGGAAAAAGGAACTCTTTCATACTTTTGGTGGGAATATAAATCGATATAATCACTATGGAAATCAGTATGGCGATTCCTCAAAAAAACTAAAACTAGAAATTCCACTCAACCCAGCTATTTCCCTTTTAGATACCTTACCAAAAGGGTTAAAGACATTATGATAGTGATAGGCATACTTATGTTTATAGCAGCACAGCTCATAATAGTTAAATCTTGGGAGCAGCCTATCTGCCCAACAGATAAATAGAAAAAGGAAATTTGGTATTTATACACCATGGAATACTACTCTGGCAGAAAGGACAGATGTGAGTCATCTGAAGGAAAATGGATGCATACTGCAACCATAATGTTAGTTAAGTAAAATATAAAAAGAAAAAAAAATAATGTTAAGTAAAATAAATCAGACACACAAGCTTAAATACTGCAAACCTTCTCTTCTATGAGAAACCCAACGTAGAAATAAAGACAAAATAAAAGACTACAGGAAAGATGGAGATAATCTTTTGCAAATGGGAAGAGGACCAAGAGATGGAGGGGAGAGAGAGGGGAGAGAAAGGGGACATAAAAAGAATTAAGATGTGGGCCGGGGATTTAGCTCAGTGGTTCCGGCTCCGGCCTCGCAAGCGCAAGTTCCCGAGTTCGATCCCCAGTACCAAAAAAAAAAAAAAAGAATTAAGATGTGTGTTGTGTACATGTACCAAATCCTCACATGAATATAATCATTATGTACTGCAAACATGTACTAAAAAAATAAAAATTTAAAAAATAAAACAAATGACTATAAATAAACAAAACCAGTAAACCCATATGTCAAAATAATTGTTCACATGTCTATAAAATAAATCAGTCTGCTGCCCTTAATCTCAGTCTCAGGCAAAGTATCTGGACACGAGCAGAATGCAGACAAACTTTCAGCCAAGGCACAACACACACTGTCTGAAGCCCAACAGCCAATGAAGTTCCTCTCAGCAGGAACCTCCTGAACCTGGTCTTTACCAACAGCATTTCTGTCAGCATTCTGGTCTTCAGAGCTCTGACCAGAACCTCATCAAATACAGCCTATGGCATTTGAGCTCTACTTTTTCAACCAGCATCTCCCAAACCTTTCCAAACTCTTCCCACAGGCCATCCTCAAAGGCTCCTGAATCACACTGTCAGGTACAGTCACAGCAGCAACTCCACTTCTCTGGTACCAAATTCTGTCTTAGTTACTTTTCTCACTGCTGAGACAAAATACCTGATACCCGAAGTTAAAGGAGGAAACATTTATGTCACAGACTGTAGAGGTTTCAGTCCATAATCAGCTGGCTCCGAGGCAGGGTGGCATGGCAGACAGGCATAGTAGAGGAGAAACAGTTCATGGTGGGCAGAAGGTAGCAAAGCAAGCAAGAGGCCTTAGGAACTTCTTTCTGTCCCTTTTATATGCTATCCAGACTACAAGGACTAGGGTGGTGCCAAACCAATCAGTGGACTGATTTAGTAACCACACACCCTTAATCCCAGCATCACACATTCTAGATTCAGCCACCTGTGAAAAAGCCCTACCTATGAGGGGACATTTAGACACAAACCATAACAGACAATTTTTGAATTAATTTTAGACTTTTGGTTAAATGTAGCAGATTCCCTCACATTTCTTCCCCCTCCTGAAACTACAATTCAAGGATCTAAAGAGAAGAGAGAGACCAATGAGAATGGACTAATTTGCCCTGCAAAGGCTCTGAAGCTAAGGTACTGAGGACAGCCAAGGAACATAGTATTGAAGCTTTGGACTAAATGAGAGAAATAGCTGAAATTTACATAGTATTAAAGCTTTGTCCCTGGACAGATCTGCCTTATAGGAAAATGAGGTCTCATTTTTCAGTTAATGAGGAGGTACTGTTTAACACAGGTCAGATTGGGAGGATGGAAAACATGAATAGCAGTAATAGTTGCACAACACTGCAATTGTACTTAATGATACTGAATTGTACATTTAAAAATGGTTAAAAGGCTAGATTTTTATGTTACATATATTCTATGACAATGCAACAACAACAAAAATCTGGCTAGGTGTGGTAGCACGGGCTTACAATCCCAGCACTATTGTAGGCTGAGGCAGGAGGATCGAAAGTTCAAGCCTACCCTGGGCAATTTACAAGACTGTCTCAAAATTTAAAACAAAACAAAACAGCTGGGGATGTAGCTCAGTGGGAATGCCCTATGTTCAACCCTCAGCACTGCAAAATTACAACAATAAAATAAAACAAAAACAAAACTGCACTATTAGATGTTTAAAATATAGAGAAGGTAAAAAAAAAAATAGCATTTAATAGGGATGTAGCTCAATAGTAGAGTACTTGCCTAAACTGTACAAGGCCCTGGGTTCAAGACTCAGTACCATAAAAAAAAAAATTACGTAACAAGCTTAAATGACTTAAAACTATAAAAGTCTATAATAAAAATAATATAATCATTATATCTGGAGAAGAAAAAAAGGAGGCCAAGGGGAGAAAAGGAAATAAAATAAAACTAGTTAACTGTTCATAGTGGAAATTTAGTAAACAACTGAAAAGAAGGCGGGGGGGGCGGGATTTAGATCAGTGGTTCTGACGCCTGCCTTGCAAGCGCAAGGTCTTGAGCTCCATCCCCGGTACTGGGCGGGGGGGCGGTGAAAAAGAAAAGAAGTGGGCCAGGGATTTGGCTCAGTGGTTCCACCGCCTGCCTCAAAAAGAAGGAAGTTTAGACATATCGTATATAATCAGTTATAGGCCAGGGATCTAGCTCCATGGTACAACACTTGCCTGGCACATGCAAAACTAAGTTTAATTCCTGGCAAAATAAATAAATAAATAAATAAACAAATCAATCAATAAATAAAGCAAGCAAGCTATTAAGTTAACTGCTAGAACAAACAAGACCACAAATTTTAAAAAAAGAACTACTGCCTCTCAAAGCAAAGATGACACCAATTAAGGTGAATAAAACCTGAAAAATCTCAGATGATCCTCACAGCCTAGAAACACTAAAAAATGAATCAAGAAAAAGGTAAGTTGTGAATGTACAAAACATACATAAGGTATAATTTTTTTTTTTGGTACTGGGGATTGAACTCAGGACCTTGCACTTGCGAAGCAGAAGGGAGCACCACTGAGCTAAATCCCCAGCCCAAAACATATATAATAGGCTATTTTATTATTTACTGCCATAAAATATATACAAATCTATGATGAAAGTTAAAATGTATTGAAACACACAGGGTGGGACATGGAGCTCAGCCCCAGAGCCCTGGCCTAGCATGTGCAAGTCCCTGGGGTCCATTCCAGCACGACAAAACAAAACAAAAAAACTGTGCCTTACATAGAGCCATTCTCAGTCAAGAAAAAGGTACACAAACAAAAAGATGCAGTATTAAATCATAACTGAGTAAAGCTAACTAACTGTGGTGCCTGCTGTACTACTGTAATAATTTTGTGGTCATCTCCACTGCTACTGCAGTGAGCTTGATGAGGCTGTCAAATCCACATGGGGAATTCATCTTTCCAATAACCGGAATTGGCAGTTTTTAGTGATCTCTCATGGATTTGCATATTTTCCATCATATAAAATACATCTAATATACAAAATATGTGTTAATAGACTATCTTATGTATCTTATCAGTAAGGCTTTTGGCCAACAGCATGCTACCAGTAATTAACTTTTGGGAGAGTCAAAAGTAAGTTCTATGATAATTTTTTATTTTGCTTCGTTTGGGTTTTTTTTTGGTACCGGGGATCGAACTCAGGTCCTGGTGCTTACAGGGCAGGCGGCAGAACCACTGAGCTAAATCCCCAGCCCTAGTTTGGGTTTTCAGACGGGTCTCACTAGGTAGCCCAGGCTGGCCCCAAACTCATGATCTCCCATCTGAGCCTCCCACAGTCCTGGGATCACAAGTGTACACCAGCATGCCTGCCTATATAAGGGCTTTTAGCTGCTTGGGGGTCAGCACCACCAGCTGCAGTGTTGTTTAGGAATCAACTGTAGATGCACAGATAGACCACGCAAGAGAGTAACAACAACAAATGTTTGCAAGGAAGAAAACTAGCTGACCAGAGTACAAGGTAAGAGAGACCACTTTTTCACCCTACATGCTTTTTTAACTCTTAAATTGTTTACCACATGTATGCATTTCTCATTCAAAACAATCTAAGATAAAAGATAAAATAAGTCAGGCTGGTGGCATATGCCCCCGCTGTACTTAGGAGGGTGAGGCAGGAGGATCACAGAGAGGCCAGTAAACTACATAGTAAGACTATCTCAAAAAACAAAAATAAAAACAAAGAAAGCAAAAACAGGGGAATTAAGATATAGTTTTATAAAATGAGATTCCAGCCAGAGTGGTAGCACACACCAGTAATCTCAGAATCTGGCAAGCTGAGGCAGGAGGATTACAAATTCAAGCCCAGCCTGGGCAACTTGGTGACTTAGCAAGACCTTGTCTCAAAATTTAAAAATAAAGGGGTGGGAATGTAGCTCAGTGCAAAGGCCCTGGGTTTAATCCCCAGTACTCTGAAAGCAAGAGATTGCTCAGTATAGTGTCTGTTACCACTTTGTCCCTAGAGTGCTAGGGGGCAGCCCCATAGTATTTTCCTGGGGAGAATGCTGATTCTCTTGAGAACAAATGGCTATCAGTATTTCCTGAACAAAAAGCCTGTTTAAATCCCACCCCGCTATGGCTGGGGATTGAACTCAGGGCCACTTGCACACTAGGCAAGCATTGTACCACTGAGTTACATCCCCAGGTCCTTTTATTTTGAGGTAAGTCTCACTAATTTGCTCAGGCTGGGATCAAACTTACAATCCTGTTTTAGTCTCTTAAGCAGCTGGGATTACAGGTGTGTACCACTATGCCTCACTCCCCATTTCAACTCTTCATCACTACTGTAGATCGGCCAGGCAATGAAATTAATTGTATACTGTACATATAAAATTTCCAATCAGTGGTTTAGTACCTCTGACCAGACATCTGAAGTTCCCTAGACATTTGAAGTAAGCTGTGAATATGAAAGCGAACGGCACAAAGAAAGAAAGAAATCTGGAGAAAACAATATAGATAACGCTAACATGTAAAAAAAACCCCTATCATTAAACTGGCATAGTAGCACACACCTATAATCCCAGGACTCGGGAGGCTGAGACAGGAGGATCACTCTGCATTTGAGGCCATCCTGGGAGACATACAGAGACCCTGTCTCAAAAACCAACCAACCAACCAACCAACCCACCAACCAACCAACCAACCAACCAGATCTATTAAAATTCTTATACAGATTAGATAAGATAGCAGACTCACAAATCAAGAGTAAGATGCTAAGGAAAAAAATCAGGAAAAAGACCAATTATAAATGAAAATGACACATTTTCAAAAAAATTCATTAGCATGTCATGAGCAGTTCTCCTCTGCAATGCCCCTCTGCCATAACATCCTGCTTTGGAGCCAGCCAACTATGGACTGAAAACTCTACAAACTGTGAGTCAAATAAATCTTTCCTGCTTTACCTTGTGGGTGTTGGGTATTGTGCCTCAAAGATGAGAACATGACTAAAACAGATTTTGGTACCAGAGTAGAAGGGTGGTTACTGTGAATATACGTGGTTTAGGCACCTTTGGAACTGGCTCCTGGGAAGAGCTTGCAAAGGTTTAGAGCTGCTGGCTAGAGAAGGCCTAGAATGCTGTAAACCAACCTTGATGAAAGATTCTGTTCAGAGCTCAGAAAACCAGAATGCTACTGAAAAAAACAGGCAGAAAAGACCAGGCTCAGGAGGTTTCTGCTGGTAAGAAGGACTGTGTTGGCAGCTGGACTCCAGACCATGTGTGTATGCTTTGGCAAAAAAAATTTGTCTGCATTTTGCTTGTGTCCAGATACTTTACCTGAGATCAAGGTTAAGGAGGCCGGACTAATTAATCTTGTGGAAGAAATTTCAAGGCAGTTGAGGCGGTGGTATGGCTACTCTTGGGGGCTTTCAGCCAGATCTATGTTGAAAATCAAGACCAAAGAGCTCAGCAGGATTTTCGACTTTGTTGGTACTTTTTTTTTTTGGTACCAGGGATCGAATGTAAGACCTTGCGTTTTCGAGGTATACTTGGTGCCACTGAGCTAAATCCCCAGCCAGAACTTTTGACTTTGGCCAGAAAGGAAGCTCTAGTAAAGTTGTAGCCTTCAAAGATGGAACAGAGGAGAAATTGGTCACTGAAAAAAACTAGCCATAAAAAGTTAAGTATTTCAGAAGAGTGCAATAGAAAAGATAACCTGAGGACATCTGAAGAACTAGTAGGACTCCACTCTGCAGCCTAAAAATTGCAAACATGAAAGATTACTTTTAGAAGAGCCCCAGAGAATCACGTTCCAGAATGCTGGTGGCCTAGAGAATTTGTTCAAGATTGGGTTCACCACACTCAGCAATCTAAGCACTTGACTCCTACAGCCAAGAGAGACCAAGCTTGGCTACTGCTCCAACTGGCAGCAGAGCAGACCCTGGCATCATCGACATCATGCTGATTTTAGGTGCATGCAGAATGCAAGAGTTGTAGGGTCAAGAAGGCTTCTACTCAGATTTCAGAAGGCCTGGAAGGCCAGGCAGTGTGCCCAAGAGGGCAGTGTGTGAAGCTGAAGGTGCAGTGGGGATCTCAGAGGGTGGGAGAAGCCACATATGTGGATTGTCCAAGCAAAGTTGCAAGGAGGGAGCAGAGCTGGCCCAAGAGAAAATCCGTAAGAGCTGCAACCACCCACAGTGCCGGAGGGGCAGAACCAACCACCCAAGTCCTTTGGAGTTCACATCTTGCCACAGATTGCCTTTAGATGCTAGACATGGAACTACAGGATTTAGTATGTGCCCTACTGGATTTTGGTCTTTATTCCCATTCCTTTTTATCTCTCTTTGTACCTTTTGAAATGGAAATGTCTATCTTGTGCCACTGTATGTTGGAAGTGTTCCTTTTTAAAAATTTCTACAGGGGCTCCCAGCTAATAGTTTGCTTTAAATCTCAAAAGAGACTTTGGACTTGGACTTTCCGGCAATGCTGAAACTATTAGTATTTTGGTAACTCTTAGAGATGGGCTAAATGCCCTTTGTATAAAGGGATGTACATGAGTCTTTGGAGGGCCAAGGGCAGAATGTTAAGGCTTGTATTTAGATGGCCCCCCAAAGCCTCATGGGGAGGTGGCTGGATTTAGTGTGTGATGCTGGGATTAAGGGTGCCCCATCCTGGGTATGGATAACACCACCCAAAGGGCGAGTATCCTGGATGAAATATAAAGGCAGCTGTGGGTGCTGCTACTTTGCTGCTTTCTGCCTGCCATGAACTGTTTCTCCTCTGTGATGCCCCTCTGCCATGCCACCTTACTTTGGAACCAGCCAACGATGGACTGAAACCTCTACCAACTGTGAGCCAAATAAACCTTTCCTCCTGTAACTTTGGGTGTTGGCAATAAGAAAAGTAACTAAGACAGTCTCATTGGAATGGGGCTATTTACCTGGTGCCTTTGTATGTCAGCAGTATTTAACCTTTTTGATTTTCACAGAGGGTCACAGCTAAGAGTTTGCCTTAAGTCTCAGAAGAGACTTTGGACTTGAACTTTTCAGCCATGCTGAAACTGTTAAGACTTTGGCAATTCTTAGAGATGGGCTAAACACATTTTGCATAAATGGGTACATATGGGCCTTCTGGGGCCAAGAGATGGAATATTATGGTTTATATTTAGATGCCCCCATCGCTTCTCAGCCTTTTGGCTAAGATCAAGTATATATTTAGATGTCCCCAAGGGCCTCATGTACTCATAGGCAGGACCTTTGGAAGGTGACTGGATTATGCGAGTTTATACCTGACTTGCTGTTAGGAGGTGGGGTCTAGGTAGAAGACGTGGGTCATTTGGGGTGTGGCCTGGAATGCTTTATCTCCCTCCCTAGCCCTTCCCTACAATCTCTGTTTCCAGTCTGCCATGAGGTGAGCTGCTTTTCTCTGCAGCAGGCCCTCCCACCACGATGATTCTGCTCTGGAACCAGAGATTATGGACTTAAACCTCTACAAACTGTGAGCCAAAAGAAATCTTTCTTAACACACATACACACACACACACACACACACACACACACACACACCACACTTAGAAAAATCTGGACAAAGTTGAAGACATATCTCTTTAAAAAGTATAGCAAAATGATAAAAAACAAAAATAGAAGAAAGCTAGAGGACTAATCCAGAAAAGCATGGGACTTGCACAGAGCATGGAAAAACAGAAGAAAACACCCCAGGAAAACTGACACAGGTTTCTAGATTGAAAGGGAACACTGAAGGCTGGGAGAAGATGTAGCTCAGTGGTAGAGTACTTGCTTCACACACACAAGTCCCTGGGATCCATCACCATCAATGCCAAAAAAAAAAAAAAAAAGTAAAATGAAGAAATGAAACATACCATTACAGTGATTGAACAAAAAGAACACTGAAGGACGTATGTGTGTGTGTAATTTTTTTTTTTTTGGTACTGGGGAATCGAACTCGGTCATTGCGCTTGTGCAGCAGGCGGCGAAACCACTGAGCCAAATCCCCAGCCCCTGTGTGTGTAGTTTTGAGACTGATTCTCACTATGTAGGCCAGGCTGGCCTAGAACTTGCAGTGACCCTCCTGGGTACTAGGATTACAGTTGTGCACCACCATGCCTGTCTGATAGACACTATTTTAAAATTTCACAATTTCAGAGACAAATGTAAGATCCTAAAGCTTTTAGAGAGAAAAAAAGGCATATATAAAAAATTTTAAAATCAAGAATATAGCACACCGGGGATTTAGCTCAGTGGTTCTGGTGCCTGCTGCACAAGCACAAGGTCCTGAGTTCGATCCCCGGTACCAAAAAAAAAAAGAATATAGCATTAGCTTCTCCACAACAAAACTGGAAGCTAGAAGATAGTGGAGCAAGAGTCAAAATTCTAGGGGAGTCAGGCAAGGTGGCGCGCACACCTGTAATCCCAGCACTTGGGAAGCCAAGGCAAGAGGATCACTGTAAGTTTGAAGCCAGTCTGTGCTACACAGTGATTTCAAGGCCAGTCTAAAGTATACAGCAAGACCCTTCTAGGGGAAAATATTTAACCTAGAATTTTATACTTAGCCCAAAGTGTCATGTCTGAGGAGAGATTTTTTTTTTTTCTTTCTTTCTTTTTTTTTTGGTGCTGGGGATCAAGCTCGGGTCCTTGTGCTTGTGAAGCAGGCGGCGGAACCACTGAGGTAAATCCCCAGCCCTGGGAGGTAAATTTTTGAATCTTTGCATATCTAAAAAACATCTCTCCTCGGGCTGGGGATTTACCTCAGTGGTTCCGCTGCCTGCTTCACAAGCACAAGGACCCGAGTTTGATCCCCAGGACCAAAAAAAAAAAAAAAAATTTTACCTCCCATGCATGTTTTCTTAGGAAGCTACTGGAAGATGAGTTCCACAAAAAGGTAGAAAGGAAGAGAAACAGCTAAGCACCAGGAACAAGGCACCCACACAGGGAGCAACTGTACTGATCACAGAGGATGGGCTCACAGGCTGCAGAAACGGATGTTTCTGAAAAGGGTATCAAAGAAATAAGAGTGGAGAGATCAATTGGCTCTCAGCCTTTTAGCTAAGATCAAGTGAAGAGTGGAGAGATCACTGGCCATCTCTCTGAGCATTAAGAAAATGAGGGCTGGGGGTTTAGCTCAGTGGCGCTGTGCCTGCCTGGCAAGAGAAAGGTCCTGAGTTTGATCCCCAGTATGGGGCAGGGAGGGAGGGGATGATATTTGGGCATGGTGGCACATGCCTATAGTTAGTCCTGTCCACCTGGGAGGCTAGGGCAGGAGGAGGATCACTTGAGCCCAGGAGTTTGAATTCAGGCTGGGCCACATAGTGAGACAGTATGTCTAAAAAACCCCAAAATAAATAAAGAAAAGAAGCCAGGGATGGCAGCACATGCCTGTGCTCCCAGCAGTCTGGGAGTCAAAGGCAAGAGGGTCACAAGTTGGAGCCCTGCCTGAGATTCTGCTTCAAAACTACTACAACAACTACAACAACAACAACAACAACAAATGCTACGGATGTAGCTCACTGTGAAAGTCCTGGGCTCAATCTCCTGTACCTGAAGAAAAGAAAATGATAGTGACAAATAAAGCAAAATTTTAAAAAGTTATGAAAGAAACAAGCCTAATGTACTATTTTAACCTGCAGTAAACAACATTTAAATAATCATAATGAGGTAAACTCTATCAATTATGACATACTGGGGTTGGGGAGCACAGCGCAAAGGTAGAACTTTTTTTTTTTTTTTTGGTACCGGCCATCGAACTCAGGTCCTTCCGCTTGCGAGGCAGGCGGCGGAACCACTGAGGTAAATCCTCGGCCCGGGTAGAACTTATGTTTAGCATGTAAGACTTGGTTCAATCCCCAGCAATCTAAAATAAATAAATTATGCCATCATTATCTGGAAAGATACAGGAAAGCAAAGTACAAGATTAAAGAAACAAAATAACAAAATGTTAGTAGGTAATGCCTAAGACTGATTATTTAGGAAATAAAAATATAAATAAACATTGTCTAGAAATATGAAGGTACACACCAGAAGTGATAACTAAATAAAGTGAAACTACTCTCTCCAGGAAGGGAGGTAGTTGTTTTCCTAAACAAATTTCTTTTCCATTTTTTTTTTTTTTTGGAGTCAAGGTCTTGCTATGCAGGCTATGGCTATGATCCTACCACCTTAGCCTCTTGAGTGCTGGGATTACAGGTGTACATCACCACACCTGGTTCCCATACAAATTTCTAAATTTCATTTAATTAAAAAAATGTGAAGTGCAAGGACCTGAGTTCGATCCCCGGTACCAAAAAAAAAAGTGTATTCACTACTTTGATTTAAATAAATATATATACATATATATAAGTTTGTAAAATATAAAATTCTTAAAATTTAAAGTCAGAACTAAAAAGAGAAAAGAAAAAAAAATTTTTTGGGGGGGGTGGGTACCGGGGATCGAACTCGGGACCTTGTGCTTGCAAGGCAGGTGGTGGAACCACTGAGCTAAATCCCCAGCTCCTAAAAGAAAAAAATTTAAAAAGACCAGTGGGAAAAGACACAAATACACAGTCCTACACTAAGATGTACTTTACTATGTAAACGGAATAATGATGAAGCCAGGTATGGTTCCCCATGCCTACAATCCCAGGACTCTGAGAGGCTGAGGCAGGAGGATCAAAAGTTTGTCCCCAGGCCTGGGGATTTAGCTCAGTGGTTCTGGCACCTGCCTTGCAAGCGTGAGGTCCTAAGTTCGATCCCCAGTACCAAAAAAACAAAACTCCAAAAAAAAGTTTGTGCCCAGCCTAGGCATCTTAGTAGACCTTGTCTCAAAATAAAAAATAAAAAAGATTTGAGGACATAGCTCAGTAGGAAAGCCCTGGGTTCAATGCCCAATACTAAAACAACAACAAAAAGTATTAATGATCCCAGAACTTGACTAAGCATCATGATGGTCAAAATGGAAATAGAAATATAATTATTTATACAGTTTTCCTTATCTAGGCAGAGAACAGCCTGGAATAAGAAAAACACTTCCATACTTTGCTCTCAAATAGATTTCTCACCTGGAGTTTGATAAGCTGTTATAAGCACCTGTAACCAGTACATACCCAAAACAACACCACTGACACGGCACCTCCCAGGGTGTCCAGGCTCTGGCTGCGTGAGAATAAGATCTTCCACGGCTCCTTCCTGAACAGTAAGCAGCGGCGTATTCAGGATTTCTTTCTGTCAAAAGAGAATGCCAGCTGAAACATGGCTGTTAAATGATCACTGCGATCTTTCCTGTTCTCATGACCTGTTCTTACCTGCATGTTTTGTTTATAGAGTTTCCTATCAATCTGAGCTCGCAGGCCCCACACAGCTGGCCCCTTACGCCGATTTAGTACTTTGTAATGCACACCAGACTGGTCACAGATTCGAGAACACAGGCCATCCAAGGCATCTATTTCCCTCATTAAATGTCCCTTTCCAATGCCACCAAAAGAAGGATTACAGGACATCTGACCTGAAGAGAAGAGAAAAAATAAATGAGCACCATGCACATGGTGTTCAGTAAGGAAATGTTCATACAGGCAAACAGAATCATCTTACTATATGACACAAAATAGAAAGCTAGAAACATATACCATAAAGAAAATCCCCAAGGTGTCCAGAGTGTCCCTACTACCCCATTGATACTCCCATTGTGCCTGCCTGCCTCCCTTCCTTCCTTTGCAGTACTGGAGCTTGGGTCCAGGTTCTGTGCACTGAGCTACATCTCAGTCCTTTGTTTTCATACCTGGATCGAACTCAGGTCCTTGTGCTTGCAAGGGAGGCACTGGAACCACTGAGCTAAATCCCCAGCCCTCTCAGTCCTTTTTAAAATGTTTTATTTTGAGACAGGATCTTGTTATGTCATTGAGTTACCCAAGCTGGGCTTGAACTTGCGATCTTCCTGTCTCGGGCTCCCAGAGTATGGGATTATAGGTGTGTGCCACCAACCTGGCCCTGATCTTTCTTCAGAATCTTTTCCTTAATGTATATATTATTTTTACTGTTTCATTAGATTGCCTTTTCATTTGAAACATCGAATTTGTACCTCATGAAACCTTCCTAAATCACGCTTTTGTGTGTGCGTGCGTGTGTGTGGTACTGGGAAATGAACCCAGGACACTGTACCACTGAGCTGCACCCCCAGCCCCTTTTACTTTTTGAGACAGAATCTCACTAAGTTGCCCAGGCTGGCCTTGAGTTTACAATCTTCCCACCTCAGGTTCCTGAGTAGCTTGGACTACAGATGTGCACCAACACACTGAGCTTCAAGCAAAACTTTTGAGAAGTCCCTTGGCACTGGTTCATCAAATATGGCTCATAAATGCCACTTGCTGTTTTATTTTTGCTCTTACTTTGTAGAAATAATTAAATTATAAATTTCTTTAAAGTAAAGACAAAATTTTATCCTTTACCTTTAAATTGACCCAGTCTTCTTTGGTTGCCTCACAGACTTTTCTGGGAGATGGATGGGTAGGAAAGTTGTGTCAACATCTACACATCTGCTGTGGTTACCGTCAAGCCCTCTCAAAGTCTGAATGACCTCCACAGGGAGGGTGAATAGTGCTGGGATGCTAAGCATTTGGAGTGTGTCACCATGAACAATGTGTGCAAGAACCTGGCTAAGTTTCTAAATCTACCGCTTACTAGCTCTATGATTCTGGCACACTACCTTTCTTTTTGGTACTGGGGATCGAACTCGGGTCCTTTCGCTTTCAAGGCAGGCACCGGAACCACTGAGCTAAATCCCCAGCCCATACACTACCTAACTTTCTATACCTAAGTTTTCCTATTGTGAAGACAGAGATGATAGTTGTAGATTATTTTCCTCCTTATTTGTTTTTGGTACTGGGGATCGAACTCAGGACCTTGTGCTTGCTAGGCAGGTGCAGTGCCACTGAGGTACATCCCTAGCCCTTTCCTTCTTATTCTTTTGAAATAGTCATAATTTTATTTATGTTACCTAATTCCCCCTCCCTCCACGAGGCTTTGCTTTCACAGTGTGACCTCAACTCACTTAAGGGTGCTTATTGGTATAGAATAATCATGTTATTCTTGTTTTGGGGTCAAGTGCATTATTAAGTAATGAGCGGAATGGAGTTAATCTCAAGAAGGGGGAAAAACCCTGCTGAAAGCTGTCATTATCTGGACATGACATTTGGAATTAATGCAGTCATTTTGTAATCATGAGGGTGGTGGCTAGCTTCAAGGTGGTGGAATATTATTCAACCACAAAAAGGAAGGAGAGTCTGTCATTTGTAGCAGTATGGATGGAACTGGAGGACATTATGTTAAGCACAGTAAGTCAAGGACTGAAAGACAAATAACACGTTCTCACTCGTAGAAACAAAACTGTTGATAGCAAGGAAATACAGAATTCAATAATGGTTATCAAAGGCTGGGAAGTGTATAGTGGAGGGAAGAATGGAGAGATGATGGTTAATGAGTATGCAGGTACAGCTGGATAGCAGAAATAACTTCTCATGTTCTATAGCACAGCAAAATATAACTATGGTTGAAGATAACTGAGTATCTCCAAATAGCAAGTAAAGAGGATTGAGTCTCCCCAGTGTAAAAAATTATGTCTGGGATGATAGGCCAGTTACCCCGATTTGATCAGTACACACTTGATACATGTATTGAAAAGTTACACTGTACCCCACAAGTATGTACAACTACTGTGTCAATTTAAAATAAAGACATATAGGAATCTCTTTATCTCTACTAGAACATTACGTATGCTATTCAATGATCAACTTAGTTCAATAATATTTTTTTTTGTTCATTACAGTCTTTCTCTCTTTTAGGTGAAAAGGTTATACTAGGTCATTATTTTTTAAAAATACAAACAACATTGGAATATACAAGAGTAAAGTGCATGGAATCACACAGCCTCTTCTTTACTAAAAGAATCGATTTTAAGAGTGTATACTTCTCTCATGTGGGCCAGGGATATTTAGCTCAGTGGTGCTGCCGTCTGCCTTACAAATAAATGCACAGTCCTGAGTTCAATCCCAAGTACCAAAAAAAAAAAAAAAAGTGTATACTTCTCAAGCTGGATATAGTGGTACACACCTGTAACACCAGCACTGTGTAAGGCTGACGCAGGAGGATCCCAAGTTAAAACCCAACCGGAGTAACTTAGCAACTTGGTGAGACCCTGTCTCAAAAATAAATAAAAAACACCCGGAGGGGTTGGGGATGTAGCTCAGTGCAAAGGCCCGGGGTTCAAAATCTGATACCACCACACACACACACACACACACACACACGCAAAGTGAATCTTAATTATAAACTGAATGTTAATTTTTATAAAGTATTTCAATACACAGAGTGATTTATTCACGATTTTTAGAAAACAGGGTATACATTCCACTTACTGTTTACTTCTAATCGAAAGGCAAGAGGAATGAAAGGCAAGAGGAATGATGTTTCAGCTAGCATCTACTATGAAGCCAGTCAGTGGTTTTGCTTTAAATTACGGTCGTCTATCCATTGCCCGGGTGTGTGTGTGGGGGGGTCACCATCGAGTATCCTAAGCATAAATATAGCATGCAGTAGGTAGCGTCATTCTTCAAAAGGGTTTCGCAAAATCTCAATAAAACAACCCCTCATACAACTGAATGGCTCTAAGTCAGCCTTTATCTTAAGTAACAACACAGTACAAGGAAAACCCAGTAACAAACTAAGAAGGTGCCACTGAGTGTTTCTGAAACGTCTC
This sequence comes from Heterocephalus glaber, assembly GCF_000247695.1. The sequence continues at coordinate 687,462 of NW_004624819.1, read as the reverse complement.
CCTCTCCGGGGACACCGTGCCCGCCTCTCCCCAAGGAAACGGCGGCGGCAGCAGCAGCAGCAGCTCGGCAGTCGCCAGAACGGACCCGCCAGGACCACAGCCTATCCGCTGAACAGGCTGGATCTCTAGCCTGGGGAGGGCACCAGAGGGGAACGGAGGGTGCCGGGCGCCGGCTCCACACCGCTCGCGCTCTCACCGATCGTGTCTACGCGGTGTGTGAGAAGCAGAGTCTGGGAGCCGCAGCGCGCGGCGGCTGCAGCAGCCTCGGTCCCGGCGTGTCCTCCGCCGACCACCACCACGTCGAAATGCGGAGAGCCGGGCGCTGAACAGTCACCGCTGAGCCGGGCCGATGGAAGGTGCTGTCTGGAGAGGGACGCTGCGACCCAGAGGCCGCGGCCTCGGAGGGAAAACATGCTGCTGGAAACGCAGGGTGTGCCTGCCCTGAAACCTACTTGGGTAAGAAGCTAAGCATCTAAGCGAGGAAAAAAAATCCTGCAAGACGTAGCCATCTTGCCTGACGTCACGGCGCATCTGCGTCCAGCGTCGCCGCTGATTGGCTGCTCGGCGCGATCTTCCGGTCTCGAGGCATCAGGGGATTGGATATCAGGCCGCCCGCCAGTGGCTCCGGCCGCCCCCTTGCGGCTCTGGGGCAGCCTATTATTTGCGGACCTGAAGCTGCAGCGACCGCGCAATACAACCCCTACCCGTCTGTTCCGACCTTGTCTCCAGGTGACCACCAACACGGGTGATCACGTTCCCTGTCAGACTGCATGTCCTGCTACTTTATCATCTTGACTTTAGTTTGACTACAAAAACTAGAGTCTAAAGATACAAGGAGATTAAAAGGAATTCAAATCTATTTATGAGCGAAAGATTTGTGCTGGTTCATGAGTGGAATTGGATGGTTGGAGATTACAAGTCCAGCCCTTTAGAATGGATATCCTTAAAGCCGTCCTCAGAGAGGAAATTTGACTGGATAGTGAAGCAATCTGTGTGGCAGTTTTATTGTTTTGATTAAAATTGTCAATTTTGTTATTTATTAATAATAAATGTTATACACAGTTTAAACCTTACGGAAATACAGAACTTGTAGAGATTAAGAATTCTAACTTCCGGGCCGGCGATTTAGCTCAGAGGAACCGCGCATGCCTCGCAAACTCAAGGTCCTGAGGTCGAATCCCCGGTACCAAAAAAAAAAGAATCCTAACTTCCACCATGTCTTCCCTCCTTGACACAGTCAGCATTTTGGTGCTGGTGACTCCTATCTTTTTTATGCATGCACCGTTGTGGCTTGTGTCTAGATGTCCCCCCAAAGTCTCATGTGGTCATATGTGGCTGGGTCTAGACTTTGTAATGCTGGGATCAAGGGCGGCTTCTCACAGCCTGCACACCAGGCCTCAGCCAAGAATTACTAATAAAATGTCCACTGACTGGTTTGGCATAGTTCTGGGAGGATTTAGTGTGCCCCACCCGGGGTGTGAGTGCTACCTGCCCTAAGGGCATATAGCTGGATAAACTATAAGGGACAGAAAAAGGGCTGCTGTGGTCCTAGCTTGCTGCTTGCTGCTTCTGAGCTACTTTGGTGCTTTGCTGATTTCTGCCTGCCTTGCACTGTTTGTCCTCTGCAGTGCCCCTCTGCCAGGCTAACCTGCCTTGGAGCCAGCTATGAACTGAAACCTCTACAAACTGAGCCAAAAGAAATCTTTCCTCCTTTAACTGTGGGTGTCAGTTATTTTGTCTTCGCAACAACAAAAGTAACTAAGACATACACTAATGCTACTATTACTGTGTACCTACCTATAATATTGTGATAATACTGTTCTGCACTTTGCTTCTTTCCAATTATTTTGTCTTCTTGTGCCAGTATATATGTGCTGATCTCACTTTTTAATGTTATATAGTATTCAGTTATGCATGCAGGTGATGACATTTAGTGGACTCAATGGATTTTTTTATTATTTCTAATTTTTTTTAACATAATAACCATCCTTGTACATATATTGTTTTAAATTTATGGTACTCTAAATGTTGGGCTAAGAGGCTTCTCAATGTTTTTTGTTTGTTTTTGAGACAGGGTCTTATTTTGTAGTTCAGGCTGGCCTTGAACTCACTATGTAGACCAGGCTGGTTTCTAAATTCGAACTCACTGTGATTCTCCTACCTCTGGCTCCCAAATGCTGGGATTACAGGTATCCACCACTCCTCCAGGCTCAGTGTTTAAATTTTTAATAAAATGACAAATTACTGTTCAAAACTCTGTGTCACATTTCACTAGCAATGTATATGATTATTTACCCACAGTGTATTCAGCTTTTGATTTTATTTTATTTATTTATCTTTTGGTACTGGGGATGGAACCGGGACCTTGCACTTTCAGGCCAGGCAGAAGAACCACTGAACTAAATCCCCAGCCCTTTTGATTTTAATTTAACTATAAATATATTGTTGATACTTTTAATGAAAATGCAATAATATGTCCATTGTTTTGTAATCTGCTCATTCACACAATAGCTTATTGTGGACATTTTTCTGTGCTAATAAATACAAATATATGCCATTTTCAAGAGCTATGAAATATACAATTTTTATTATTTATCTATCTATTTTTTTTTTTTTCTTTTTTGGTTCCGGGAATCGAAGTTAGGACCTCGAGCTTGCCAGACAGGTAGGGTGCCACTGAGCTACATCCCCAGCCCCTGAGATATACTATTTTTAAATCAATATTTGAAAATGACATAGCTTGAACCATTAATTAGAAAAATCAGATGGATGCCTACTTTTTTCCCCTTTCCATGGTGTTGTGAATCAAGCCCAGGGCTTGGTGTATACAAGGCAAGGACTCTGCCACTGACCCATCCCCCACAGGCCTGTGTGTTTTGAGAGCTATTTATTGAACATGGAAGCTTTGCATGGTGTATATTCTTTCTAGTAGAGACATCACACACAGATTCAAAGATAGACTGTTTAGGCAGGGTATAAGTACACCACTGATGGGATTTCTGTTGTAAAGAAGATAAAACTTTTGTACTGTTATCCTTTGTATCAGGATCCCCAAGATGATTAGAAGAGCTCACATATTCAGAAAAACAATTATATTCATGGTTCTGGTTTATTACAGTAGAATAGCCCCTTCCTTCATCCTGCTCCAGTGTCATCCTCTCAGGATTTCAGTATTCTCCATGCCTCATTTTGCCCTCTCTTGTACTACTTTCTCTTTTTTAATAGAACTTATTAACTTCTACCACAAAAAAAATCATACTTAGGTATTTATGTTTGAATATTGCTGGTTTCTCGCTAAAAGAATGTAAGCTCCAGGAGGACAAGAATCTTTATCAGTAAATCCCCAAGAGCCAGGAATAGCACCTGGATCATGTTAGGCTAATATTTGTTTCGTGACTAAGTGCCTTACTAGAGACTAAACGAGATATAAAGAATGAGGGTGTAGCTCAGTGTTGGAGTTGCTTAGCATATATGAGGCCCTGGGTTTAATCTGCAGTGTGAAAACACACACACACACACACACACACACACACACACACACACACAAAGAAGATGTAAAATCAAGTAGATTAAATATATATCCACAGATAAATTTCTTCTTCTTTCCTTTTTTTTTTTTTTTGTACCAGGGATTGAACTCAGGTCCTTGTGCTTTTGGGGCAGGCGGCGGAACCCCTGAGCTAAATCTGCAGCCCTCCACAGATAAATTTCTTGAGTTTTTCTACTAATGTCTACATTGGTAGTAGTAGTCTGCATACCACATCAGAATTCAAATAAAAAGTCATTCCCATTGAGATTTGGATATTGGTTGCCCCTACAAGATTATGTAAGGAAAGAGTTTTCATCCTTTGATAGGCCAGGGTAGGAGTGTTTGATCTGAGCCAGATGTGGAGGCACATGCCTGTTATCCCAGCACTGTAAGAGGCTTAGGCGGGAGGATAGAAAGTTTGAGTCCAGGTAAGGAAACACAGCGATTTAGTGAGACCCTGTATCATTAAAAAAAAAAAAATGTTTGATCTGGTACTGTGGATTGTTATTGGCACATTAATGATTAAGCAAATACTAATGACCTTTAGAGGATTTTATAGACTGTTGGAAGAGAGAGCATTAAATTGGCCTCAAGTCACTCATAGGATTCCATGCTAAGCAGCGGTAGCCCATGAGGAATGCAGAACATTGTAGCAGAGGTGTTCACAATGGAGTGAGCACACCCCAGAGTGTCTTGGAAGACTTGCCCAAGTGCTTTTACAGTTTAAGGAAATACATTTCCACATTTCAGTTTCCATTTTGGTGTTCTTTGAAACTGATTTGCTTGAGAACAAGCCTGACCACACACTAGTCATCCTTTCATGATGCAAAAGAAAAATACACTTCTCTGATTTCCCATTTCAGACTAGGGCTTATCGCTCTGGGGTGTGGTGGTGCACGTCTGTGATCCCATGATTCTGGGAGGCAAAGGCAGAGGACTGAAAGTTTGAGTCCAGCCTGGGCAAGTTAACAACTTAGCAAGACCTTGTCTCAAAATAAAAAATGAAGGGCTGGGGATTTAGCTCTATGGCCCCACACCTGCCTTGCACGCACAAGGTCCTGAGTTCCATCCCCGGTATCAAAAAAAAAAAAAGTGGCTGAAAATAAAAAATGGAAATAGGACTGAGGATGTAGCTCAGTGCAAAGGCCCTGGGTTCAATCCTCAGTATTGCAATAACAGAAACACAAAAGGAGTAGGATATATATGGAAAGTGTTTCAGGGAAATTTAAGAAAAATACTCAGGCACGTTTTCTTTTTGATCTTTGGATATTTTAAGGAGGCAGAGGGTGGGAGTGCAGGTTGGAGTCTGAATCTCAAGTGAAACAATTTGAAAAGGGGGAGCCCTGAGGGACTCACATCTCCGCTACATTTTCCCCCATGTGTTTACGCCCCCCCCCCCGCAAGGAATCCAGAAGGTGTGCAGGTACCCAGGGAGCCATCCAGCGACACGAGGCCTCTCTATGCCTCTTGCCAACTGGACTGGTGTGTGCTGGCCACCTCTTCACTGTCACCCCTCCTTACCACCCCCTCCTCCACGGTCCATGTCCTGGGTGGAATTTGGACCAGGCAACTGGTGAAGGTAGGCCTTAGGTGACCTTGTCAGGGTATCCCTTCCAGGAAGGGAGGAAATAGGGCTGGGGATCGAGGGCAGGCTGTGGGGCTGTGGTGGGACATGGCTTCCTGGCTCTGCCACCTCTCAGCAGATCACTATGGGCTTTCTTCATCTCTGTAGGGGATCCGTGGCTGCCTCCCTCTCAAAGTTGTTATGGAGATCACTTTGAGCCATGTGGCATTTAGAGGGGCTCAGTCCATGGGGCTCCCCTTCTGGGACTTGGAGACAGCGGAGAAGCAGAGAAAAGTAAAATAAGAAATAAATAAATAAAAGAAGGAAGGAAGAAAGAAAAGAAAAGAAATAATGTAATCAAGGCATTTTTTGCCCATTGACAGGTTAAGGGGCAAACAAAATGTGAATGCTGGGCTGGGGATTTAGCTCAGTGGTTCTGGTGCCTGCCTCACAAGAGCAAGGTCCCAAGTTCGATTCCCGGTACCAAAAAACCCCCCCCAAAAACAAAATGTGAATGCTGTATATACATGCAGTGGAATACTGTTCTGCATTAAAAAAAAAAAAAGAAATTCTCACATGCATTACAACAGCGATGAACTTTGCCCATGTGAAATAAACCTGTCACAAAAAGACAAATACTTGTATAATTCCACCAATTTAAGGTATATAGTAAAAATCACAGAAAAGTAGAATGGTGATTGCCAGGGACTGGGGAGAGTTATTTATGGTAGAGTTTCAGTTGTTCACACCAGTGTACCTGTCATTGCACTGTACACTTAATATGGTTAAGATGGTGTTTTAAAAAGTAACCAAGCCGGGTATGATGGTGCATGCCTGTAATCTCAGCACTTGGGGAGGCTGAGGCAGGAGAATCTGCGCAATTTGAAGCCAGCCTGGGCTACACAGTGAGTTTAAGGCCAGCCTGAACTACCTGTAGAGCCCCTGCCAAAAAAAGAAAAAGAAAAGAGAAATAGATATTTGAAAGCTTGCATTGAGATACTGTGGCTGATTATTTTGAGACAGGGTCTCACTAAGTCGGAAAGTTGCCGGGGGTTGGGCTGAAATTTTCAAGCCTCCTGCCTCAGCCTCCAGTGTGCTGGGATTACAGGTGTGTGCCACCATATTCAGCAGTATGCATAACTTGAACTCCTAAGTGTTGGCTTTTTGACGGTCTTTAGCCCAACCACTGGATAAACTTCACAGATAGGCCTGGGGCTGTAGTTTTATGGAATGTAGAGTGCTTGCCTAGCCCCCTGGGTTTGAGTCCCAACAGTGCAGAACAGACCAACGAAAACACTCTAGATAGGAACTTTAAACAAGTTCTCTAAGAGGTTGTGTGTTTTTAAAAAGGTCAAATAAAATGAAATACAGATTCTATTTGACCAGATTCTATTTCTCTCATTCTATCATGTGAAGGCTGAGTATTTATACTTCTCATTAAAAACAAAATACCCAGGCCAGGGATTTAGCTCAGTGGTTCCGCTGCCTGCCTCGCAAGCTCAAGGACCCGAGTTCGAATCCCAGTACCAAAAAAAAAAAAAGCAAAACGCCCTTACTTAAGCTTACATGGAAAAACTTTCTCTGTGAACTTCAAATATGCAAAAGTATGTTGTTTTCCTCGATCATTTTAGATGGTACTTAGGAAACAAGTTGGGCGTTTCCAAGTTCCTGGGGCTGCTCCCCGGGTGGGGCGTAATATCCAATGGCTCCTCCCCAGGGGGCGGGGAACCCAGGGCTCCTCCACAGGTAGTGGTCGGGGCTCTACCCCTGGGCGAGGTAGTTGGCACTCTCCGCAGGTGGGGGGTTGGTTTCTGGGCTCCTTTAAGGAGGGGGCGTGGTTTCGGGCTTCTCCCCCCCGCCCCCCCCCCGAGGACGTGGTTTCGGGCTCCTTCCTTCGCCCACTCCCTGCGCGCCAGTTTCTAAGTTTCATTTCTAGCGGATGCCGCCCGTTCTACCTCTCGCCTCCTTTCCTGGAAGTCAGGTCTTCCTCTATGGGCAGAGCGCCCTGGACATGGGCCCGCGATGCCAAAAGACGGAGCGGACAGTTCCGGAGGTCCGACCCGCCTGCCCCGGGGGTCCGGAGCCGGTTCCCGGGGTTGTCCTGACCAAGCCCAGCGGGTCTCGGGCCGCACCCCGGGCCCCTCGGCCTCGCTCAGGAAAGTGCGGTCAGCCCGCGCGGTCGCTACCGGCGCAGAAAAGGGCAGCCCGGGATCCCCTGAAGGAGGAGGAGGGGGAGGACCACCAGGATTCCTGGAAGGAGGAGGAGAAGGAGGAGGAGAAGGGAGAGGAGGAGGAGGAGGGAGAAGAGGAGGAGGAGGGAGAAGAGGAGGAAGCAGCGGCGGCTGAGGAGGACGAGGACGAGGACGAAGACACCCGGCACCTCCGGGGGGAGCGCCGACCCAGCGCGCCCACAGCCCGTCGTCCCCGGGCGTCCTCACGCGCTACCCCAGCCCGGGCTTCGAGACCCCCGCCCCGGCCCCGGGAGCCCCTCGTTCTCCGCACGAAGGGAGCGGCCCCGGGCGGCTGGCGGCCGGGCGAAGTGCTGGACCGGCTGCGCCTGCGGCGCGAAGAGACTTCGGCGGCGACCCAGCAGGTGAACCCGGTGGTGGAGCGGCTGCTGCAGGCCTTGCAGACCGGCCCGTTTCGCGGGGTGTCGCTGCTGACCGCCGGGAGCTACTACGAGCACGTAAAGGTGAGCTCCCCCAGGCTCGGGACCCGCCCTCCGGGACACCGCGCGGATCACCGAGACGAGCCCGGCTCCTTCATTTGTTCTATATCCAGTGATCAGCCGGCGCCGCCTCCCTAACCCTAACCCTAATTTTAACCCTAATCCTAATCCCAATTCTAACCACGACCGCTGGGGAGCATTAGTATTTGCAGATTCGTACACGCAAGCGCACTGGCAGTGAGCTCCTTAACAGGAGCGTACACGGATGGCGCAGATGGCTCACATCACTGTTTCGAAATTTGATGTGTTGGTCTGTGAAAAATCGCGCCAAATTAATATACCTAAGAAACTGTTTCCTATGAAGAGGACATCTGTGCTCCATAGGAAAAAATATTTTCAGTCCCTCCTCCCCCACCAATTTTATTTTATTTTCTTGCTGTTCACTGAACCCAGAGCTTCATGCGTGGGTCGTGCTCTACTCATCCCAGCCGTTTTCCAAAATCTTACCAAGATGTCATGGGAAGCTCACAGTGAGAGATGTTGAAAAAATTAAGTTTAGGGCCCAGGATTTAGCTCAGTGGTTCCAGCACTGCCCCAAATAAAGAAATAACAGTAGATGATACTAAAAAGCATTCTTCCTGGACACACATCCCTTATCATTGCTTTTAAGTGCGTATTCTTCAGCCCCCTTTCTGGTGGTTGGGTTTGGAGAGAATCGCATGTCCATTGGAGGTCTGGGGGCAAGTTCCCGACTGGAGTCTGGTTGGGTTTTTGGCCTGCTCGGTCGTTTTCTGAGCTCTGGGCGGTGCATCTCCTTTAGCGTTGTGTAAATTCTTGGATGTGGCATAGACAGAAATGCAGACTCATAGCATGTGTTATTATATAACCATAATTTATTTGAGAATTATAAATTGGCTTTATTGAACTGACTGCTCTCTTCCAGTGAGGATGATTGTAAAACCTACATTTAGGGTTTTGCAATTATAAACTGTTCTCTCTCTCTCTCTTTAAATTTGGAGACAGGGTCTTGCTATGTATTTCAGGCTGGCCTTGAACTCGCTGTGTAGCCCAGGCTGGCCTCAAACTTGCAGTGATCCTCCTACCTCCACCTCCCTAGTGCTTGGTATTACAAGCACTTGGCATGTGCCACCATGCGCAGCACCTTTTTAAAAATTACAAAGATGAAAAGAGATTTAGTGAACGCAGTTTTATAGCAGGGTATAGTGTTGTGCACCTGTGGTCTCAGCTACTCCAGAGGCTTAAGGGAGGGGTCACTGGAGCCTGGGAGAGTAAGACTACCCTGGGCAGTATTGTGAGACCACACATCAAAGCAGAAACATTGAAATCTTAATAGAATATGCATTTAAAGTTACAGATTATAAAAGGTATGAAAGATGTTCACTACAGAGCTGACCCTTTGTCGTCTTCCAGCAGGCTCTGAGCACAAGGTGTCCCTCCTGCCTGCCAGGCCTATCCCATGTTGATTTCCGAAAAGCATATCCAAGAATGATGTTACTGCCGTTGGTTCCAGTGTTGTAATTTTTTGTTGTTGTTGTTGTTGTTTTTGGTACTAGGGCTCAAACTCAGGACCTTTCAGTTGTGAGGCAGGTACGGTGCCACTGAGCTAAATCCCCAGCCCTCCAGTGTTATAATTTTGATGTGTTTCTTCTTTCATGTGTGCACTTGGATTTTTGTTATTCATGCACTTACATTTCAAAATCGCGCTAAACTCTACTGGTAAAGAATAGACAAAATATGCTTCTCAGTCATTTATTTACATACTTCTGTATTCACACAGTTCTCATTCATATATTTTATTGTAATATCAACTTCTGTGTGAAAATATGTAAAATATATAGAAATAAAATTCCCTGTAGAGGGCCGGGGATGTAGCTCAGTGGCGCTGTGCCTGCCTGGCAAGTGCAAGGTCCTGAGTTTGATTCCTGATGATGGAAAAAAAAAAATGCCCTGTAGAATTAGTCCATAATGTTCGTTTTGTCTTAGGTGTTAGTGCACTTTACTATTTATACTGTTCGGACTGGGTGAAAAGGTACAGAAATAAACCAGTTGTAATAATTTTATGCAGTGGTACATTAACTAGTAAAAAAGGTACAAATTGCAGCAATGGCATGAGTGAATTACAAAAACAATGTTGAATAAAAAAGCAACAGCAAACAAACACTGTGATAGTTGCCTGATTGTATCAATTTAAGTAAGAAACAGCCAACTAAATTGGATCAGGGTAGTTCTGAGTGTGGCTGATGGGATTTACTGAAGACAGAAGACCCTCCATAGGGCGGCTTGTTGCATGAGTGGTATAAAAGGGAAATGCAGAAGCAAGGCTCGATTCTGTTTCTTTTCTTTTTTTTTCTTTTTTTTTGGTACTGGGGATCGAACTTGGGACCGTGTGCTTGCAAAGCCGGTGGCAGAACCACTGAGCTAAATGCCCGGCCCCTCCATTGTGTTTCTTTAGAGGAGCTCCAGTCAGTTTTGAAATTGTTCTACCAGAAAATTCTGAGAAAGCCGGAAGAACACAAAGCAGCTGATACACACACTGAAGGTGATGCCCACGTGGCTGCAGGAAAGCAGCCCACACGGGAGGCAGATCGGGTGAAGGAAATGAAAGAAATGCATAAAACTGTCCAAGAGATCTGCCGAGACCATCTGAAGTCAATGAAACCATTCTAAGATGGTCCCATGGAGCACCACCTCTAACAGATTTACAGAAGAGTGAAGAATTCATCAAGAGCGAGATGATCACCATGCTTCATCATGACCTTCTATATCACCCCTACCAACCGTCTGGAAATAAGGAAGGAGAAACTGTAGGATCTGCCACTAAGAACTCAGAGCACATCACCTGCCTGAGACAGAATCCTTATGGAGAGTTCTCCAGAGATGAGCTGCAAAAGGCCCAGGACCTTGTGGCTCAGGAGATGGAAGTGGTGAGACGAGAAATGAACCATGAAGATCTCTCCAGGGACGCCTACAGCCAGGTGTGGGAAGAATGCGACCGTCGACTTTTGTATCTCCCGGGCAGAGCCGCTGCCCAAGGGCCAACCTAGCCAGCACGAAGGACAGAATTGAGTCGCTTGCAGAGATGCTTGAGACAAACAGGGCTCACCTAAGGACCGAAGCCAAGAGGGGGGAGAGGATGGAAAAGAAGGTGCAGATCTTGCTGGGAGGTTACCAGTCCCGGGCCGTGGGGCTCAAAAAGCAGCTGGACGACCTGTGGGGCCACAGGGACCAGGTGCACTTGAAGCTGTGCTCTTGGGAAGGACTCAAGAAGCAGGAAGACCGCGCCGTTCTCCGGAGGCTGCAGCGTCTAAAGGAAGAAGTGCAGAGCCAGCAGGAAAGGGAAAAGGAGCTTCAGCAGAGATGCGCTTAGTTGCTGCTGGAGAAGGGGACCTTAGACTCAAACTTCTGAGTCGCAGTCTCGAGCTCTTGTGTCCCGGGAACAGTTGACTGCTGATCTTCTCCCTCCAGAGGCTGCCAAACGGACCCACTCTCTGTGGTCTTTGGTTGTTCATTTTAAATGCTCCCGATCACACTCGTCCTGTGTTCAAGATGTCTCACTCCAGAGAACACAGGGGAGTTTGAATTTGTTCAGGAGACCATTCTTTCACCAGTGTCATATTGTCAAGATTAAAAACTTTTTAAAAATAATTTTATTTCATTTTATCCTATTCCCTCCCTCAGGCCCTTTCCCTTCCCTATGGCAAGATTTTTAGTTGTGCTCTATCCTTTAAAAAACCTGACCCTAAATTGCTGCCTGGGAATAAACCCTTGAATATAAACAATTAAAGAAAGAAAATCATATTGAAACTAATTCCTGAACCATCATTATAGCCAAATATTATAATTTAGATACAAATGATGAAATTCAAGGTCAAAGATTAGGGCCAGGGATGTAGCACAGTGTTACCGCGGTTGCCTGGCAAGTGCAAGGTCCTGAGTTGAGTTGGAAGGAGACTTTGGGATAGCAGCCCAAGGACAATGCTTTTCCTCCCTTCTGCCAGTAGGAGGCCCTGGTGCAGAGTTGGAACAAGCAAACCCTGTGGAGGGCTAGGGCTGGCCTTACAGGTCCCACACTGCCCTGGGTGTTCTCCTAGGAGACTCCAATTCCCTACTTCTTAGAAAGCATCACTTGTGAATCACACACCTAAATGAGCACCCAAACAACTCAGACTTTCATGGTGTTTTCACAGAGAAAGGGATTACGTTTTCTTTTCCTTACCTTTTCTTTCTAGGATACTGGGGATTAAACCCAGCACCTTCCCACTGAACTACATCCCAAGTCCTTTTTATTTTATTTTTTTTCTTTATTTATGGGTAGCACAATACTCTGAGAACCTTAATGGAAGCCGGTCTATAGATAGGACTGTATAGTGGACCAAAGACAACACGTATGAAAAGAACAAGTATGTATTACAGCAATTCTGAAAAGGAACAGATATTAACACAACCACATGGTGAATACAAAACCACAACATCTGGAGTTCGATTCCCAGTACCAAAAGAACCCCCACATCTTCATCAACTAGATCTGTAACTTCTTGAGTTTTGGCGAAATGCTGGACAAAAGGAATTATTCCTGTCAATAACTGTGGTGTTCGATATCGAACCCTGAGTAGAGTGTGTGCTGGTGTTGTGTATACAGAGGTTGGCTTATTCAGGAATACAGGCAGGTGGTGCCCCATTGCCTTGCAGTCCTGGAGGGCCAAGTTGCAGTTGGGGTGGCGTCCTGATTGGAAGGAGGGAGAGGGTGTGTGAAATGAAATGAAACATGGCGTGGTATGAGTAAGATTCGGTTGAGAAGGTCTAGTGACACAGGCTTTGGAAGTGCTAGGAGGTTGGATCTTGTCATGGATTCACAGCCTCATGGTCCTGCAGCATCAAGCAAGCAGTGTGTGTGAACCAGGGCTGATGTCCAGGTGAAGTATGTGCTTCTGGGAGGCGACGGCAAGATGCAGTCTTGCAGTGTTGTGGGCTGAGCACCAATGTGTGGGCCCTGTTTGGGCCCCAGTGCTATCTTTTGCTCCTAGCAAGGATGATGTGAATAATCTTTTTTTTTTTTTTTTTTGGTACGGGGGATCGAACTTGGGTCCGTGCACTTGCAAGGCAGGTACTGGAACCACTGAGCTAAATCCCCCCCCCCCCCATGTGAATAATCTTGTAGAGTCAAAGGACCTTTGTGGCTGGGCATCAATTGTACTTAAGGTTGCAACTTTCTAGAGGTGCATGATATAATCACTTGAAGTCATTTGCATAGAATCCAAAGAGCCTGAACTCTGTGAGGCTCAGTGTTTGCCACTGAAATTTCACAATACGAACTCTTCCTAATTAGGGAAGATAGTCCAGAAAATCAACCATCCCCAGTGTCCCTGGAATATCACCCAAAGTTAAATGACCTCCCACTTGCTCTCACTGTAACTACCCAGAAAGGCAGGAGGAGGCGCAGGTGACCAGGTGGGTGGGTTTGTGCTAGGGGTGGAGCACAATGCAAAGCGGCCCCAGGGTCAACAGGACCTTGAAGAGTCTTGGTGGAGACCAAGGAGGCAAGGTGGAGCCCAGCCGTTTCTCTTTCCATGGAGATTGGGGGCACTCTAGCAAGTGAGCCTTTAAGAACACCCATGATCTTGACAGGTTTCTGCTGAATCTCTGTTAACCTGGGTCCCAGTAGATCACATTGCTCTGGAGACCTCTCTGATAATTTCCTTAGCTCTTTCTCAAGATTGTACTCAGTGCTCAGCCCTCCACCTGTGCAGCACTGTGGAGTGTCTCTGGTGTTAAGTTCTATCTCTTCAAACGCCTCAGAGTGAGAGGTGAGCAGTTCTTCAACTCTCTCCTTTGCCTGTCAGAGGCATCCTCTCTCGTGCTGGACGGACCCTGGTCTTCTGCGGTTGAGCCTTTGGATTCTGTCTGGAGTCTGGCACCTGTGACTCAGTCAGAATGACAAGGTTGACTCGTCTGCTAGGATTTTGAGGGCCCTGGATAGGAGGAGACAAGGTGTGCTGCCTTTTTATTTGAAGAGTGTCTCACTTAGTTGCCCAGGTTCAGCTCAGACTTGCCTTCCTGCCTCATTCGTCTAGGGTCCTACGATTACACTCTTGTGCCATCACAACTAGGCCTGGTGAGGTTTTTTTTTTTTTTCTTTGAAGGTGCTAGTAAGTGAACTCTGGCCATCTCAGTGAGCTACCTCTCTAGCAGCCTCCCCCACCCCTTTGAGACAGGGTCTCGCCTTGTTGCTCTGTAGTTCAGGCTGTCTTTCAACTCACTATGTGGGCTAGACTGGCCTCAAACTGATGAAGATCCTCCTACCCAAGCCTCCACAGTGCTAGGATTACAGGCGTGTGCCACCATACCCAGCTTATTTCTTATTTTGAAACTGGGTCTCTCCTACTTGTCCAGGCTGGCCTTAACTTTCTATCCTCCTGCCTCAGCTTCCCAGGTAGCTGAGATTACGAGTGTGGGCCTCTACACTCAGTGATTTATCAACACATCGGAAGTCACCTGAAAAGGCTTGGCTTGGAATGAGTGGGGCAAGTGAGCTCACAAATCAGCCATTTGGCTTCACACAAACAGAAAATCCCTTCACTGCATGAAATCCTGAGCACACCTTGCAGTATGGCTCTTTATCACTTCAAGAAGAGCAAAAGCCTTTCCCTTCCCCAAATCATCAGATCTTGGATTTTTCTAGTATTTGTACATTGCCTGAAATATGGATCTATGTTCTTCCCCAAAAGAATTACCAAACATCTGGACATCCATACTGAACATTTTTATTTGTTGGCCTCAATTTGAAAAAAGGCTATTATTACATTAAATTTCCTTTTTTGCGGGTGGAGGAAAGGGGGTTTATAGATGGAGGGAGGGAGAAGGGTGGGAAGGGGTTTAAAAACAAAGTGTGTAATGTACATGTACCTACCCCCAAGATGATGTAAACTTCTTTTTAAAAAATTAAAAAATTTTTTTATTTTGATAAAAAATAATTAGAAAATAACAATGGAAAATACAGTATGTCATGATCTTAAAAGAATATATTTTCATTTGCTAATCTGCTTTCAACTGATTTCCTAATAATACTATACCTTTTTTTTTTTTTTTGCAGAAAACAGTTGAATGATTTACAAAGTATCTCACATTTGGTATAATTTTGAACAGTTTCTTCCTATTTCACAATATCTATTATACATTTCTGGTCTTTATTTACACTTTCAGTTTCTCACACCAGAGAGACAATGTGATATTTACACATGTGTGTTTCATTTATTTCACTTAAAAGTATAGTTTTAAAGTGTATTCATTTACTTAGAAATGTCTCAAGTTCATCCTTCTTTAGCGGTGAATAGTACTCCATTATTTAAAAAAGCATATCTTTTTTATCCATTCATTGGTTGATGGGCATATGGGTTGTTTCTAAGATTTAGTTATTACAAACTGTGGTGCTATAAACATGAGTGTGCATATATCACTGTGGTATGATGCTTTTAATTCTTTTGGAAGATACCCAGAAGGGGAATAGCTGGGTCAAAGGGGCCCTCTTCTAGTTTTTTGAGAAATTTCCACACTAATATCCACAGTGGTTGCACCCGTCTGCCCTCCCACCAACAGCAGAGAAGCGTTCCTTTTTCCCCACATTCCCTCCAGCATTTGTTTTTGGTTGATTTCTTTAAGCTATTCTTTCTGGACTGAGATGGAATCTCAGCATTGTTTTAATTTGCATCTCTTGAATGACTAGTGATGTTGATCTGTAGTATAATTTCAAGTCAGGGATCCTGATGCCCCCTGCTTGCCTTTGTTGCCCAGAATTGTTTTGCTATTCTAGGTCTCTTCTGATTCCAAATGAATTTTAGGGTTGATTTCTGTAGTTCTATGAGGTATGCTAATGGTGTTTTGGTTTTTTTTTTTTTGGTACCAAGGATCGAACTTGGGACCTTGTGCCTGCAAGGCACTGGAACCTCTGAGCTAAACCCCTGGCCCTGCTAATGGTATTTTGATTGGGATCACATTAAATCTATATAACCATTTTGGAAGCATGGCCGTTTTTACCATGTTGGTTCTTCCTACCCATGAGCAAGGGATATTTTTCCATTTTTGGATATCCTCTTTGATCTCCTTTTTCAGAGTACTATAATTTTTTTTTTTTTGGTACTGGGGATTGAACTCAGGACCTTGCACTTGCGAGACAGGTGGCAGCACCTCTGAGCTAAATCCCCAGCCCCTGTAATTTTTAATGTAAAGATCTTTTATTTCCTTTGTGAGATTGATTCCTAAGTATTTCATTTTTTTGATGTTATTGTGAAAGATATTGTTTCCCTAATTTCTCTCTCTCTGAGTTTTTATTATTTGTGTACAGGAACGCTGTTGATTTTTGAGTGTTCACTTTGTATCCAGCTATGCTACTAAATTTGGTCATTAAACCTAGAAGTTTTTTGGTGGATCTTTTGGAATCTTCTATGTAGAGTATCATGTCAGCCGCAAATAATGGTAGTTTAACTTCTTCCTTTCCTATCTATATTCTTTTTATTTCTTTCTCTTGTCTAATTGTTCTAGCTAATGTTGCCAGAACTATACTCAATATAAGTGGTGATAGTGGACATCTGTGTCTTATTCCTGATTTTAGATTGGAAGCTTTCCGTTTCCATTTAGTTTGATATTGGCTGTTTGTCATAGATGGCTTTTATCAGATTGGGATAAAGACCATCTATAGCAGTAGGGCTTTTATCATTAATGGGTGTCGAACTTTGTCAAATGCTTTTTCAGTGTCTATTGAGATGATCATGTGATTTTTGTCTTTGGCTCTGTTGATATAGTGTATTACATTTATTGATTTGCAGATGTTGAACCATCCCTGCATCCTTGGGATGAATCCTTCTTGTTCATGGTATATAATCTTTTTGATGATTTGCTGCATTCTGTTTGCCAGTATCTTTTTTTTTTTGGTACCGGGGATTGAACTCGGGACCTAGTCCTTTCGAGGCAGGAGGCAGCACCACTGAGATAAATCCCTGGCCCTGTTTGCCATATCTTAATGAAGATTTTTACATTTATGTTCATAAGGGAGATTGACCTGTAGTTCTCTTTTTTGGTTGGGTCTTTCTCTGGTTTTGGTATCAGGGTAATACTTGCTTCTAGAAATGGTCTTGGGTGTATTGGTTCCCTTTCAATTTCATTGAAGAGTTTGAAGAGTGGTGGGATTAGAGCTCTAAATTTCTTGTAGAATTCAGCAGTGAAACTGTCAGGACTGGGCTTTTCTTTGTTGGTAAGTTTTTAATTACATTTTCAATTTCATTGATACTGAGTTATTTAGAATTTTAATATCTTGTGTCTAGAAGTCTGCTGTGATTCTGATGGGCATTCTTTTATAGGTGATTTGTTTCTTTTCTCTAACAGCTTTTAACATTCTATTCTTGTGTTGAATTTCTGAAATCTTGACTATTATATGGCCTGGGGAAGATTTTTTTTTTTTGTACCAGGGATTGAACTTGGGACCTTGTGCTTGTGAGGCAGGCAGTGGAACCACTGAGCTAAATCCCTGGTCTGATTTTTTTTTTTGATCATCGCTAATTGGAGTTCTATATGCCTCACTTATCTGTATGTCAAATTCTTTTTTCCAAAAAAAAAAAAAAAGTTCCTTTTCCCTTTTTGGAAAGTTTTCTGCCATTACTTCTATGAACAGGTTTTTAAAATGTCATTTTTGCTATCTCCTGCTTTTTTTCATTGATGCTGATCAATCTTATGTTATTCTTTTTTGCATCATCTAATAGCTGCTGGATTGATTTCTCATGATCCTTTACTATTTTTAAGAAATCTTTCTATTCACAATCGCTAACTGCAACCCTGTCCTCTATATCTGGTATTCTGTCCTCATATTGGCTCATTTTGTCATGTATACTTTCACTGGAGGCTCTTTTTTTTTTGTACTGCCGATTGAACTCAGGGCCTTGAATATGCCAGGCAGGTGCTGTGTCCCTGAGCTACATCCCCAGCCCTCATTGGAGGTTTTAATCTCTTGGATATCTGTTTGAATCTGTTTCATGGATTCCATTTCTTTCCTATGATGAGTGTTCATGGTTTTCATCATTTTCTGAGCTCTTCTATTCTTTTATCTGTCTCTGCTCTAGAGTTGCTAAGCATGTCTTTCATTCTGGTCACCATCTCTGTAGTTATCTGAGAAATTATTTCTGCTCTGACTTTTTCTAGAGCCTCATTCATCTGGTTTTATAACTTCCACTGTTACCATTTCGGAGTCCAGGTGCATGGCTTTTGGATTGTTCCACCTCATTGCCCCCTGGATTTGCCTTTGTCGAACTGAAAGTCTGGGTTCGTTACATTTTATTTAAGTGTCATCTAATTTTCTTTCTTTTTTAAAAAAAATTTAATTCCTGGGTTGATGCTTGTAAATTTCTTATGGCGAGTAGCTTTATTGACAGTATTCAGAACCCTTAGGAAATGACCACTTCTCAGAGATGTCTTCTAGATACAGCTGGCCTTTGGGTCTTAAGTCTGCTGCAAAATCCCACCTCCTCAATTCATTGGGAGTGAGAAGTTTCTGCCTACCTGGCCCAGCCACTGGTTCTTTGGCTCTGGGCTATAGTTTTTTTTGTTTTTTTGTTTTTTGGTACTGGGAATCGAACTCAGGTCCTTCTGCTTGTGAGGCAGCCAGTGGAACCACTGAGCTAAATCCCCAGCCTAGTTTTTTTTTTTTTCTTAAAGACCCTTAGATAATCTCAGTCTTGGTATACCAAGAAGAACAACTGATTAGCACAATTATGTCACCTTGGGTAAAATAGTACAATCAGCAATAACAGTATCAAACACAGCCTAATAAATGATAAACTGTGATAATTATTAATTTACTACCTTTAACCTTATGAACTAGATATGTGGTTATATAACAAATTCTAAAGTGAATCAGATAATTGTATGCAATAGAAAGCCCTTAATATGGCAATTTTACCCTTAGGGGAGAAAATTTAAGAGGGCGAGGGGAGTAGAGAAATAGAAGAAGAGATTAGAAACAAGGCTGGAGGACAAAGGAAGATCATACAAACTTTGGAAAACTGGTGAAGAAGACAGAGAAAGAGAAAAGAAGAAATAAAAACAAGAACAGAACAACAACAACAACAAAACTAAAAACTATGTTCAAACAATAAAGAAAACAAAGGAACAAAAAAACAGAAAAGAGGGGAAAAAGAAAGAAAGAAAAGTCCAATTCAAGGTATGTCTCTGCTGTCACTGATAGACAATGTGGGCAGAGAGACCCCAGATCCAAATTGATTAATCCCAGCAAGCCAAGTATAGCCTTAAAGCAGGGTGAGGTGTAGTGTATAATCCCGGCTGGCCAGCACCTTTAGTTCCACTGATGTTCAGGCTGGCTTTTGGCTGTGAAGCTGAAACCAGATTTGTTGAGCCTGCAACAGTCTCTGTGCTCCTGCCTGCTTCAACTTGGCTCCCTGCTGATATGAACTCTGCTCCCTGACCTCCTGCTGACTTGAACTTGGCATCCTCATTGAGACACCAGGAGGCACTAGATGGAGTCAGCCAGTAGCTGTTCTGAGTTCAAGCTCACTTGACAGCTTTCCAAGATGACTACCGGCCTGTCATGCTCTCCTGGGTGGTATCTGAACCCGAATAACTCACCAGCCACGACAGTCTACTGTGTCCACTGCTCCTTTCCACTAGTGTGTTTCTCTGTGGAGGCTCTGGGGTTGCCAGTAGTTACTGTGTGTCTGCAGTTTCAACTTGGTGTGAGTCTGGGCTCTGAGAGAAAACACTGCTTGCTGTCTCCCTCCTCTTCATTAAAATCTCTGACTTTGCTCTCCCCATGGACTTCAGTTCTTGCTTCAGATCCTTCCTGGGTCCTGGGGACCCACTTACCTTCTCCTCCTCCTCCTCCTCACACTGCTATATTCCAGTATCAGAACACTAAATCTTGGAGAGACTTTCTCTGCTGCTCACTACTCTGGCATCTTCCCAAAAGTCTAGCATTTTTAAAAAAATTCTTTTATTGGTACATTTTAGGTGTACAACAAGTCTAGCATTTTTATATCTTCTTGATTAAACTTTGGTAATTCATATGTATGTAAGAATCTGACCATTTCTTCTGTGTTCCATCTTACTACAGGTTCTTGAAGTAGGTATTGATGATCTTCTGGATTTCTATAGGATCCATTGTGATGTCACCCTTTTCATTCCTAATTGCATGAATTTGAATCTTTTTTTTCCTTTTTATAATAAGGTTTGCTAAGGGTTTGTCAGGTTTATTTAATCTTTCAAAGAACCAACTCTTTGATTAATTG
>NW_004624819.1:586353-651074 GCF_000247695.1 Heterocephalus glaber | reverse complement strand
GTGGTGTGGTGTGGTGTGGTGTGGTGTGCTGCTGGCGCTCACATGGCTCACCTCCTCCGCATGGTGATGAGGAAACTTCCTCCTCTGGGATGGGAGCAGTACTATGGTGGCCCGGAAGCCTCCTCCTCTATGCTGGGAGCGGTGGTACAGTGGCTCAGAAGCTTTCTCCTCTGTGCTGGGAGCAGTGGCATGGCCGAGAATAAACTCTTAATCTCCTTTAGTTTACCCTTCATTTAAAAAATATGATATGTACATACACAGTAACACCCTGGTTCACTAATGCTTCTGTTCATGAACAATGGAGTTCACCAACAGAAGCATTCGGCAAAATTTTGCTTCTGTTTGAGAACTCCACATTGGTTGACCAGCATGACCTTGGCCATTTCCTCCCAATCATGGAATAAATTAAATTCGTCAACCAAGGCACCACTGGTATATTCATATGCCTCTCTTCCCAATCCCTAAATAAGATATTGTGGATATCACTCCATAGCTCAGTAGAGAGATAGCAGCCTTTCTTTATTCTTTTTCTTTTCTTTCGGTGCTAGTGATTGAATCCAGGGCTTGAATCCTGAGATGAATACGTGCTAAGCCTTCTACCTAATACTGAGCACCCTCAGGCAACATCCATTCCTTTTTCCAGTCTGTTTTTGTTGCTGGTCAGAGTAAATCCCTAGGTAATTTTGCTAGATACTACCAAAATTCCCTCCATAGGTATTGTCCCAACTTGATTTTTGCAGCCGTACATCTATATAACTTGGGGAGAGGGGTGGACGCTGAGAAGACTTTGTTGTCCTACACAGGAGATGGAATTGAGGGCTTCAGATACGCTAGGCAAGTGCTCTACCACTGAGCTATACCCTCACCCTCATCAACAGAACTTGTTAAACTCTTTGCCAGCTGGAATTTTTGCTAATCTACAAGGGAGAAGTGATATCTCAGGGTAATTTTTGAAAAATAAACTTTACTTTAGAAAGTTTTAGATTTACTGAAAAATGTGCAGAGACAGTGCAGAGTTCTCATGTAGACTAAAGCTATTCCCCTGCTAACATTCTCACATCATTAGGATTCATTTGTCAGAATTAATGAACCAATATTGACACACTGCTGTTGATGGAAGTTTATACTTTACCCAGCTCTCCTTGGTCTTCCCCTAATGCCTTTTTTGTGTTTTAGGATCCCATCCACGATGTCACTCACTCATTGTGTCTCTTTAGGGTCCTCTCTTCTGTGATTGTGTCTGTCTTCCTTGGTTTTTCTTTTTCTTTTTTTATAAAGTTTATTGGTACATTTTAGGTATACGATATCATATGATGACATTCATCATTGGGAATTTGTACCTTTACATGATATTTCTTGGTTCTTATTTTTCCCCCATTCTCCTGCCCTCCCTTCAACCCCTCCTTGCCTCCCTATTTACAAAGGGTTTGTTTCCATTTTTTCCTTTTCTCATTTATTCCTTTTCCTTCTTTTCTTTCCCCACCCCTCCCACTTCCCCTTCCCTTTTGGACCTTTTCTTCCTATTTCACATTATCTAATATACATTTTGATCCTTATTTACACTTTACAGTTTCTCACATCAGAGAAATGATTCAGTATTTACACATGTGTGTGCTATTTATTTCACTTGAGAGTATGGCCTCAATGTGCATCCAGGGAATTAAAGAAGAAATCAGACAGTTTCTACAATTAAATGACAACCTCAATACAACAAGCGGAATTTATGGGACACAGTGAAAGTTGTCTTATGAAGGAAATTCATAGCAGTGAATACTCATGTTAGGCAAACAGAGCCAGCTGAAATAAACAACCTAATGCTGAAACTCAAGCTTCTAGAAAAAAAAGAGCAGAATAAACCCAGAGTTCATACAAGGGAGGAAATTATAAAGATCAGAGGAGAAATCAAGGCAATGGAGACTAAGAGAACAATACAAAAAATAAATGAAGCAAAGAGTTGGTTCTTTGAAAGAATAAACAAAATTGACAAACCCTTAGCCAACGTTATAAAAAAAGGAAAGAAAAAGCTTAAATCCATGCAATTAGGAATGAAAAGGGTGAAATTAAAACGGATCCTTCGTTTTTCTTGGCCTGGACAGTGTTGAGGAACATGGGTCAGATGTTTTGTAGGAAGTCCCTTACCTGGGTTTTGTCTGATGATTTTCATGTGATTAGACTGAAGTTAGGGTTTGAGGGTGAGTTCACTGAGGTAAACAAAGTGTCATCCTCATCCTGTGAACACAACTTAGCGCCGACAGTGTTGCTCTTGATCACCTTGCTGAGGTCGCGTTTGTCCAGCTCCTCCACTGCCAGATTCTTTTTCTCCTTATCATTCTGTGTTATTTGGAGGGAAGTCATGTACACAACTCACCATTTAGTGGTGGAATATTATGCTTCACTTCGAGAGTGGACTAGAAATGATTATTGATTTACACTGGTTTGACTTACAGTTTTTGAGTTCACGATGGTATGAAAGCAATACTGATTCAATAGATAATAATGAGAGGCCAGGTGTGGTGGTGGACCCTTGGCATCCCAGCAAGTCAGGAGGCTGAGGCAGGATGATCTCAAGCTGGAGGCCAGCCTGGACAATTTAGGGAGACCGTCATAAAATAAATAAAAAAATAAAAGGCTGGGGATGTAACTCAGTGGTAGAGTGTTTGCCTGGCATGTGTGAGGCCCTACATTCATTCCCTAGCACAGGCCAAAAAAAAGGGAAATAAATTGTACTTTGAATTTTGATCTCTTCATGGACTAGTTGATATGTAATGTGATACCGTTTCATGATGCTGCTGGCAGGGCAGTGAGCTACAGCTATTGGCCACAGATTCTGAGGGGACAAACAACCTTGCTCCCCATGTACTGTGTTGCCAGTGTTACATTGGTGTGATAACCTGAGGTGTAAAATAGGCTTTGTGGTGGGTGGTTTTGCCCACCTGTAGGCTAATGTGACTGTTCCAAGCATGTTTAAGGCAAACTGGGCTAAGCCAAGGTGGTCATTAGGTTAGGTATATCCAGTAGGCAATTTCAGTTTACATTTTCAATTGATAGTGAATTATCTGGACAGTGGATTACCACATCATAAGTTGAGGAACATCTATATTTACATAAAGTATTTAAAATTCTGCATGTCAGATTTGTCTTTCTCCTCCCCATTTATTCAATCATTTTTAATGATATGCCAGCATGGACTCAGGGATATTTGCCCTGGGCTCTGTTTTATTTAGTTGATAGCTTAGATTGCCCAGTATTAGCTGTTAGGAGCTTTTGCAGTCAGCTCTTGACATACTCCCCTTACCCTTTGTTTTGAGCACTTCTTCCTTTCTAAAACTGCAGGATCCAGACTCATCCTGCTCCTGTCCTCCTCCTGTCCTAGAATGAATCATTTCTCCAGGAGCCCTGGATCCTTTTATTGGAGAGTGTGCCAGAAACCATAAACTGAGTGCCATGCTTCTTGCTACTGGGTCTTATCCCCCTTAGCCAGGGGAGCAAGGGAATAGATGTGTTATCTGTGAAAATTTCTGTATGTAATCACCCACATACATTATATTATGCATGAATCCATAATGATGTCTTTAACTATAATCCATTACCAGGAGTCATTCTAGTCCTCACTCTTGCCATCTGTCACCTCTAACTCCAACAGTAAAACCACTGACCACACCATCTGTCGTTGTTTGATGCTGATACACACATGTAGTTGTTTTGGAACTGATAACCCATTTCCCCATGGGAAACTTACCACTTTGAGCACAGTGCTCATGAAAACTTCTTCTCCTGTCAGTCTTACACACTTTCCTAATTTCCAAAGTAGCTGAAGTCAGCATTCCCCTCTCTCACTTCAAGCAGACTGTATCATACATTTTAATACAGTTAGAGTTTCTTTTCGTAGTCATTATTTCTTCAGACCTCCTAAATTATTTTTATTTTTGTTTTTTGGTACTGGGGATTGAACCCAGGACTGCGCTTGATCGGAAGGTGCAGCACCACTGGGCTACATCCCCCTAGTCCTTCCTAAGTTATTTATTTATTTCTTTTTGGTACCGGGGATTGAACTCGGAACCTTGCGCTTGCAAGGCAGGCGCTGGAACCACTGAGCTAAATCCCCAGCCCTCCTCCTAACTTATTTTTGAAGACTTACCTACATTGAGGCTTACTCTTTCTACTGTAAAATTCTAGTGATTTTCACAAATGCATTCAATCATGCATCTGCCTGTATATAATATTTTTACTGCAGTGAAACATCCCCTGTGCTTTAAAATTCAGCCCTCCTCACCCCAAACTGCTAGCAACCACTGATCTGCTTATCATGTCTTGGTTTTACCTTCCTGAATATCATAAATGGAGTGTCATAAGTGAATTTATTACAATAGCAATAAGCACATCTAGCTGAGTGACATCTTTTCCATATTTCACTGCCCATGTGATATTCCTGCCCTCTTTTTTTTTTTTTTTCCTGCCCTCTTTATTATGTCTTATTTTTTTCTTTTGGCAGTAGTAGAGAATCGAGCCCAAGAGCGCTATACCACTGAGATACATCCTCTGCACACTCGTACTTTTTAATTTTTTATTTTGAGACAGGATCTTGCTAAATTGCCTGACTGGGACTCAAACTTGCAGTCCTCTTCTTCAGCCTCCTAAGTGCTAAGATTGTGGGTATGCACCACCATGACCAGCCTTTTTTTTTTTTTTAGATAGGTCTTGAGTTTTCTGTGGAGAGGTTTTCTGATCTTTTGTTAGATTTAGTTATAGGTAATTGACTTATTTTGAAAAATTTTAAATCAATAGAAAATATATTTAAACTCTCAACAATAACCAACTGGTGGCCAGTCTTGATAGATCTACATCCCTGTTCACTTCCCCTTCTTTCTTCTTATTTTAAGGACAATTCAGTGCCCATAGTTTCTTCTATATTACTTAAGTATATATCTCTAGAGAATAAAAACTTACACATACTAGTTTTGCACCTAAAATAATTACCTAGTCAGTGTTTAAATTTTCACTTGTCTCATGTCACACTTTTTTCCCCCTTTGCCTCCTTTTCAATTGGGAACCAAATAAGGCTTGCACTGTGGATGACTGATATGTCTGCTACCCTCTCTCCCCTTTGGCGGTACTGAGGATTAAGCCAAGGGTGCTAACAGCAATGATCTTTATCCCCAGCCTTTAAGTTAGTTAGTTTTTACATTTTGAGGTACAGGGTCTCACTAAGTTCCCCAGGCTGGGCTCTAACTTGTGATCTTCTTGCTTCAGTCTCCCAAGTAGCTGGGTTTATACATGTGCGCTACCATGACCATCTAACTCTCTTTTATAGCTTCTCCTACGCTTTTCCTTTTGAATTTAATGAAGTAAAACATGATTTCCGAGTTTCCCAGAGAGGATTAATATTTTCTACTTCTATATTTTATTAGTAGTTCTATCAAGAAGTTTATTGGTCGGGGCCGGGGATTTAGCTCAGTGGTTTCGCCTCCTGCTGCGCAAGCACAAGAACCCGAGTTCGATCCCCGGTACAAAAAAACAAACAAACAAGAAGTTTATTGGTATTTTTATGTCATTGTAAATGATACCATTCTTAAAATTTTGTTTTTTGTTTCTCATATATAAAATACATTTGATTTTTCTTTTTCTTTTTTTTTTTTCTGGTACCGGGGATCGAACTCAGGACCTTGTGCTTGTGAGGCAGGTGCGGCGCCACTGAGCTAAGTCCCCAGCCCTACATTTGATTTTTGCATCTGTAATCTTAGTAACTCTTAATCAAATTTGTGAATTTGTGGATTCTTTTGTATTTCCTGTGTATGCAAGTATGTCATCTATCAAAAATCATGGCTTTGTTTCTCCCTTTCCTGGGTAGTAACTCTTTTTTTCCCTCCTTACTCTGTTTGCGGGGATACCCAGTGCAGGTTGAACAGGGACAGGGATAGCAGATGTCCTTGCCTTCATGCTGATTTCAAGTTGAAAGTTGAATGGATAGTCTTCTACTTGAACCTCATATTATCATATGGCTATAGTTCTCTGAAATCTACTTTTTACCAGGTTAAGTTACCATCTAGATTTAAATTACTGAGAGTTATTTTTTTGTTTCAAGTGATGAATGAATATAGAATTTTATTTGCTGCATTTTCTGCACCTATTGAGAGGATAGGATATTATGATGTTTCTCTGTTCTGGTATTGTGACATACTTTGTTGAATGATTTTCTAATTATAAATAAATCATGCATTACCAATACAAAACAAACTAGGTGCTACGATGATTGGAGCTTAAAAAGCTAACCCCGGTAAGACTTAGGGAAAAAAAATCATTCTATTCAATCTTCACAAAAAATAGAAAGAAGGGAAACTTTTTTCCAATTTATTTTGTATTAATACTAAAACTTGCCAGGATCATATAAAACATTGACTCAACTGGCTCAAATTATTATTATTATTGTTGTTGTTGTTGTTATTTTCTAATACTGGGGATCACACTCAGGACCTTGCACTTGCTAGGCAGATTCAGAGCCACTGAGCTACATCCCCAGCCCTATTATTGTTGTTGTTATTATTATTAGTAGTAGTATCATCATTATTATTGAGACAGGGTCTCACTATGTAGTTCAGGCTGGCCTTGAACTCACTGTGTAGCCCAGGCTGGCCTTGAATTCACGGCAGTCTTCCTGCTTCAACCTCCCAAGTGCTGGCTTTACAGGAATGTGCCACCATGCCTGGCCATTGATTCAAATTATTATTATTATCATTATTATCATTATTATTATTATTATTAGTGCCGGGGATCGAACTCAGATCCTTCCGCTTGCGCAGCAGGCAGCGAAATCACTGAGCCAAATCCCCGGCCTCAAATTATTATTGAAACAAAACATTAAACTGAATATAACAGTGCATAAAAGGTAATAAATCTGACCTTGGCTAGCTATATTAAGCTTGGAAACCCTCTCCCACTTTCCCCTTTTCCCCCATTTGCTTTATAGTACTTGTTTTAATATATAATTACATTATGTACCTCCTCACTTCTTTGCTGTGTCTTCCCTCTACAGTGTTTCCAGAATCACATTTTAATAAAGTTAAAACACAATTTAAATGTTATGTTGTTTAGATATGAATGCTTTTGGTAAAGTACTTTTCTATTTTTCTTTATGAAATTAAGAAGAGACATGGCGGCTGTCTTTCTCTTACACTGAAAAACACATTTTGAGCCATCATGGAGACTCTAAAAAATGTTGTGAAGCTGATGGAGTGAAATGCTGCAGGTAATGTTCTTATTGTGTTAAATGGCAAATTTTGTGTGGTATGTTTAATTCTTTGTTGACTCTGTAGCTCAGACTTGAAGATGATCATTTCTTGGTTGAGTTGGGGGACAGGGCAGGGCTGGGGTGACCTGGGGGAGGTGGGCATATTAATGTCATGTCATAGGAGGAAGCTGGGGGATCTCTCTTACTGGATACTGGTGCTTGGTTTGGGGTGGTTTGGCTAAGTTGAAAGCTAGGGACTCTCTGGCCAAACTTGAAACCACACTGACTCGGTAATAATTTTTCTTGGTACCCTATGCACCACAAAGAAATGAAGTCAAAAAGGAATTATTCATTTGAGTTTCTGAAGTTGTCCAATATAATGAGAAATAAGGCAAGTTGTAAATAAGTAAAATTAATGGCTTGTTTTTGTTTTTGTTTTGTTTTTTTAAACAGGAAGGACTGTTTAAAACTAATGAAATATCTTTTGGAACAGCTGAAAGAAAAGTTTAAAAAACAAAAAGAACTGTCTAAATTCTGCTCTTATCATGTGAAAACGTCCTTCTTTCATTTATGTTCTGAGTACCCACTGGACAGTCACTGGGACCCCAAAGATTTAGACCTCTGCTTTGACAACTGTGTAGAATTCTTTCTTGAGAGACTCAGGAAAGAAGAACTTGAGCATTATTTTATTCCTGGAGTCAATCTCTTCTCTCAAGAATACATTGACACAAAAAGTAAAGAATTTCTGGCAAAGAAAATTGAATATGAAAGAAACAATGGATTTCCAATTTTTGGTGAATTTTGAAATTATATTCTAAAAAAGAATCAAGCATTAGGATGACTATAATAATTGAGATTGTCACAGCAATTATGGACTAAAAAGAATGTAATTAACTGTTCAATTTTCAATTTGTCATAATAAACCCTAATGTAAGGAATTTCCTGGGGAAAACAATTAAGGAACAAGAAAGAAAAGGAGGGCTGGGGATTTAGCTCAGTGGTTCCGCTGCCTGCCTCACAAGTGCAAGGACCTGAGTTCAATCTCTGGTACCAAAAAACAAAAACAAAAAAAAAGAAAGAAAGAAAAGGAGTATTTAAAATCTAAAAACTTTACTGGGCCAGGTGCAGTGATGCAGGCCTGTAATCCCAGCTACTGAGGGGCCTGGGACAGAATCAGCCTAAGGATTGCTTGAGCCCCAGAGCTTGGGACCATTCAGGACTACATAGCAAACCCTGTCTCAAATAAAAAATAATTATGAAATAAAAACTTTACCAGATTTGAAAGGGACAAAAGGAATAAAATACATGTCCTCCCCAGTAAAATTCATCAAGCACTTCCTGAACACCAGTCATAGCCTAGCACAAGTATGTGGAAGGTTGTGAGAAACAGTTATTAGAAATCACTACTGAGGATGCAAGTGCATCTTAGTAGTTGAGTACATGCCTAGCATGCACAATGCCCTGGGTTTGATCCTCTAAACTGAAGAAGAAAATGAAGATGAAAAAGAAGAAAGGAAATGATAATTGCTTTCACAAAACTATACACATTGTTGAACTTATAAATATATTTGGATACAATGCCCTGTCATATACACTAAGACAGGAAAGAAGAAAATGAAAATATAATTCTACATTATGTCTATAGAGTACTTTATAACGTGTAGCTAAATATAACATTATTTTAAAAATTTATTTTCATTTTTAATATCACTTTTTATTTGTATTTCTGGAAAGGTAATGGATGCATATGGTATAAAACTCAGAGAAAGAAGTTTGGAGTAGAATGTTCCCCTCTCCTTTGTAGTCAAATAGCAATCAACCTAGAGGTAACTGATGTTCACTAACTTCTTCCTGTTCATATATTTTGCACAGTTTCTTTTTTTTTTTTGGTACCGGGGATCAAACTTGGGACCTTGCACTTGCAAGGCAGGCGCCGGAACCACTGATCTAAATCCCTGGCCCAATCCTTTAAATTCTTGGTGCTGGGTTTTATGTCCTAGTGATGAGTGAACTGACTACTACAGCTCGTTTACCTTTTTCTCATTGTTTTGTAGTTCTTTATAATGTTTTGGATACTGATCCTTTGTAGTTTATGTAACAAATTCTGTGTTGGTTGTCTTCATCTTTTTTGGTGTCTTTTAGTAAACTAAGTTTTAAATTTTTACTGTAATTTGTCTTTTTTTTTGTTTTTTTGGTATTGGGGATCGAACTCGGGACCTTGTGCTTGTAAGGCAGGCGGTGGAACCACTGAGCTAAATCCCCGGCCCTTGTCTGTCTTTTTTATGGGTTATCCATTATATTTCTTACAACATACTACATTTGAACATATAAGAGTTTTGGGGACAATAAATAATAATAAATGGAAAAATAGCAAACAAAAAAAATCCAAGCTACATTAACATTATAAAAACAGTGACAAAAAAGTATACAGGCCTCAGTTCAGTTTCCAGCACATGTACACATGACACCTATGACAAAGTAGTCATAGTCTAATTGGAGAATAGTGCTCAGCTGTATGTATAGAATTACAGTAATATAAGGGTTGACTATTAATCTTATCAACATTTATGATTTACTGTATGGAAAGGAGGATATGGCTGAGTGCCAGTGGTGGTAGAGGGAGTGGGGATTATATTAGTTTTCTATTATTGTATAAAAAGTAACCACAAGCTTAGTGATTTAAAACAATGCACATTATTTCAAAGTTTCTCTGGGTTAGGATTCTGAACATAGCTCTGCTTGGCATTTCACAAAGCTATTATAAAAGTAGCAGCTAGGGCTGTCTGTGGCTTGACAGAAGGAACCACTTCTTTGGGCAGAATTTATAGGCAGAAGGCTTCTGTTTTTTGCTGTCAGCTGGGGGTTCCCTCCTTTGGGGAGCTGCTTTCAATTCCTTACCATGTGAACCCCCAAACATAGGCAGCCTACAACAGCAGTAGCTTAATTCTTCAAAATTAAGAAGACTGAGACTCCAGCAAGAGGAGTGCCATGGTTTTGTTGAACACAATTACATATATATTATCTCATGCATCCTGCTGCCCTTACCATACTGCATTGGCTGAAATCAAGAAACGGGCTCCACTCATACTCAGGGGAGTTGGAATCCCTCAAGGTTGTGCTAGTTTAGGGGAAGCCAGATCCCAAAGACAACCCTTCTGACACCAGTTACAATTTCAAAGGATATCCCAAACCACTCTCTGGTTTGAGAGTTTGCTAGAAAGACTCACAGAACTCACTGAAATCATTCTATTCCTAGTAGCAGTTTGTCACAGGCTAAGTACAAGTTTAAGTCAGCCAAGGGAAAAAGTGCCTAGGGGAGAGTTCAGAAGGGTACCAAACATTCTGTTGTCTTCTCTCTGTAAAGTCAAAGATGCATTATATACTTGGCATGGTTGTGTGATGATATGCAGGGAACAATGCTGTCAGGGCTGAGCTTCCTGGCTGGCACTGAGAGGGGTTTGTTGATGTGTCATGAGTGAGTTCCCTACCAAAGAAAGGATGTGGAGCCAATATCCATGAAAGCAGCAGCGGCAGCAGCAGAGCAAGCAAGCCAGAGCTCAGAGCCAGAGCTTCAACATGGAAGGCTAGGTCTATAGTCCCTCCCCTGGTACCAGCACTACCATTGGATAGAACCACCAAGGCATCTGCTTAGCTCAGTGCCATCTGTGATACACAGCATCCCAATTGTGGGGTGTGGCTGTCAGAGTGGGCCTGATAGTGTCCTTAATATAGGGAAACCCCCAGGTATAATGCCTTGTCCAGTGGACAGGGAGGTATGGCCAACCTGTAGTGCCACAGACCCATAAGATGTCTGCAGTGGGCCAATCAATAGGCACCGTACCTATGAGCTCATGGCCATCCCACCAAGCATTTGTGTCATTCACCCATAATGTGTTGTTACACAGTGCAGGGGTATCCATCCCACTGCATTTTCCAATGATGCATTGACCTGTTTAATATACAGTGGGGTAACATTTAACATTACTTGGGCTCTGTCATCCACCCTCAGCCATTATACATCATAGGTCTCAGTCCTTGTGGGGTGGGTGTGCTCTTCCAGATCAGCACCTCAACAGCCTGGTGTTGCTGACCTCAGGTGGGTCCAGACTGGTTCTGTGTCACCAGTCTATCCAATTGAGCAGGGATGGTGGCACAGTTCTCCACAGAAGGCCCTTGGCTGCATCTGTCAGGAGTTCTGTGTACACCCAACAGTGTAAGTGTTGGTGCACATGAGCAAACGTGTGTGCCCAGGAGACAACACTATTGGCTTGACTTATCCCAACCAGATAACACCTAAGAATTTGTCAGACAAGCCAGGTCCCTGGACTTTGTCTTCATTGACAGCCTATGCTCAGGCCAGTAAAGTTTCTTTTAGACTGTGTGTAGCAGCTTCTAAATCTGTAAGGCAATCAGAGGTTAATATGACATCATCAATATAATGGAACAAAGACACAGTGTGACTTGGTCCAGGTGACCAGGTCCTGGGCCACCAGGCCATGACACAAAGTAGGGCTACGCAAATAGCCTTGTAACAACACTTGAAAGGTCCATTGCCTGCCCTCCCAGGTGAAGGTAAATTGATCTAGACTATCAGGCATGATAACGATAGAGAAGAAAGAATTGGCCAAGTCCACTACATAATGGTGTTGACCCAGTGTCAGGGTGAATGGGCCCATCAAGTCTGCAATATTGTACAACCATGTACAACAGAAGAGTCACTATTCAATTCCCAGTAGTCCACAGTCATTTGCCACATCCTGTCTGGGTTCCCCACGGGCCAAACCAGCGAATTGAAAGGACTGTGCAGGGTCTATCATCCTGCCTCTTCCAATTTCAAAACAGTCTGTCCTATTTCCTCATGACCCGCAGGCAGCCAGTACTGCTTCACACATACAACCCACATAGCGTGCAGGAGAATCAATAGTGCATGATGAGGATGTCCTCGGACAATGGTTTTTTACCATGTGAATCTGCAAAGGGAATTCTCACTGCTTGGTGTCCAACCAGGCATTAATCAGTATGTACACTCCCAGGATGTATTCAGCAACTGGGGAAACATAGACATCATATGGGTGTGGGGCTGTGGAGAGCGAAAGGTTGAAATAACCTTGAGAGACCTGAGTCTCTTGAGAACATAATGAATCCTGGATATGCAGCTGGCCCCAAAACAAGGATGGTTACTTGTAACGAGAGTGGTTAAATAGAAAGAGTTCGAATGTCTGCAGTGCAAGGGAACGTTATTCCCGGAGTTGTAAAGATACATTTGACCTTTTCCCTGGAAAATAATTAGTCGCCGAATTATGTGCTGAGGAGGGGTTGGGGGTTGTGGAAAAGGTATATAAAGGGCAATAAAGTGGGAAGAGGGCTCCCCCCTCCGCCTCTCTCTGCTTTTTCTTTTCCTCAGAGGTTGTGTTTTTCTTTCATCCTCTTCCCTCCTCTCAGGTACTGTTCAACTATTGACGGCTGGCACCGTCACAGGGGCCAAATGCCCAATACCCAAGATCACCTTGGTCTTCCAGACCATGATATAGTGACCTCTAAACCTTTCTTTGCATGCAGTGGGTCCTGGTCTGGGTTACCATGGGTCAGCATTGACTCTGCTCTAGTATCCACCAATGCCAGCACACGCTGTACATTTTGGGGGGACCAGTAGTTAATTCCACACGTGGCCTCCAGTCTCTCCGGATCCCTAGTGACCAGGTTCCTTGGCCTGTCTCCTAGTCTGGATAAAAAGCTGCCAGCATCATTTCATCCTGTTTTACTGGAGTCATCTTGACATTTGGGCCCATAGGCCGGTATTGCTGGTCAGGGCACAATAGCTTCCACAGAGACAACAACACATCTAAGGGCTGCCCATCTACCTTATCAGCTGTTATCAGATCTGCCCAGATATAGCATAGGCTTACCTTCAACAGATCAAATATCTGTCCCTGTGGGGTTGGCCCTGCTTGGCCTGAGGCTACTCATTTCTTCTCCTTTGGTGGGTTTTGACAGGTCTTACCTTACCCTGGCATTTCACCTCTACATCACCCAGTTGTGCCAAGGCATCTGTTGCATCATGAATCAGGTGCTCCATGAAAGGCACCAGCAGGGCTGGCACCATGCCAAATGTGCTGGCTGGGCTGCTGGCCAGGATCAAATATTCCATGCATGCTGTGAGCAGTTCCTCATCCAGGCTGCAATACTGAGCATCAAACATCATCTGTCACATACTCATTCCTTGGAGCACAGCTACTAAGTCCAGGTAGGTTGCATACTTAGTGACTTGCTTCAGCAAGTCTCCTGGGTTTGCCCAAACCAGATGGGCTGCTGCCATCAGCCAATTTATCAAGGTCTGGTCACCGGCTCTGTAGGCCATTTTCTGTGCACCTTGCAAATCTCAGCACATGGAGGGGGTGCTGCTGTGCTGGGTAACTGGGACATCTCCCAGGGGTTTAACTCCATGTTATCAGCCCTTTGTCCCATAGCCATAACAGCCATGCAGGCACTATCTCACTCACCTTTTGCTTTGTTGTGCTAGCTCCCACAATTTCAAAGCTGTATAGGTTGTACACATTGTGTATAGATCTAGGTGGCCTCCCTGATCCTTGGGCCAAGGGCTGCTCTATTTCCATCTCTTGTCAGATAGTGAGTCTTTACTGCACTAAAGGACCTTCCCAGTGATTGGGACTTACGATCCAGGAGGAAGCAGAGCTTTTTTTGCCCTTCAGCATAACCTTCACTGTGGCCAGACATTGCTCCAGGCTCTCCTCTTTTCACTGGAATTGGTCCATCTGCTGGACAAGATCTGCCTCCTGCCTGTGGAAGAGAATAAAAAACAACCAAGCTGCCTGCCCCCACTGATTCACGATGGAGAGGAATCTGTTTCTCCAATGTTTCCAAAGCCTATGAAACATCTCCATGTCAGACAAATCACCTCCCAGTCCTCCAGAGATTTCCAAGCTGCCAAGAAGGTAGCTACTGGCATCCACAGTGAGGCCAGGTGACTCATTCAGCAGCTCCCCGGGGTCCCCTCTCACTATTGGGCATCACTTCTGCAGACGTCGCGGGGACACACACCTCTGCATCCTGATGATGACTATGCCAAGTGTCAGGGTCAAGGGGCTGAAAGTGTAATTTTTCAAGTGAGAGTCCCAAAGAGAAGAAGGTGCATGGGGCAGACATTGGCAACAAGCAGCAGCAAAGCTTCTTTATTTTACCAGCCCTTATAGTGGCTGTTATCACATATTAAGGCATACTGAAAAAACAGCTGTGTGACCTTGCAGGACCATACTGCACATTCATGGTTGATTTATCGTTATGTAAGTAAGCCCATCATGTGTCTGCACTAATGACAGGGTCATGTCCTCCAGGAGTCCTCAGACACCTGGGCTTTGACTAATACATCTGGCAATGGGTCTCACAATTGCCATCTAGGAAAGCTGACCCAAGCTGTGTTCAGGGCTTTTACTGAGGCATCATGGCTGGCTGCTCACATGTCTAACTCAGTCTTCAGCCCCTCTAGAGGCCAAGAGGTACCAGCTAATACCATGCAATCCAGAATCCTACCCATTCCCAGATATCACTTTGTTATGCTTTCTAGAACATTCCACAGCCTTGGTCATTACCTTCCAGAAGCCAATGGAAAAGGCAAGGAGGCCTTACTATGGGTTTTGCTAATTTCTTTGCTAGACAGATGTGAACCTCAGGAGGTGGAGATCATAAGATGACCCTTACAGTCTGTCACAGGTATGAAAGAATTGAATCACTTCTCTTACAGTGGGGATTCAGTAGATAATATCAAATATGAAAAACCAAGAGATTACAAAGGAGGATATTATAGTATTTAAAGATGGCTTGGAGATGGCCGCACCTTGTGAGTGGAAAATGAGAGGGGAGAAGCTGGGGCTTTTTATATGTATGTATGTATGTATGTATGTATGTATGTATGTAGTTAGGTGGTTTTTTGAGACAGTTTTGCTGTGTAGTCCAGGCTGGGAGGGCCTCAAACTCACAGCAATTCTTCTGCCTCAACCTCCCATATGCTGGGATTTCAGGTGTGTACCACCATGCCTGGCTTGGGGCTACTTTTTTAATAAGCCCTGCAGAACCATAAGCCTCTATATAGTAGTTAAATATATGATTCTGATTAAATGAAAAAAAATTAAGGCTAATAGTAAAGAGTGTAAAAGTATAAAGAATGTGAAAATTACTTTTAATTTCACTACTTATAGAAATACTTCTATTAAAGTTTTTTTTTTTTTTGGCCAACTTTAGGATTTTTGTCTTTGGTATTCTGGAATTTTGTCAGGAGATATCTGTATGTATCCTTTTATTTCTCCTTTGAGGGAATCATTAGTCTTCTTGGTTTTGTGGAAAATTCTCAGCCATTATCTCTTCAAATATCTGTCTTGCTCCACTTTTTCTTTAAATGTATGTTGGAACATCTCATTGTGTGTGTGTATTTTTTCGGTCTTACCATGTGTTCTAGGGTGGGCTTGAATGAGATTCTCCTGTCTCAGCCTTCCAAGTGCTGGGACTGTAGGAGTGTGCCACCACATCTAGCTAGTAAATATTTTTTTAGAATTTTTACCTGGTTAATGTTATTTTGTATGTCATATTTTATATTTTCCTACTTCTGGCAGGTAATTTAAATCATGTTTTCTTTTTTCATGGTACTGGAGATTGAACCTGGGGTGCTCTACCACTGTGCTACATCCCCAGCACTTTTTATTTTGAGACAAAGTTGCTCAGGGCTGGCCTTGAATATATGATCCCTCTGCCTCAGCCTTCCAAGTAGCTAGGATTACAGTCATGTGCCACTGTGCCTGGCTTGTTTTATTTAATCATATTTAGCATTTTCCCTTTTCATTTTTATTCCATTTTTCTACATGTCAGGGAAATTTTTCTTACAGTAAGATGGGAGTGGGGTTTACTATAACTTTACATTAAGGTTATTGCCCTTTAAGGTAATTTGAAAAGGGCATTAATTTCTCCACTAGGATTAGACCCTGTGCCCTGATTTTTGTGACCAAAACTAAAGCGGAATTTTCCTACATGGCAAGTCACAGCTTTAAGCTTCCCCATGTGAGTGTGCTCCTTGCAAGGGTCCATGAAGCTATGCCTATGAAGTGGTTGCAAGAGATACAGGTTTCCTGTGGGCTACAAGGCACCAATCCAATGTACAAGGTGGATGTACTTACCTAAGAAAATGGGTCCAGCCTCTTTCCCCTTTACTGTCATCTGGGGATACCAACAAAAACAACTTCAGGCTGGCAGTAGTGGCACAAACCTATAATCACAGCTATTAGGCATGGGAGAAGGATTTCAAGTTTGAGGCCAGGCTTGGCCTCAAAATAAAAGACCTGGTCTCAAAATAAAAAAGGCTGGAGAGGAAGTTCAGTGGTAGAGCAGCTGGGTCCAACCCTCAGTACAGAAACGCTCCCTTTGGGATGGAGATGACAGCCGCAGGCCCTCTTTAAGTGTGGCGAGGCTTCCTGGTAGGCTGGGTTTTCTGGCTCAGGCTGCTGAGAGAATCTGATGCTTACTATAGCCTCTGGGGTGGAGTGAATGTGAATGTTCACCATCCCTGCCCCAGGGCCCTTGGCCTGACAAGGCCAGATCATCCCATGCCCTCAGAGCAGCCTGTGGTCGGCAGTGCTCTGGAGTCTGAAGCACTGTTAGATTCTGGGCTATGAGTTCCTGTTTGCCAGCTTTTCTCCTTTTAGGGACACTGTAAGTAATAGCTTTATGGAGATATAGTGCACATAACACACAATTCACCCATTTAAAGTGTATAATTCAACCATTTTTAATATAGTATTCACATAATATTTTCATCACTTCAAAATGAAATCTTGTGGCTAAAATCTTTTGTATATTTAATTCTTCATTTTGTTTTTTTTTTGGTATTGGGGATCAAACTTGGGTCCTTGCGCTTGCGCAGCAGGCACCGAAACCACTGAGTTAAATCCCTGGCCCTTCATTTTGTTTTAAAAAGGTTGGTCTCCTATGTGGAGCTAAGGCTCTGACTGAAAACAGCACATAGCAGAATAGGGTACATGTCCTACAGGAAGCCGAGATGACAAAAGGCTCTGTGCTCTGCAAGGGCCCGGCTTGTCAAGGAACAGCTGTCACTCAGAGAAGCAGGCAATGTTCCCACTCTAGTTTCAGGCCTATTATCCATGAGTTTCCTCTCCATGATTTCCATTACCCACAGTCAACTGTGGCAACAAGAATAGCAAAGGGAAAAATTAAAAAACTCAAGTTTTAAATTGTGTGTCTTTCTGGGTAGCAAGATTAAGTCTTTTTTTTTTTTTTTGGTACTGAGGATCGAACTCAGGACCTTGCACTTGCCAGGCAGGCGCTATGGTGCTGTGCTAAATCCCTGGCCCAAGATTAAATCTTTTAAAAAAGATTTAATTTAAATTTTATTTATTTTGAGACAGGGTCTTAGTATGTAGTCCAGGCTACTCTTGGACTCACTATGTAGCCCAGCCTAGCCTTGAATGTGCAGCAATATTACTACCTCAGCCTCTAGAGTGCTGGGATTACAGGTGTATGCTGCCACACCCAGTCAAAATTTTATTTTTATTAGTATATGTTTGCAGCACATAATTACATTCATCATGGAGAGATGGTACATATACATAACAAATCTAAATTATTTTTTCATCCCCTTCCTCTTCCCATCCTTCCCCTTCCTTCCATCTCAATTCTCTTCCCTTTTACCAAAGATCTATCTCCATTTCCCATCCTGTTGTTCCATGGTGTCTTACTCTATCCTACCTGCCTGAGGTGTGAACCATTGTTTTGTCCAGTGTATCCATGCTGTATATGCTACCTGCCAGTTAACAGAGTTCTTGGTTACAGATCACTAGTCATGGTGTCACAATGCTTGTGTTGGAGTGGCCCTCATTTTACTTAATAATGGCCCCAAAGGCATAAGTAGTGCGGCTAGCAATTCAGATATGCCAGAGAAAATGTTATATGCTTTAAGTGAAAAGGTGTGAAGGAAAAGAAAATATGTGGAAATCATTAAGATCTATAGTAATAATCTATCCATGAAAAAATGTTTTTTGGGTTTTTTGAGACAGGGTTTATGCAGTTCAGGCTGGCCTTGAACTCCTGGAAATCCTCTTGCCTCAGGCTCCTGAGTATTGGGATTACAGACATGCCTGGCCTAGCCATGAAATTGTGAAGAAAAATTGTTTTGCTTTCACACCCTGAACTGCAAAAATTATTGCCACAGTAGTGATAAGTACTTAATTATGATGGAAAAGCCATTATTCAGTTTGGATGGAAGACAACAGAAAATGTGTTTCTTTTTTTCTTTTTGTGGAGCACTTGGTATTAGACTCAGGCAGAGCCTTTGCAGTGAGACATATCTCTAGCCCTTTCATCATTTTTTATTTGAGACATTTGCCCAGACTGGGCTCAGACTTGCCACCCTCCTGCCTCAGCCTCCCTGAGTGCTGAGATTTACATGTGTGGACCACTATACCCTGCTGAAAATGTGTTTCAATTGTCGTTTGCACAGAAAGCATTAAGCTTATGTAGAATTCAGCAAAGGACCCTCTGAAACAAGGGACACCAAGCCATTTAGTACAAGTAATGGATGAGTACAGAGATTCCGGATTAGGTTTGGACTGAAAAATAAAATTGCTGAAGACACTGCCAATGAGGAAGCTGCTGCTTCGTTTCTTGCAGAGTTGAAGATGTTGCTTAAGGAGAAAGAATTCCACCAAAACAAGTCTTCAGTTGTTCTATTTTATTGTTAGGTGTCTCTTATGGTCCCTATAAATTAAACTTTATCAGTTATGTACGTATAGGAAAAATAATATATACAGTGGTACTAGCCTTAATTTAAGCATCTACTGAGGGTCTCTCTATCCTCAAATGGCCGGGAGGATATATGCAAATATCCAGACTCAAAACGTACATGGGGCAGTGGAAGGAAACTTATTCCCACTCCAGTTACTCAGAGGTGATCATCTAGGAATATATTTATATGTACATAAAATCTAATAGAGAGAACATATTCTTTGCTTTTTTTCAATGGTGATGGGACTCAAACCCAGGGCCTCATACATGCTAGTAGCTCCACTATTGAGCTACAGTCCCAGTCCCCTATTCTTTGCTTTAGCTTGATAGATTGAATAGAAACCCTTGTGTTTTTAGATTGTCTAGTACAAAGGAATATTTATCCTCTTGAAGGTCCTTGATAACCTTTCATATTTCTGTTTAAATTACTGTACTTGAGATAATTGTGGTAAATTTAGAAAAATATGGTTAATTTAGCAAATTTTCATTTTTTGGGGAAAATTATAGTATTCTTCTATCATTTTAAATGCCTGTAAGCCTTGCTTACAGACTTGCCCAGAAACTATTTTCTCACCAAAAAATTGGGTGACAGAGTTACTATTTCCTAATTCATTCACTTCTGCTTATACCTTTATTTCTGCTAGATTCTATTATTAAAATCTTTTTGTTAATACACCAGGAAGCCTATTACTTGGATGAATAAAAGAAGATTATGAGATAAAGGCCCATACACAACTATAATTATCAATATACACAAATTCTAGAAGGTAATAAATGCATAAGTAGCTATCTTTGCTGGAGGACAGATAAACACAAAACTGTAAGGGAAAGCTATGCAGGCATGGCAGCACATGCCTGTAATTCCAGCACTCTGGGCAGCTGGTCCAGAAGGCTCACAAGTTCAAGCCCAGGCAATTTAGCAAGATCCTGTCTCAAAACTAAATACACAAAAAAGGACTGTGGATGTAGCTCGGTGGATAGAACCTGTGTTTAATCCTCAGTATCCCCTGCCCGCTCCCACACACAAAAAAGAAAAAAGTGAAGACATGATGAGTGTTATCAAAGCAATATTCATGGAAATGCAATTTGATTTTTCTAGGATTTTAGCATAGAGGCATGGGGTAAAATGTTGCCTATTTTAGTATCATAAATAATTCTTTTACGGGCTGGGGATTTGGCTCAGTGGTTCCGGCGCCTGCCTTGCAAGCGCAAGATCCTGAGTTTGATCCTCAGTACAAAATAATAATAATTCTTTTACTTGTTTCACATTTCCAAGTAGGTAAGTTATAATTTACTTGTACTACACAGAAAGACAAAGATCAACTTGTACTTTTATTGCAGAAATTGACATTTATTTTTAACAGTTAGCTTTTTCACTGCAATGACATCTGAACAAGTATTAAATTTCTTTTAAAGACTAACCTTAGTACAACAACATTATAGGAGATAATTTAAAAAAATATTTCTCATTTATTTATGTTTTTTGAGCTAGGTCTCGCTAGTCCAGGCTGGCCTCAAACTCACAATCTTCCTGCCTCAGCTTCCTGAGTGCTGGGATTACAGGCCTGTACCACCACATCCAGCTTTAAAGATTTATTTTTTAAATTAAAAACATTTTTAAGTAAAAGAAAACTTTTTGCTATGTACTAAATATCCACAACAAATTTCAACTCAAGTTAAAATTCTAAGTATAAAATACTGAATTCTACATTTTAAAACACTATTGTCAGTCAAGTCTCCCCATATTGACAGTATGTTTCAATACTTCCATCTTGAATAGAATATACTTCTAAAAAACCTTGCATTCTGAAAAATAAGCAGAAAAAAGTGTAAATTGTGATTCCTAACATTGTTTTCCAAGTTTGTGAAGAAATGTACCGCACATAATTTGCCATCTTAACCATTTTTAAGTGTGCAGCTCAGTAGTGTCAACTATATTCACACTGTTGTGCATTTTGCAGAAAGTTTGCATCTTACAGAATTGAGACTGTGCCCATTAACAATAAACCCTACCAGTCCTGGTTAACTGCTGTTCTACTTCCTGTTGCTATGAATTTGACTACTTTAGACAACTTGTAAGTGGACTCACACAGTTTTTGCCTTGTTTTGTGATTGGTTTATTTCTTCAGCATAATGTCCTCAAGGTCCATCAATGTAGCATGTGGCAGAATTTTCTTCCTTTTTAAGGCTGAATGATATTCTACTGTCTTTACAATCCCTCGAAAGCACACAAGGATCCAACTTCTCCACATGTTTGTCAACACTTGTTGGTTTTTGGACAGAAACCATCTTTTTTTTTTTTTGGTACCAGGGATTGAACTCAGGACCATGCTCTTGCCAGGCAGG
This sequence comes from Heterocephalus glaber, assembly GCF_000247695.1. The sequence goes on along the minus strand of NW_004624819.1, from coordinate 629,701 downwards.
CGCTGTGCCACTGATAAATCCCAGGCCCTGACAGAAACCACCTTAACGAATGTGAGTTGTATGTCATTCTGGGTTTTAATTTCTCTAATGATCAATGATGTTAAACAGTTTTTCACTTGTTGGTGTCATTTATATATCATCTTTGGAGAAATGTGTATTTAAGTTCTTTGCCCATCTTTTTTTGGGGGAGGGTTGGTGCTGGGGATCGAACTTGGATCCTTGCGCTTGCACAGTAGGCAGTGAAACCACTGAGCTAAATCCTCGGCCCCTCTTTGCCCATCTTTTAACCAGGTTGTTCTGTCTTTTTATAGTTGTGTTGTAAAAGTTCTGTGTAATTTGGATATTAACCTCTAATTAGGAGTGACTTGCAAGTATTTTCTCCCATTCCACAGGTTGTCTTTTCATTTTGTTAGTTGACGCAAAAATGATTAAAAATTTGATACAGGTCCATTTGTTTACTTTTGCTTTTGGTGTCATATCCAAGAAATTACTGCCAAACCCAGTATCAAGTTTTTCTTGTACGTTTTCTTGTACAGTTTTACAGTTTTGGGTCTTACATTTAGGTCTTTAATCCATTTTGTGTTAATTTTTTGCTACATTCTTTGCAATGTGGATACCCAGTTTCTCCCACATCATTTGTTGAAGTGTCTGTCCTTTTCCCATTGAGCAGTCTTGGCAACCTTGTTAAAATCATTTGATCACATATGCAAGAGTTTATTTCTAGATTGTCTTCTATTTCATCGGTCTATATGCCTATCTTTTTTTTTTGTACTGGGGATCGAAATCAGGACTTGGCGCTTGCAAGGCAAGCACAGCGCCACTGAGCTAAATCCCAGGCCTAGTCTATATGCCTGTCTTATGGCAGCACCAGAGTTATGATTACTATCGCTTTGTAAAATATTTTGATTCCAGGAGGTATGAATTCTCCCACCATGGTTCTTTCTTTTTGAGATGTGGTCACACTAAAATTGGCCAGGCCGGCCTCAAACTGTCAATCCTCCCACTTCAGCCACTCAAGTAGCTGAGTCTCCAAGCACATGCCACCACACGTGGCCAACCATGTTCTTTTCTCAAATGGTTTTGGCTATTTAGAATCCCTTGAGATTCCATATGAATTTTAGAATGGAATTTTTCTATTTTTGCAAAAAAGGCGTGGGGTTTTTTTTTTTTGTATTGGGGATTGAACTTGGGACTTTGTGCTTTCGAGGCAGGTGGCAGAACCATTGAGCTAAATCCTCAGCCCTGCCATTGGGGTTTTGATAGAAATTGCACTGCATCTATAGGTTCCTTTGGGTAGTATTAGTATTTTAACAATATTAAGTCTCTTAATCCATAAAAATGAATTGTCCCAAAAGCCAGACAGACTTAAGGTATATTAGAAAAAGGCCCAGGGGGGCCAGGGATTTAGCTCAGTGGTTCCGCCGCCTGCCTTGCAAGCGCAAGGTCCCAAATTCGATTCCTGGTTACTACAAAAAAAAAAAAAGAAAAAAAGAAAAGGGCCCAGGGTGGGTGATTCTACATAATTTCCTGATGGGAACAACTACAAAAGACTTGGGCAAGAAAAGTGATAATAGCAGGCGAGGATATACAAATGATTCTGATACATAAAGCAATAAAGAAACAAAGTTCATAAATCATTTTACTTTTTCTAGAAAAATCCTGACTTGGGGAATTGTTAGGATACCATTTATAAAAAAGGGCAAGAGTTTTACCAACTTCGGTTTCCCTCTTACACGTAATTTTTGTTAAAATTATATTTTCAATCCAATGGCTGTAATCCCAGCAACTCAAGAGGCTGGGGCAGAATTACAAATTTGAGGCTAGCCTGAACTATACAGTAAAACCCCGTCTCAAAATAAAATTTAAAAGAGAACTGGTTATGTAGTTCAGTAGTAGGGCAAGCCTGGCTTCAATCCCCAGTACCACACACACAAAAACTGTGTCTTCAAATCCTTGTGTAACTATAAGTATTTTCCTTTAAAACACTTGTAAAAAGTGTTGCTTGACAAGTAATCTCTGAACTAGCCATGATTATTACATGTTTACATATAGATCTATTAGTGTGTAGTTTTCCTATTAGAAGTTTTATAAATACTGTATAATACCAATTCAGAATTAAAATGAACTCTCTGAAGTTTACAAAAGGGATTATCTTTCCATTTTTCTTTTCTCTTAAAATTTTCTAGTTTTCAGTGTACAAATGTTTTGTCTTTGGCTTATTTCTAAATGTTTTGTTTCTGACACTGCAAATAGAATTATTTTCTTAAAATCTTGTCAGATTGTTTACTGTCAGTGCATAGGAATACAACTAATTTTTCTGAGATTTGTTTTCCTTCCTTTTTATTAATATGTCTGTATATATAAAAAATACATTCATTGTGGGGAATTGGTACATATACACATTTGCATCTTCATCTTTTTACTTTCCTGTCCTCTCCTCTCCCCAAGAAATGTGTAGGAGGCCTCTGTGAGATGTGTCAAAGCTTGGGTGTCTGAGGACATCAGAGGGCACTTGAGGACACAACTCTGTCATTTAGTGCAGGCACAGGACAGACTTTGTTATAATAATAATGCATCAGCATGGACGACCATGCATGTACCACACAGCCATGCAAGGTCATGAGGATGTTTTATCTTACTATGTCTCAGAAAAGCTGATAAAGACACACAGCTCTTGAGGTCTGGAGCTGCAGCTCCAACTCTCATGTTCTGATGCTGCCTTGATGCTGGAAATTAAAGTTGGTCCCTGTTTTTTGTGATATTTGCTCCAGGTGCATTCTTTTCATGGGGAACCTCGCTTGACTAACCCTCCCCCCTTTCAGCCTACCAGCTCCAACAAAATGTAACTAATTTTTCGAATTCTGGATCCTTCAACTTGCTGAATTTTTATGGAATCTTCTGCTTTCTACATATAAGCTCATTTCCTCTGCAATCAGATCTTCTGTTCCAAGTTTGATGCCTTTTTATTGCCTGATTACTCCAGTTAGGACTCCCAATACTATGGCTAGACGTGGAACATACTCCTTTCAGTCTTTATCTTTTTGTTTGTTTTGAGATTAGGTCTTGCTGTGTAGCCCAGGCAGGGGCTGAATTTATGATCCTCCTTTCTCAGCCTCCTGAGTGCTGGAATTATAGGCCATAGACCTACTTTTCATAATGAATGTACTGTAAATTTTGTCAAATGCAAGTATTTTTTCCTTTAATCTATTAATGTGATGTATTTCATTGATTTCTGTATGTTGAGCAATCTGTGCAATGCAGGAATAAACCCCACTTGGTTATAACACATAATCTTTTTAACCTGATGTTGGAGTTGTTTGCTAATATTTTTGCATCATTATTAAAGGATATTGCTCCACAATTTTCTTCTTAGTCTTTGTCTGGCTTTAGTGCCATGGTAACAGAGGCCTGCTAGAATAAGTTTGATGTATCCTCTCAATGTTTTTAAACAGGTTTGAGGAGGATCGGTGTACATTTTTAAATGTTTGGCAAGATTCTCCTGTGAGGTCATCTAATGCTGGCTTTTCCTTTGTGGGAAGATTTTGTCACTGATTCAACCTTCATACTAGTTATAGGCCTGCCTAGATTTCATTTTTTTATGATTCAATCTTGCTTGGTTATTCTTGGTTGTCAATATTTTCAAATGGTAAAAATTAAAAACAAATGTAAGGGCTGGGGATTTAGCTCAGTGGTGCTACGCCAGCCTTGCAAGTGCAAGGTCCTGAGTTTGATACCCGGTACCACAAAAACAAAAACAAAGAAAAACAAATTAAGTCAGGCATGATGATGTGTGTCTGTTGTTCCAGCTACTCAAGAGGCAAGGCAGGAGGATCGAGTGAGCCCAGAGTTCCAGGCCAGCCAGACCTGGTTTTGAGAAAAACAGACGTAGTTTGTGTTGGTTATGCAAAGTCTGTGGAAAAACATTAAAAACCAAGTAGGAACGCACTTGGAACATTTTACTTGAACTTTTGTTTTCTTATTTTCTATGTCTTCATATGAGATGTATTGGATGATGTCCTCTGATATGATGACAATTCTTGTAAGCTGTCTTAATTATTTCCAGTTTTTAAATTTCAGGAACTATTTCTAATTTTTTTATTGGTTTTTTTTCATCATAGCCAATTACACTTTTTTTATTTAACTCTTCAAATGTACTACAAATCTTCAAATTTATCAACTCTACAAATCCTTAGCTCTAATGCATTTGTTGATGTGCTATCTTCATAGGTAGTATAGTTATCCTGTGTGTGCAGATCACCTATTATTTAATTTTTAAAATCAGAATCTTAGCATGAGGCTACTTAGGTCTGAACTTTGCTCACAGAGTTTTTCCAGTTCATTCCTCTCCTTCTCACTTTTTCTAGCCCAGGTAGCTGTTTCTGTGCTGCATCCTCCGGTCCATAAGCAGAATTTCTTTTTGGTTTTTGAGACAAGGTCTCGCTATGTAGCATAGGTTGGCCTTGAACTCACTATGCAGACCAGGCTGGCCTCAAACTTGTGACAATGCTCCTGCCTCAGCCTCCTGAGTGTTGGGATTACAGGCATGCGTCACCATACCTGACCATAAGTAGAGTTTTTATTATGGAAATGTTTTATGAAGGAAAAAAGTTTTAACATGTACAGAACAATACAGTGATCCCTCATGCATCACTCACTCTTGTGAACATTTAAATAAAACGTTTAACCTACTATTTCTATTGAGTTTAAAGTGTTTAAAGTAAAAGAAGAGTTTTGTGTGTTGGCTCAGTCTACTGTCCTAGTGGGAAGTTTTTTGCTTTTAGCATTTAAGATATCTTAAAAAATGGTTCAGATGTTCTTTAACAGCTGCATAACATACAATGTGCCAATTTATTGATCTAGTCCCCTAAAGGTCATTTTGGCTGGGTTTTGTTTGTTTTTTGAGACAGGGTCTTGCTATGCAGTTCAGGCTGGACCTTAACTCACTATGTAGCCCAGGCTGGCCTTGAACTTACAGCCATGTCTGACTCAGCCTCCTGAGTGCTGGGATTACACTGTGTGCCACCACGCCCAGCAGTACTTCTAATTCTAAAGATATATTAAATGGAATCTTGGTAATGGGTGAAATAGTAACACCTAATAATATATTAAGTTAAAGGCTGTTAGAGATAATGGTGAGTATAACAACACTAACAAAGCCTTATTTAAAAAGGCTGGAATTTAGCAGGGTAGGGAGGTGCATACCCATAATCCCAGCGACTCAGGTTGCTGAGGTAGAAGGATCCCAAATTCAAGGCCAGTTTGGGCAAATTAGCAAGATTTTGTCTTAAAAACCAAACCAAACCAAACCAAACCAAACCAGGTAGCTCAGTACTTCCTGGGTTTAGTAATCATCAGTATGGCCAAACAGATAGAAAAACCCCAGGAATCTGAAACTCTAATGTTATATAAATTTTACCTCTAGTAGGCGAATGCTACAGTGCTAATAAAACTTCTGGGGCTTTCCTTGAAGTCTTCCTATTTTTTTTCCCACTTCTCTTTTCAGTTTATTTGCTCTGTATCTCTCAGCCATTGAGATGAGCGCCTCTGGAATACTCTGAAATTAGTAAATGTGTTATTAGGAGTCTGAGTTCTTCCTTTTCAATAATATGCTAAAATACCTCCAAATCATTTCAGAGAATCTGCACAACAAATTACATGACATCTTCCAAAAAGAATGAAATGTCTCTGCCTAGTAAGTCCTAAATCCATTTTCAGGCTGCAGAACTAGACTGATCTTAAAAATACTCGTCATTATGCTGCTCCCTGTTTATGTGGCCCTCCAGCTGACTCCTGGTGCCCTCAATATACCTTCTTCCCAGCACTGTTTTCTGCATACTGAGTCTGAGTTCTGGTGGGCCTGAATGTGTCCCCTGCCGGAACGCTGCCCCTGACTCTCCCTCCACTTGCTGCTTTACTCCTCTGCAGGGCTTTCATTGCTTACTCACTCTAGAGTAGCTCCCCAGTTATATGCTCCTGAAGCTCCTTATCTTTTCCATGCTGCAGCCCTCAAAATCTGTTTTAAAAAACTTGTTTTTGCCGGGGATTTAGCTCAGTGGTTTCGTTGCCTGCCTCGCAAGTGCAAGGACCCAAGTTCGATCCCCGGTACAAAAAACAAACAAAAAACTTTTTATGTATTTTTGATTTGCAATATATACCAGTACCTGCATAATATGACTAGAACACTAATTTCGGAGGAGTGGCATATTCTCACCTGATTTGCTCTTTCCAGGATATTAATCAGTTCAGTGGCAATCCTCCAGTCATTTCTTGTGATAAGGGTAATTGACATGCCGGTCCTCCTTTAAGGGTGGGGAGAACAGGGGGTCTTAACTCAGGTAATTTTTGTGATTTATGGCATTTGTATATAACACATACATATCCTCCTATATAATTTAAATCATAACAATTACTTATATTACCTAATAAATGCAAATGCTAGGTAAACTGTTGTTATAGTCCATTGTTTAAGAGTAAGAAAAAAGTCTATATATTTTTAGTAGACACAATATTTCTCCAAATGTGTTCAATCTGTGGACAGTCAAGTCTGGAAGAAATTCAGCACCAGAATCAGGGTTGCCAGTACTCCATAGTTGTCTGAAACTGCACCAGGGGTTATGACAGAAGGAGGAAAAGGTCCTCTGTCCCACTTGTGCCAACTGAAAAACAAAGTAATCACTGGATACAGCTCAGTATTGTAACATGATAAAACTGAACCAGTATCAAGAGATAGGTGGAGGGGGGAGAAAGGGAAGGGAACAAGGATGAAAAAAGAATCAAGATGTGTTATGTACATGTACCAACTCCCAACAAGGACTGTAAACATTGTGTCCTGCAAACACATGCTAATAAAAAATTTAAACCACTACTATGAGGAACAATTAGAAGAAGCTAATCATCACAGGGTCTAGTTGAATCTGAACAGGCCATATGAACAAAGATAAAGGAGCCAAGCAGGTTCTGGGAAAGAACTGAAAATTTATCAGCAAGAGAACAAAAATGATTTTCTGGGGAGGAGTAGTCCATGAGGGGAGTAATAAGAATCCAGAATTGGCTCCCCCGAAAGGTGGACTCCACTGACTTACCCTGCTCTTCCAGTGCGCCCTACTCTGTGAACATATTCTTCAATGTTCCGTGGAAAATCATAATTATAGACATGTGTGATATCATGGACATCAAGACCTCGAGACGCCAAGTCGGTAGCAATGAGTATTCTCACTTTACCTAAGGAGTAAAGGCAAATAAACATTAAATCATTCTGGTTCAAACTGGGCCATTACATATATGAAAAGTATATTCACCTGTATTCTTTTATAAGGTAAATTATGTTTGCTACATTAAAATGATTAGATAGTGAAAATGGAAAAGTGATGTACAAATAAATAAAACTGCTGGCAAGTTACAACACAACAGATACCATGGTTCATTAAATGGTCCCTGAATTATCTGAACCATGTCAGAAAGGTAAATACCTTTCAGGTAAACTGAGATACAGCCCCCATTGCAAATTAATGCCTTGATAGCTAGGTTTAAATGTTGATCTTTTTAGAGTCTGGCTGGTTGGTTCTTAGAGACAGCTTAGTATTTAGAGCTCTGTCAAGCACACTTGGGGAATATGCAAACTGAGGACAGAACTGAGAAAATAGTTGCCATGAAAAGATGCTATCACTTGCCCAAGCCCAGGTACTGGACTGATTTTAAACTGAAACACACAAGGATCGCACAAATGTACCTTTTTTAAAGTTCTCTAACGCTTTTTCTCGATCGCTCTGTTCTCTATTGCCATGCAAAGACTCTACTGACATTTGTCGAAGAATCAGGTCACTTGATAAATGATCAGCACTGAAGCAAATGATAAATGATTTTAAGTGCTTATTCTAATACCATCATCAGTTCACTAGCTTTATTTCTATTAACAAAAAACTGAAATAATGTCACAGACAGGCTATACCCAGTTTGAAACAAATCAATTTGATGATTATAATGCAAGTATAAGAAAATACCTACAAACTAAGAATCAATAAATGGGATTGTATCAAATTAAACAGCTTCTACATAGCAAACAACAGAATGCAGAGACAAACTACCGAATGGGAAAAAATTTAGACAGCCACTCCTGCACAGAGGGCTATTATATAGAATATACAAAGAACTGATACTTCTTAAGAGAAGTAAAAATGGCCAATAAGTATATGAAAAAATGGACAGGATCTTTGCCCATTAGAGAAATGCAAGGAAAAATGACACCGAGATTCCATCTCACTCCTGAAAGAATGGCTATCATCAAGAAATCAAATAATAACAAATGCTGGCAAGCCTACAAGGAAAAAAGAACCCTTCTACATTGTTGGTGGAACATAATCTAGCACAACCACTGTGGAAATCAGTATGGAGATTCCTCAAAACTCTAAAAATAGCAACTCCATTTGACCCACTTATTCCTCTTCTGAGTATCTTCCCCAAAGCGTTAAAGTCATCATGTTACAGTGATACATGCATACCTATGTTTACAGCAGTGCGACTCACAATGGCTAAATTACTGAAGCAGCCTACATGCCTATTTACAGAGGAATGGATGAAATAAAAATGGTATATGTATACAATAGAGTACTGCTCAGCCATAAAGAAGTCATTTGTAGGAAAATGGATGGACCCTAAGACCATAATGCTAAGTGAAATAAATCAGAATGGAAGTTAAATATCATGTGGTTTCTCTTATATGAGAAATCTAAAATATCACTAACAAGAAGGAGAGTAATAAAATATAACTAAAGGCGTGGGGACGTAAATCAGCAGTGCAGGGCCTGCCTGGTAAGCATTAGGCCCCGAGTTTGATTCCTGCTACTAAAAAAAAGAAAAAAAAGACCAAAAAATTAAATATAACTAAAATAAAGGAGAGATGGTAGTAAACAGGGAGGTAAACTTATTAGAGATGGGAAGGGGACCTGAGGAAGGGGGAGAGGAAAGAAGACCGGAGGGGAAGAGCGAGTAAAAATGATAAAGATGCAATACGTATGTGTATGAATTACCCAAAATGAATGTAATTATTATATATCACAAACATATATTAATAAAAAAGAATATAAAAATAAATTAGAAGGCAAAAAAGTTTATTCCTGCTTTAAAAAAGGAAAATACTCACACTGCTTTTCTACTCACAAAGACAATAACTTTGTCTTTAGGTGACATATTCTCTAGGAAAGTTTGGATGTGAGTTATTTTCTCTTCCTCTGTGGTGATAATGATATCCTGCTTCACTGTACTTACAGCCTAAAGGATTCAAAGATCAGAACCCATCAGAAGGTGGGAAAGACCTCAGCGTCAGCTCAGAATTCTGCTACCATTGGTTAATGTTTTGTCAACAAAAAGGTAGAGATCCTGGCAAAATTAGCTGTTTCTATTCAAGATTTATAGGTCAGCCATTTGTTTTTATCATTTACTTCATCCAAACTAAGTTGGGAACACTCGAGAGGTCAGCTAAGTATGCTGAAACAATTAGTTACCACTGTAGGAAAATAACCATGAGGTAATGGCCAGCTTATAAAAACTTCCATCTTGAATTCTGGTTATCACCCCACCCAGTTAAGGCTGATCAGATTATGACAAATGAGTCTCAATTCAGCAGAAATTTTCACAACTTAATACAAAGTTTCAAAATACTATTGCTGGCCAGGGATTTAGCTCAGTGGTACCGCCACCTGCCTTGAAAGCAAAAGGTCCCGAATTTGATCCCCAGTACCAAAAACAAAACAAAACAAAAAATACTATTGCTATATTCTGTGACCCATAATGAAATAAAATACTTGTCTCTTTAGATAAATAGATTTTAGTAGCATTTGATAAATGGGTAAAAAAACCAAGCATTCATATTGCCTTTCCTAGATGGCTAATGATTTTATGAAAATAAGTATTATTTGATCACCATCTGTATATCCCTTATGAAACAATGGCTCTAGGAAATGACCTACATATTTTTTCTTTTTTGCAGCACTGAGAATCTAACTCAGGGCCTTGTACCTGCTAGGTAAGCACTCTACAACTGAGTTACACCACCAGCCCAAGGAAAGATCTATTTATTATTATTATTATTTTGGTACCAGGGATCGAACTCGGGACCTTGCGCTTGTGAAGCAGGTGGCAGAACCACTGAGCTAAATCCCCGGCCCTTCCTCTCCTTTTTTTTCTTTTTTTTTTTTGGTACTGGGGATCGAACTTGGGTCCTTGCGCTTGTGCAGCAGGGGGCGAAACCACTGAGCTAAATCCCCGGGCCCCCCTCCTTTTCTTTTGAGACAGGACCTCTCTATTTAGTTCAGGGTGGCCTTGAACTCACTATGTAGTGCTGGCTAACCTCGAATTCATGGCAATCCTCCTGCCTCACCCTCCCAAGTGCTGGGATTACAGGTGTGTACCATCATCCCCAGCAATGATCTACTATTAATGATTAAATGGAGGTCAATTTTACTTATTAGTGATTAAAAGGCTAACAGAAACACTTTTAATAGGTCAGACAATGTTTGAATTCAATGACCAAATGTAATTTCATAAAATGAGAATATTACTTTCATATATGCAACATATGTAACTTCCGTTTATGCTCTGACACTAAGAGTTGAGGAAAAGGAGAGGTCAGTAAACTATGAACACTGACTTGATGTATTCAGGGATTATTAAAATGTTAATGTGGCCGCGTGGCGGTGCATGCCTGTAATCCCAGCCCTCAGGAGGCTGAGGTGAGGGGACCACTGTGCGTTTGAGGCCAGCATGGGCTACACAGTGAATCTAAGGCCAGCCTGGACTACATAGTGAGACCCTGTCACAAACAAACAAACAATAAAATGTTAAATGTGACATAATGGTATTTTAGTTATATTAAAATGAATCTTACTGAGTGGGAAGAGCAGATATGCCAAAATTGGGTATGTGCTTTATGAAGGTCTTTGCTTAGGGGGGCAGCGCTGGGGATTGAACCAAGGGCCTGGTGCATGCTACCCATGCATTCTACCACTGAGCTACACACCTGACCCTTTAGCATGTGTTTTAAATATCATGCAAGTTTTAATAGTAATAAAGAACAAGCTTACAACTAGATCCAAAGTACCAATATACACCATCATTGGCTCTTTCAGATAAGATTGTGCAAGGTGACGGACAACACACGGCCAAGTAGCACTGGAAACAAAAGAAGACGTGCTGACATTAAAAACTCTTTATACAGCAAAAATTACAGGTCAGTTTCACTACAGAGTTGCTCAACTATCATAAGGTTACTAGATGAAACTTTTAAATAGAATTAAATGTATTTAATAATAAGCTACAGATTAAGGAAACCTATACCTTTAACTAAACTCTAATGTCTGAGAAGGTAATAAGAACTGGTGTTGAGCCTGGCATGGCAATGCATGCCTGTAATCTCAGCACTCAGGAGACTGAGGCAAGGAGGATCGAGAGTCAGAGGACAGCCCGGGCCACACACACAGCAAGTCCAAGACTGGTCTGGACTACACAGTGAAACCCTGTCTCAAAAGAACAAAGTCAAAAATACTAGTGTAGTTTTATCAACTTTTATAAAGACAAAAAAAACCTGTAGTATTTTTCATATACTGTTAGAAGACAAAATCAAGTACTTATGGCAAACACAAATGATTTTAAGTGTGCTGATCAAAGAATATATAAATGTAAATGTTTTACCACATATAAAATAATAAGTTGCCATTTTCTTTTTATTTTCATAGAAATTATAATTAAGTCCAACTCTTATTTTTTTTTCTTTTTTCTTTTTTTGTTTTGAGACAGGTTCTCACTACACAGTCTTTCAGGCTGGCCTATACTCACTCTGTAGCCCAAGCTGGTTGTGAACTCACGGAGATCCCCTGCCTCAGCCTCCCAAGTGCTGGGGGCACAGGTGTATGCTACCATGCCTAGCGAACTTCACTTCTTTTCAAATGGCAAGATTACAGAAAACAAAGCCAGAGGATTTAGTTTATTTTCTCAGTTAAATACTACCCTTAGTGTTAATGAAGTCAAAGGATATAAAGCCAGGAAAAATTAGTTGTTATGGATCACTCTACATTCAAGTAATAATCATTGCTCTCTGTTTTATCTTGGGCAATAAAGTAGTATTTGGTTAATGTTTATCTCTAAGAATTCAATATAAGTTCTTTCCATAAGATGTAAATTTCCTATAGAAACCCTGGTCTGCCCTTCGGAAGTCCAAAAGTCCAGGGGAAAGCAGTCACTGTTATGGTTCCAGAGTTGCTAACCTAAGGCACAACAGAGTCTTAAAATATTTAAGTAATGCTCTAAATCACTGTGAAGAAATCAAACAGAGGGGATTCTAATTCACTGACTTTTATTTTGCTCGCAGTAATCAGGCATATCTACCTTGTCATAATAGTCTGTCTGTCTGGGCGCACATCTAACAAAATCTTCATTATCTGGGGTTCAAAGCCCATGTCCAACATCTTGTCTGCTTCATCTAAAACCTGGATTCACAATGAAGATTGTGGCCAATTAGATATGTGGGGTAGCTAATATGTACATTTTCCTTAAGAATAACAATAATTTCCCCTTCTTTCTCCAGAGATAAAAATAATTAAAGTTCCTGCTATGCAAGCACAAGGACCTGAGTTTGATCCCCGGTACCAAAAAAAAAAAAAATTCAAGTACTTGTAGCTATAAGGAACACTGACTGGCTTTCCACTTGGTTCTAAAGTATTTAATGAAGATTTTTAAATATACAAGTAGAGGGACCAGGGATTTAGCTCAGTGGTTCCGCCACCTGCCTTGCAAGCAGAAGGTCCCAAGTTTGATCCCTGGTACCTGCCCCCCCAAAAAAGAAAAAATATATATAGATTTTCCTTCCTTTGTACTTACTTACATTTTCCAATCTTTACATTAACATGCTTGAGGGAATATGAAATATTATTAGAGTCCAAAACCATTGCAAAACGGCCATACTAAAAAATTTAACCAGGATTCAATTGTTTTCCCCCCAGCATTCCAAACCCCTACTCCATGATTACCAGGTAGGTTACACTTTTCAGGCAGACAAAGTTATTCATTTGTAGGTCATTCAATCTTCCAGGAGTTGCAATGATGATGTCTACACCTTTTGAAACATTTTGTATTTGTCCACTTCTATCTCCACCACCATATATACAGACACTTAAGAAAATCCAGAGGTTCATGTTTAGACAAAGAATATGCCATCATGACTGAAAATCTCAAACTAAGCATTTTGGGTAAGACAAAATAAAAGACTATTGTGTATGTTTAGCTGTATCTGTCCTTTTCTGAGAACCATCCACACCCACCAACCCATGGTGGTGTTTCCTAGAGAACCATTTTCATGTCATTACTAGACCTTCTATACGAGGCAACTGTTCATTGGATCTGGGTGGGCTAAACATCAGGCCCCCTACTAAGCCATTCAGGTTTTATTTATTTATTTGGTACCAGGGATCAAACTCGGGACCTTTTGGTTGCGAGGCAAGCGACAGAACCACTGAGCTAAATCTCGGCCCTATTCATTTATTTTTTGAGACAAGGTCTTGCTGTGTAGTTCAGGCTGGCCTTGAACTTACTGTGTAGCCCAGGCTGGCATCAAACTTGCAGCAATTCTTCTGCCTCAGCCTCCTGAGTGCTGGGATTACAGGTGTGTGCCACCAAGCTTGGCTCATTCAGATTTTAATAAGTGAAAATAATGAAGAGGACTTGAACTGAAACATCACATGGTATGCCAGAATGTACAATTTACATTACATGTATCAGTTAAAAATTAACTTATGAAGCTGGAAGTCTAGTTCAGCAGAGGAGCACTTGCTTAGAACCTGTAAGTCCCTGGGTTTGATCCTAGGATAATATCTCCACACGCACATACATTTTATAATACTGGCAGAAAAATGCCAAAATAAATGACTTACCTTCTAAGACCTTTATATGAATATTTAGAACATTCAGCTTCCACCTGAAGTGCCAGTTCCCGAGTGGGTGTAAGGACTAACATGCCTGGTCCATTCCTTTTTTCTCTAGCTCTTTCAAGAGGAAACATTAACATTCAATTACCTATCTCAGATGCATGGGACATCCAGTGCTATTTGTAGCAGTGAGTATTAAAGTCAGACATAGTCACAGACATATTTCCAGCTTTGGTGAGATGATTAAAGTTCTCTCAGTATGATACAGACTTTGGCTTACTATTATTCATATACCTAAAAAATCAGCTGATGGTATGAAAGATTTTAAAATAATGCTTGATTACAAAAGAAAAAAAGCGAGAAACCAAGAAATGCCCAGAAAAACAGCATAAAAAACCCAGTGACCTTTTCATTGATATTATATCTAACTTGCCAAAGATTTCCTCAGTAAATAGAGACTGCATTGAACATGATGATTTAAATAATTGGAATCTAATGTTTCTGTGAATGCTTTTGGTAGATATTACTTATTGATTCCTAAAAATGTTTTGCCAATTTATATTTTCATCAGCACAGTGTAACTGTTTGCTTCCTCACATGCTTCCTGAGATAAGCCACTGCTTCCTGACCAACACAACTGATGAATGAAACTGAATTATGTTTTTGGTGTCTCTATGTATGAAATCCTTATAAAGAGAGCCCAGGCAAAGGAATTCTTACAGTGGTTGAGAGTTTAGATGAATAAATCCAGGCAATAAATAGGACAGAGTCTTCCCCGTTCCAGTTTGTGCTACTGCAATAAGATCTATTCCTTGGAGTACTATTGGCCATGCTTGGGACTGAAAGGGAAAGATAAACATCATAACACAAAGTACATGTCTTCTCGATATCTCTTTGTCCCTCTCTTCTCTAAGCTCCAAACTTCATTTAACAAGCTCTAAGTGCTTGGCACTGGTAGTGTGGGGGATGTCCTTAAGGAATGGACTCTGGGTCCCTGGTGGTTTTCTAATGATCATACGGGGTAATTTTTTTGAGTGTATGGGGGGTGGATATTAGAATTAAGAAAAGCATACCTGAATTGGTGTTGGCTGTTGAAAACCTGCCCTTTTAATGTTTTCCATAACTTCAGGGTAACACTGAAAGGCATCTTCAAATTTACAGGTAGGACTGGGGATAGGACGTTTCTCGCCATTTTTTAAGTCATCACATGTTATATCAAAATTTTCCTTCCTTAACAGAGAAATTTAAGGATTAGTGTACGTTACTCCCCAAGGAAGATTTATTTTATCAAAATCAGTTCAGTTCTTATCTAGAAATTCAACTATAACTGAATAGAAGCAGTGTTAGGAAATTTATAGTGAAACACAGTAAAGAATAGAAACAGGAGCTCATCTTTCCCCTACTGAGAACAGTTGCATAGGAAAGGGAAAATCAATTTCAATTATATGAATGGGCCAATGAAAGTTTCATGGATAAAAGATTATTAAAAATGGGATCCATAAATCATGGTTCATAATTCAAAACCATGGATGGCAAACACCTGATGGCCTACAATTCCCATATTTTTTTTTTCTATTTTGCTTTTTGAGACAGGGTCTCACTATGTAGTTCAGACTGGTCTTGAACTCACTGTGTAGTCCAGGTTGGCCTTGAACTCATGGCGATTCTCCTCCCTCAGCCTCCCAAGTGTTGGGATTACAGGCACCACATCTGACATATTTTCTTAATTAATTCTTAACAACTGCATGAGGTAGGAATTATTCTCACTTAATAGCTGATCATAAGATTAATTACTTGCCCAAGGTTGAATCCTACCTCTATTCTGTTTTATCATTCTTCTACAGCTTTTAATTTCTTAAGATTTTTTTTAAAAGTTGCTATTAAAACCTTTAGTTTCAGGTAAGAATTAAACAGTTTAAGAAATTATTATAATATGAAAAACATCAATTCTCTTTTACAATTTTCAACTACTGAAAGAAGTAAGTCTCTAAAACTGCTGTGTAAAACAGCAAGCAGTATGGACATCTGATTTTTTTTCTTTTTTTGTGATACAGGGAGTGAAACCCAAAGCCTTGCATGTATGAGGCAAGTGCTATACCATTGAGCTACATCCCTTTCCCTTTTTAAAAATTTTGTTTTGAGACAGGGTCTCAACCCAGGCTGGTCTGAAACTTGTTATACTTCTGCCTCAGCCTAGAGTAGCTGGGATTACAGTCCAAGTCACCATACCTGAATTACCGACATGTATCTTTAAATATAAAATTACAGTACAGTCATGTGTCATTTAATGATGGAGATGCATTCTGAGAAATGGAAAAAAAAGTGATTTCTCTGTTGTGCAAACCTCATAGTGACTTACACAATCTGAGGTGTTCTGTCAATTCCTCACCTGGCCTCTTGATGCCACTGACAGACCAGGCAATCACAAGGTGAGGCTGCTGGCTTCACAGCACAGGAGAGTCTTATAGTAAACTCTTTTAGAATGGGTGTATACTCTAAAATAAGACTTAGAAATACAGCATACACACTGAAACCTCTCCATAAATGTGAAACCCGGGGCAGGGCAAGGCAAGGAGGGTAATGCAGGGTGGGGGGGTATGGCCAAAGTATATTATGCATAGGTACAAATCTGCCAAAAAGAAGCCCATTAACTGTATAAACAATATGCACTGATAAAAAAAGATGTGGGGCCAGGGTTTAGCTCAGTGGCGCCCTGCCTGCCTGGCAAACACAAGGTCCTGAGTTCAATTCCCGTGGTTGAAAAAAAAATTGTATTCCATTCCTCAGTTTATTTAAGTTTATTGGTATATTTTATTTTATTATTTTTTGGAGTACCAGGGACTGAATTCAGGACTTTCCACTTGTGAGACGGGTGGCAGTATTGGTATATTTTAGATATACAATATGACATTCATGATTGGGAATTTGTACCTCTACATGATGTATCTTGGTTTGTATTTTTTCCCCATTCCCCTGCCCTCCCTTTAACCCTCCCTATTTACAAAGACTTTGTTTCCGTTTTCTCTTTTTCTCATTTTTTCCTTTCCCTCCTTTCCTTCCCCCTATCCCTCCCATTTCCCCTTCGGACCTCTTCTTCCTATTTCACATTATCTATTATACATTTTGATTCTCATTTACACTTTCAGTTTCTCACACCAGAGAAACTATTTGGTATTTACACATGTGTCCTATTTATTTCACTTAAGAGTATGGCCTCAGGGGTGGGGATTTAGCTCAGTGGTTCCACCGCCTGCCTCACAAGCAGAAGGACCTGAAGTTTGATCCCTGGTACCAAAAAAAAAAAGACTATGGCCTCAATGTGCATCCATTTAGTTCTAAATGTAGTTTCTTATTCTTTGTGGCTTAGTACTTCATTTTATAAAAAAAACCCCACATCTTCTTTATCCAGTCACCAGTTGATGGGCAATTGGGCTGTTTCCATGTTTTGGCTATTACAGACTGTGCCGCTATAAACATGGGTGCACATATATCACTGTGGTATGATTCTTTTAATTCTCTTGGGAAGATACCCAGCACATTCCTCAGTTTATACCAGCTACATTTTCAGTGCTCAATACTTATATATGGCTACTCTAGATACAAACACAGGCCATTTTCCATCACTGCAGTATGTTATTAGATACCAGTGCTCTGAAATATATCATGGTGGATATAGCCAAATTCTCATGTGAATAAACATGTATTCGTGTGTGTAGTCTTCAAGTGAAACCATTTCAAATCATTGCTCAGAGGGTTAATATTAATAATTTTACTAAAGAATACCACTTATTAAGGTAAAAACAACAACAACAACAACAACAACAACAACAACAACAACAAACAAACTATCATCTCAGTATGGTGGCCCATGTCTGTAATCCCAATATTTTGGGAGGATGAGGCAGAAGGATTGAAAGTTCAAGCTCAGCCTGGGCAATATGGTGACTTAGTGAGACTATGACTACAAAATAAAAAAGGGCTGGGGATATAGCTCAATGAGAAAGTCCTAGGTTCAATCCCCAGTACCAGGAAAAAGATAAAAATAAGAAATAAAACTACCCACCTCCAGTTGTCTACTTGCACTTGTGACATTGCCCTTGTTGTTGCCGACTCTACATAAAAGTTTTTCTTAACTGGAGGTAAATCTGGGACAGAGATGAAAATCCAAACTTCGGTAAGTAACTAGAATTTATATTCCACTAACATTACAGTATCTATTAAGTTTACCACAGAACAGACAGTTTTAGACAGCATTATATACTTTGTCATGCAGACTGATGCCAGTTTAAGAGATATATCTTTAATCTGTCTTTCAATCACATTTTTACTCAGGAAAGGGATCTTCAGTATTGAAGTTTCAAATAAAGTAAAGCATACTTTACGAGACATGAAATTGCTATATTTGATATTTCTGTGTTCAAGATTTTTTTCTTTTAAGGTCCCTACATTATTTTTCTTGGCTTTGTTTTTGTTTTTTGTTTTGTTTGTCTGTTCATTTCTGTTTTGTTTGTTATATAACTCAGGCAGACCTTGAACTCACTATGTACCCCAGGCTGGCCTCAAACTTGCAAGAATCTTCTTGTCTCAGCCTCCTGAGTGCTGGGATTACAGGTCCGTGCCCCCATGCTCAGCTAGGTCCCTCCTCTTCTGAGGAATTAAATGTATGTATTTATTCTATGCTTTGAGATAGTATTTCTTAAATACCTATACTACCTCTTACAAACTAAATCCTTTTCTTGGTCCCCCTACCAAATCTTCCCACACAATATATTAGCACATTGACTTCTGAATTTTAAAACACTCTATATTGCAGCAAGATTAACGCCTGAGTTTACTCGGAAACATTATCCCCTACACGTGATACAGCATGGGGAAATTTCATTTAAAATTCAAACAAAACTTGTCTTAAAAACTGTTGCTCAGAAACAAGGCAAGGACATACATTCTCACCGCTCTTAGTCAATGTAGTTCCTTAAATTTTCTTTGTTTTTTTTTTGTTGGTACCTGGGATTGAACTAGGGACCTTGTGCTTGCGAGGCAGATGGCGGAACCACTGAGCTAAATCCCCGGCCCGTAGTTCCTGAAATTTTAGCCAATGCAATTAGGCCAGAAGAAAAAAATAAAAAAGATATAAAGAGGGGAGAAGTCAAATTATTCTCATTTGTAGATGATATGATCCTATACTTAGAAGACCCTAAAGACTCCACCAAAAGACTTTTAGAGCTGATAAATGAATTCAGCAATGCAGCTGGGTATTAAATCAACATTTAAAAAATCAGTAGCCTTACTGTACACCAATAATGGAACAGTCTGAAAAAGAAACCAGGAAAACAATTCCACTCACAATACTTTCAAAAACAAATATGCAGAGATCTAAACAAGGAAGTGAAAGACTTCTACAATGAAAATTTCAGAACAAGAAAGAAAATGAAGAAGACACCAGGAGATGGAAAGACCTCCCACGTTCATGGATTGGAAGAATTATATCGTTAAAGTGACCATATTACCAAAAGCAATCTATGCAATCTCCATCAAAGTTCCAATGACACTCTTCACAGAACTAGAAAAGACAATCCTAAAAATAATTCGGAAACACGAAAGACCCACAATAGCCAAAGCAATGCAAGGAAAACAAGCAGAACTGGAAGCATCACACAATACCCAATTTTAAATTACACTACAAAGCCATATTAAGAAAAATAGCATGGTATGGGGACAAAAATAGACACATAGACCAATGGAATAGGGAACACAGAACAAACCTACACAACTACAGCCATCTGATTCTGGACAAAGGAACCAAAAATATACATAAGAGAAAAGACAGCCTCCTTAAGAAATAGTGCTGGGAAAACTGGGTATCTACTTGTAGAAGACTGAAACTAGATCTCTACTTCTCACTTTGAAAAAAAAATCAATTCAAAATAGACCAAAGGTCAGCTGTTCATGGTGGCGCACACCTGTTAGTGCAGCACTTGGGAGGCTGAGGTAAGAGGATCGATGTGAATTTGAGGCCAGCCTGGGCTACACAGTGAGTTCATAGCCAGCCTGAACTACAAAGTGAGACCCTGTCTCAAAAAAAAAAAACCCCCCAAAACCCCAAAGACCTAGATATAAGACCTGAAACTTTGAAACTTCCACAAGAAAGCATAACGAAAGCACTTGAAGTCACAGGCATAGGCAAAGACTTCCTCAGTAGGACTGTAATAGCATAGGAAACAGTAGCAAGGACCCACAAATAGGACTACGTACATCAAATTAAAAGTTTCTGCAGAAGCTAGATATGATGGTGCTTACCTATAATCCCAGCACTCAGGAAGCTGAGGCAGGAGGATCACTGTGGCTTGAGGTCAGCCTTAGCTACATAGTGAGCTCAAACCCAGCCTTAACTACATAGCGAGACCCTGTCTAAGGAAACCAAAAAGGGGAAAAAAGGTGTTTTTGCACATTAAGGAAAACAACATACAGAGTGAAGAGACAATCTACAGAATGACGGAAGGTCATTCCCAGCTACTCTTCTAATGGAGGATTATATTTAGAACATATAAAGAATTTAAAAAAAAAAGCACCAAAACCACAAAGAGCCCAATCGATAAGTGGGAAACACTTCTCAAAAGAAGAAGTACAAATACCTAACAAGTTCACTAAAGAAAGTTAAACATCTTCAGCCATTAGGGAAATGAAAATCAACACTACATTGAGATTCCATCTCATCCTAGTCATCAAAAATACAAAGAACAATGACTGCTGGCAAGGATGCAGGCAGACAGGAAGACTGCGCTGCTTTGGGAGAATGTAAGCTAGTACTACCATTATGGAAACCAGTCTGGAGAACCTCAAAAAACTAAAAATAGAGCTACCAAAAAAACAACAGAGCTACCGTTTGATCCAGTTATACCACAACTTGCTATACACTGGAAGCAATTGAAGTCTGTGTACTACAGGGATATCTGCGTTCCCATGCTTATTGCAGCACAATTCAAAATATTGTACCAAGATATGTAAACGACCTAGGTGCCCATCAGCAGGGAAATCGATAATGAAGATGTGGCAAATATTAAAAATGGAGTATTATTCACCCACAAAGAATAACAAAATTCTGCTATTTGCAGGAATATGGATGGATGTGGAAAGCACCATGTTCAATGAAATAAGCCAGACACAGAAAGACAAATATCACATGTTCTCCCTACTATGTGGAACCTAAAAAAGATGACAAGAAAGGAGAAAGGAGACCACTGTTAGACAAGAGAAAGGGGATGAGGGGGAGAGGGAATGAGAGGAGATAATAGAGGGAATGGATATGAACAAAATACATTACATTCATTGAAACCCACCCAAAAATGTGTAACTGGTGGGGAGGGAAGGGCCAGACAGCTGATGGGACACAGGAGGAAATAAGCAGCGTATAATCTGCCAAAATGAGACCAGTTAACCTGCATAATCAATGAAAAGTAAAAAATGGTTTGCTCCTCAGGATTTCATGCTTTTCTCTTTCTGGGGGCCACTGTTAGCTTGGTCACTTCAAGGTCCAATTTTGCTCAGTTACAGTAAAAATGTTAACTTATGATTGGCATGTTTGTTCTCTTCACAATTCCCCCTTGACCCTGCTTTTCTACTTTCAGTATTTTGCAGTGAGTTATCTCATGTAAGACAAGGTGCAAATAAGTTTAATACTTACTTTTCCATTTGGAAAGTTAATCACAGGAGAAGTATAAATGATCACGACCTACAGACTAATGGCAAATGGTTTTCCTATTTTTCATTTCAATTTCATTACTAAAAATAAGGCAGACATTAGAGGTTAAGAACTGAAGGTAAAGAGAAACTACCAACAGAGCTAAGAGACAACCTATAATATGGGAAGAAATTTTTAACAGCTGTACCTCAAAGGTCTACTATCTAGAATATATAAAGTATTGAAATAAATCAGACCCCCCAAATTCAAAGACCCAATTCAAAAATGGGCATCGGAAATGAACAGACATTTCTCAGACAAAGAAGTAAAAGCAGCAAACACATATATGAAAAAGTGTTCAACATCACTGGTCATTCGAGAGATGCAGATGAAAACAACACTGAGATCCCACCTCACCCCAGAAAGAATGGCTGCTATCAAGAAATCAACCAATAACAAATGCTGGCAGGGGTGTGGAGAGAAAGGAACCCTTCTCCATTGTTGGTGGGAGTGCAGACTGATGCAACCACTGTGGAAATCCGTATGGAGATACCTCAAAGGACTAGGACTAGAGGTCCCATTTGACCCAGCTATTCCCCTGCTGGGTATCTTCCCCAAAGAATTAAAAAATCATACCACAGTGATGTATGTGCACCTATGTTTATAGCGGCACAATTTGTAATAGCTAAGGTTTGGAAACAGCCCAAGAGCCCATCAACTGGAAACTGGATAAAGATGTGGGTTTTTTTTTTTATAAAATGGAGTACTACTCAGCCATAAAGAATGAGAAATTAGAGACATTTATAGCTAAATGAATGCAGATTGAGGCGATACTCTTAAGTGAAATAAATAGGACACACATGTGTAAATACTGAATAGTGTCTCTAGTGTGAGAAACTGAAAGTGTAAATAAGGATGAAAATGATTAAAATGAGTAACTGATAATTTGAAATAGGGAACGGTCCAAAGGTGGAGGGGTGGTGGGAAGGGAAGGGCAAAGGGAAGAAAGGAAAGGAAAGAGTATGAGAAAGAAAAAGAAAATAATGAAAACAAAGTCTATGTAAATAGGGAAGGGTGGTGGGGGTGAAGGGCGCATAGGTAATGGGGAAAGAAAATAAGAACTAAGATACATCATGTTCAGGTACAAACACCCCATGATAAATGTAAATGTACTGTATACCTAAAATGTACCCATTAACAAAAAAGAAAAAAAAAAGAACTGAAGGTAAAGGAAATACCAGCATCATGTTGACACGTTTACACATTACAATACAGCACTGACCTGCCCACTTTTTCTTCTCCCATTTTGAAGCATCCTCTCGAATTTTATCCCAATTTATCAATGGCGGATCTTCTGTAACATTATGATTTGTGCTTACATCTCTTCCAACAGAAGGTTGGAATACAACAGTATCTGTTAAAAAATTGTACCAAATTAGTTTTATAATAAATCCTGTCAGTATAAAATTCTCAAAGCCATTTTTTGATTTTGTGTTTAGTAATAATGAGACAATAATTCTTTTTTTTTTAGGGTCTTTTTTTTGGGGGGGGGTACCGGGATCGAACTCAGGACCTTGCACTTGCGAGGCAGGTGGTGGAACCACTGAGCTAAATCCCCGGTGAGACAATAATTCTTGAAATATAAAATTTGACATTTTCACAGCCTAGTACACAAGGCCCTGGGTTCAACCCTCAGCGAAACAAAACAAAGAGGGTGTGTTTATACTATATTACCATGACAATCTG
This sequence comes from Heterocephalus glaber, assembly GCF_000247695.1. The sequence goes on along the minus strand of NW_004624819.1, from coordinate 606,364 downwards.
GCCATGGTTTTTGTCATTTTTAAAATCTTATCTACACTAGGGAATTTTTACTTTATCATTAAGTTTATTGGCACAATTTAGATACACATAATACTCACATTCATCATATGGAATCTGTACCTGTACATGATAAATCTTGATTCATGTTTGTTTCCCATTCCCCTCCTCTCCTCTCTTCATGTTATTTACAAGAGCTTTGTTTTTCTTTCTTTTTTCATTTTTTCTTTTCCCTCCCTTTCCCACTCCCCCCTTCCTTGTGTCCCTTCACATTTTCTTCCTGTTTCAAAAATACACATTTTAATTTATTGAAGAAAATAGCACAAAGGGTCTAGTGTGTGCTGAAATGTTGTCATATTATTTAGTCTTGAGGTAGGCAGTACCCTAGGTTAACAGATGAAAAAACGGAACCTTAGAGGTTATGCTCCCTTCTGAGAAACTCTAAGGAGAAACACTGTCATCTGAGCCAAAGTGTTCTTTTTACTTCTGTATTGCATCTACAATTTTTCTCTAAACAGATGGGAGATTTTTAAAATACCAGTTTTTATAGTCAGTCCTAGATTGAATGAAGGAACAAGAGTCAGAAGCCCAGGACCAATCTTACCATTAATACTAAAGTAAGTGTATCAAAGTGCTTACCTATGGCTAAAAGTTAAACTGGACTTAACCATTACATGAAGTAGTTATGGATATTAACTAGTTTTATTCTGAGGAAAGCAAGTAATCTGGGCTTTCACAGGAAAAGAATATATGACTAGAATATGGAAATCTAGAGCTTTGTTTGTTTTTTGGTACCGGGGATCGAACTCAGGTCCTTGTGCTTGTGCAGCAGGAGGTGAAACCACTGAGCTAAATCCCCAGCCCTGGAAATCCAGAGCTTTGAATCAAGAAAGGATTCAATGGCTGATAACACTAAAAAAAATTTAAAAATTTTAAAAGGACTTCAATGGGCAAAAATTACTTACCAACTCTGTATTCTTGACTGTAACTTTCTTGTTCTTTAATAACATTATCTATCATTGTTTTTGCTTTTGTCTGCATTGCCTTGTTGCCAAAAACTTTGACTTCTGCCTCGGGATTTCCTTTTATTATCTATATACAAGAGGAAAAATAGGTGAGAATGGAGTCTTCTCACCACACCCAGCCATCACTAATTTCAAATAGTATAAAGGTAAAGGTAACATTGCTATCAACGTCTACTTTCTAGGTTGAGGTAACGCTACTTATATCCACTGTAAGATGTACCTCCTGGTTGTTTGTGGGAGGAACAGGGCAATCTGTGAGCTCAAAAAGTGACATCTAGGGCCAGGGATTTAGCTCAGTGGTTCCGGTGCCTGCCTCCTCGCAAGCGCAAGGTCCTGAGTGCCATCCCCGGTACCAAAAAAAAAAAAAAAAAGAAAAGAAAAAGAAAAAGTGATATCTAGACATTAAATTAAGAAAATCCTATCAAAGGGAAAACTAAAATATTAATCTAGGAATCTCCAGCCCCAGGGCTACAGATTGGTACCAGCTCATGGCTTGTTAGGAACTGAGCTGCAAAGCAGGAAGTAAGCAGCAGGTAAATGAGGGAAGGTTCATCTGTATTCACAGCTGGTCCATTGCTTCCATTACCAACTCAGCTCTGGCTCCTGCCAAGTCAGCAGGGGCATTAGATTCTCATAGGAGCATTAACTCCTAGATTGCGGGCTCAATATTAGAATCTAATGTCTGATGATTTGAGGTGGAGCTAAGGTGGTGATGCTAGCACTGGGAAGCAGCAGCAAACACAGACTGACACTAGCAGAGAGGTCTGACTGCACAGACTACAATCAATTAGAGGCAGACTCTTATCAAAATCCTATCACTGAGTGGAAAGTGCAAGGTGTATGTGGTGGCAGACTTTATAGTGGGAAGTGAGTTGATGTACTTCAACTGTACAGCTGCATCTGGTGGCAGGCTTTAAGTCAGAATCCAACACTAACTAGTCTAGATGTGGCCCATCCATTATTTTACTCATCAACTCCATCCACACATTCTTCCTGCACTGCACACTTGTTTCAGTTTGGGTAAGCTCACAAGCTAACCCTAACCAAAATAAGTAAAACAAACAAAACAAAAAAAACCCCAAAAATCCCTGGAGAGCTTTTTTGAAAAGGAAGAAAGACCCACTGATGAGACAGATTTCCAAAAAAGAGAAAGCTGCATTTTTTGTTTTTTCCAGTACTGGGGATCAAACTCAGGACCTTGTACTTGCAAGGCAGGTGCGGTGCCACTGAGCTAAATCCCCAGACCCTGAAAGCTGCATTTAAAAGAAACCACCAAGAGTCCTGCTTATATTACGGCTTTATTGCAACAGGTGATTCACATTCTCCGAGCCTCTTTGTATAATGTATGGGGACCAGTTACTTAATGAAGCCATGAAACCTTCCACATGGAAAACAAGCACCGTGCATGAAAGCACAAGCCTTTGGAGTTTTTCAAAACAAAAAAGGGAACATGAAAGACAGAAGCAATTATTGAAGACCATCACTTCATCAACTGGGTCTGCACTGAGGACATCATTCTTAGTGGCTAACTGCAATACTAAAGCTAACAAGCCCTCTACTACTGCAGAGTTGCTCTTGCCTGCTGCTAAGGAACTTAGCTAAGGTGATACATGTTCCTCTTTCAATGGCACCATAATTAGACAAATCAATGACTAATGAGTCACCACATTATATACTCCAGGTGGTTAAGTCTCACAATGTTGACAACCAAATAACAAGGCTTTATTTTGTGCCATGTATTTTTCAGGAGGATGTGCATGAGGATATGCTATGTACACTTTCGTGGCCAGCCAACACCACAGTTGCAGAACTACTCAAGTCTCTGAATGATCACATACCTGGAAAATGGAATTGGGGTTGTTTTATGTTGGTCATTTTATGTTTGTCATTTTATGTTGGTCTATGCACAGATGGAGCAGCTGCCATGACTAGATGGCTTTGTTTCACCACTCTGGTCAGAGAGGTTATTTCTGAATGAGTCTACCCACTGTGTCGGGTGTAAAGGAATACTGGCTAGCTGAAAAATGCCACCTGATCTTAACAATGTTTTCCAGGATATGATTAAAATTATTAACTACACTGAGCACATGCTGTTAACTCATGTCTATCTGTGCAGCTCTGTGAAGAGATTAATGTAGAGCACTCACCTCTTCTTTTACACATACAAGTGAGATGGCTTTCTAAAGGCAGATCACTGGCCAGAGTTTTTGAGTTATGAGAGTCACACTAGTGATTTCTTTTTAAAAAAATAGTTACCATAGGCAGCACATTACAGTGACACAGAATGTGTTGCAAAACTTGCTTACTGGGACGGGGATTTAGCTCAGTGGTTCTGCTGCCTGCCTTGCAAGTGCAAGGACCCAAGTTTGATCCCCAGTACCAAAACAAACAAACAAACAAACAACTTGCTCACTTGTGCAACATATTCAATGTGTTCAACAAACTCAATACATCACTTCAGTGGAGAATGACAACTGTGTTCAAGTCAGCAGATAAAGTAGCTGCATTCAAAGCCAAATTGGAATTACAGGAATAATGAGTGAACACTGGGATTTTTGAGGTTTGGAACATGTGCAGAGATTTTAAAAGACATTGAGCAAGGGGCTCCTTTCTCTCAGCCAGTGCATAATTACCTATCTCAGCTTTCAGAAGAGTTTGTACATTACCTCCCAAACAAAGAAGACCCTGAACTGGAAAGGAATGGATCTGCAATTCATTCACGCCAGGTGAATCAACTTTGTCCATGCGAGAAGACGATCAACTGCTTGAGATCGGAAATGACAATGGACTTTAAAGTATGTCTGAGACAACTTCAAATCTCTGTATATTGTGGACTGAAGTCAAGGTGGAATATTTTTTGGAATTTCCACAAAAGCACTGAAAAGCCTGCTTCCATTTCCAACATCCTATCTTTGTGAAGCAGGGTATTCTGTAGTGATACCAACCAAAACAAGATTACGGAGGAGACTGGACATAAGTAACATACTTTGGGTGTCACTGTCTCCTATCATCCCCAGATAGGAGCATATAGCTGGAGGAGAACAAGCTCAGGGCTTCCACTGATTTTGCATTATGGTGAGCTGTATAATTATTTCCTTATGTATTACAATGTAGTAATCATAAAATACATAATAAATTTAATGTGTTTGAATCATCCTCTGACTTTAGTCCATGGAAAACTGCCTTCCACAAAGCTTGTCCCTGGTGCCAAAGAGGCTGGGAACCACTGCGTTAATCTGACAGATGATATTACTTTGAGTCTGGGTTCTCTCACCAATAAAATGGTCCTGTTTACTTTTCAGAATCACTGAGTTGGAGTGGATTGACCTATATGACATGTAGGTAAAACTGTTCTGGTCAGGCATAGTGGTGGATGCCCATGCCTATAGTCCTAGCACTTGGAAGGGTGAGTTCAAGGCTACCTTGGGCTACACGGCGAGTTTAAGGCCTGCCTGAACTACACAGTGAGACTCAGTCTCAACAAACAAACAAAAACATGGTTTTGAACTGTCAGGTCACATATGCAACGTTTTAACTTGATGGGATCCTCTACTTATGCATGTACATTGTTACAGCGATAAGTGCTCAACAAGGGCCGATGTTTTAACATTTAGGACAGAATCTACAAGTAACACCTTTAAACACGTACAATTTCAGATACTCTCATTTATTCACTTTTTTTTTTTTTGGTACCAGGGATCGAACTTGGGTCCTTGAGATTGCGCAGCAGGTGGTGAAACCACTGAGCTAAATCCCCGGCCCTATTCACTATTTATCTGGAAAGTAGTACTATACAACAGCAGCTGTCTTAGGCTGCTGTTTGAGTGTTGATCTGCAGGTTTTACAGACACACACAACTCTGTAAGTGCAGAAATAAAGCACCGAGGAGCTACTGAGAGGAAGGAAAAGGGACACATACACACAACAGGAAGCAGGAGGCTTCAAACTTACTGAGGAAGTGACAACTAACAACTTACCTGAAAGATGACTAGGAGATTCCTACAAGTAGACACCTAAGACAGGGCAGTATCAGTAAAGAGGTAAATAAAAAAAGAGTAGAGATGTTAAAACAGGCCACGTCTGGTGGACCATGGTTAGAAGATCCTATGCAGAGTTTTTATGCAGAAAGGAAGATGAGCTCACAATTTTGTGTTTCAGAAAGGTTGCTCTGACCATAGCGCAGAATGGATGGTTAAGGGAAAATGTACCTGATAGGATTCCCCTTGAGAAGTACAGGATGCAGATGAGGCTGGCATAAAGAGAGGTGATTATCACAGAAGATAATATGAGATTTCTGGTTGGAGAACTCAGTGAATGATGCTGTATCCTTTCACTAAGACACACAGGAGTATGTCAAGGTTTCAGGCAAGAGGCTCAGGCAGGGAATAATTTTGGGCATGATGACTATCCCACAGAGATATTCTTAAATGGAGATTATATCTAAAGCATCTTCAGCTCTTAAGATTCACAGCAAACCCTACAGCTCAGTCAAATTCAGCAGGACAAAGAACTTTGGTGACTCATGGCAGTATGTTAATAGCTGAACAGAAGCTACTATTAGGTGAACTATGCTTAAGGGTTTAAGAACACAAATGATTTACCTGTATTTTGGTATTCGTTGTACTTTGGATTTCTCTTATTTTTGATCCACCACGACCTGTTTTTATTTTTTTAAAAGGAATATACAAGTTGAAGTCAATAAAGGGGATTTACCTACTTCCCTCAAAGAACTTTGTCTAGCTCATCCCTCAATCATACCAAGAAAGGCTCCAAAGTCTGAGGCAGGCAGATCCCAAGTTCAAAGCCAGCCTGGGTAATTTAGTGAGACCTTGAGTCAAAACAAAATTTAAAAGGGGGGCAAATAATTGAATAGACACTTTCCCAATGACCTACAAAAATGGCTGACAGGTACATAAGATGCTCAACTTTATTCAGAGGGTAAATGCAGATCGAAACTGCAACAGGGTATTGCTTCATACCTGTTAGGTTGGCCATTATAGAAGTACCTTTCTTTTTTTTTTTTGGTACTGGGGATCGAACTCGGGTCTTTGCACTTGCGCAACAGGCGGCAAAACCACTGAGCTAAATCCCAGGCTGGTTGGCCATTATAAAAAACAAATTTAACAAGTGTTGGTGAAGATGTGAGGAAAATGGAACCTTGTGCACTGTTCAGATTTTAAAATACTATGGTCACTATGGAAAACAGTATGGAAGTTCCTGAAAATTTTTTTTTTAATTGCCATATAATCCAGCAGACCCACTGCAGGTTATACATCCAAAAGAATTGAAAGCAGTATGTCAAAGTGATATTTGCATACCTGCATTCGTGGAAGCACAATTAACAAGAGTCAAGGCAGAAGGAAATCAGACATGGTAGTACATGCCTGTAATTCCAGGTACCCAGGAAGCTGAGGCAGGAAGATCAGAAGTTCAAGCCCAGCTTGGGAACTCAGTGACTTAATAAGAGCTTATCTCAAAATTTTAAAAAACGTGAAAAAACAAAAACAAAAAAGTTGGTGGTAGATGTGACTGGGCATGTAGCTCAGTAACAGAATGCCTCTGGATTCAATCCCCAGCACCACAAAATAAAAAAACAATAGATTGCTTCTTGCCCTATTGACTAAGATCAAGTGTAGAAAAAACAGTAGAAGCAACCACTTTCATCAGGGTTAAGTGGATAAACACAATGGGGCACAATATACAAAATCATGAAGTGACACCATTCTGCTTTAAAAGAAATCCTGTCACCTGCTACAAAATGGATGAAACTGCAGGGCATTATGTTCAGATAAGCCAGTCATAAAAGACAATTACCTTATGACCCTAGAGTATTAATATAATCAAGTCCATATCACAGAATACCAGTTTCCAAGGAGGGGTTCAGCGAGAAATGGGGAGCTCTTTAGTGGGTATAGTTTTAGCCACGCAAGTTGTAGAGATCTGAGCCACAACCTTGTGCTTATCAATAATACTGTACTGTAGACTTAAAAAATAGTGAAGTGGGGCTGGCATTGTAGAGTAATGGTAGAGCTTGTGGGTAGCACCTTGAGGGTTCGACTTTAGTCCCCAGCGCTGCCCCTCAAAAACTGTTGATTTACCACAATAAAAAAATAATTCGGTGTCTGTGATCCTCAGCACTCTGGAAGTTGGAGGCAGGATGACTGTAAGTTGTAGCCCAGCCTGGACGACTTAGATCCTGTCTCAAAAGTAGATATGAAAGGACTGGGGATTTAGCTCAGTGGCACTGTCCCTGGTTTGCAAGAGCAAGGTCCGGAGTTTGATCCCCGGTAACCAAAAAAAAAAAAAGTAAATATGAAGAAAGGACTAGGGATGTAGCTCAGTATGAAGAGCCTAAATTCAATCCCCACTATGACTACCACCACCACAAACAAACGAACAAAATAGGATCCTAGGCTGGGGATGTAATTGACTGGTAGTGTAAGTGCCTGGCATTTACAAAGCTGAGGGTTTGCTTCTCAGCACAAAAGAAAGACAAAGAAAAAGAAAGAAAAAAACTGGATCCAGATGCAGTATCAAATGAGGACACTGTATCACAGTGCCCACGCTTTCCAGCTGCTTAGTAAGTCCTGAGATCCGATTTTTACAGCAAACCTAGTGGTTCTCTTTCATGGAGTGCTATTTTTCAGATCTATTATGCCTGAGCCTTGAGAGGGGCTAATGAATCTCAGTCTGGTCTAGCAATTAGAGTTATAAAGGACTATTTAATAGCAGCCTACAAAATCTCTTCATTTTCTCAGGTTTGAAAAAAGCAAAAAATAACTCCAATAGGTGAGCAAAATCTTGCAATACATATTATTTTTCGCGGTACTAGAGACTGAACCGAGAGCGTGCTGAGCTACATCCCCGGTCCTTCTATTTTGAGACAGGGTCTCCCTAAATCATCCAGGCTGGACGGGAATTCGCAAGCCTCCTGCCTCTGCCTCCTAAGTTACAGCCTGAACCGTGGCACCAGGCAGTACTCAGTTTCAAGGATAATAAATGGGGACAATCATTCTAATATCGAAATGCATCTTTTAAAAAACCAGTTTGTGGGCCGGGGATTTAGCTCAGTGGTTTCGCCGCCTGCTACACAAGCGCAAGGACCCGAGTTAGATCCCCGGTACAAAAAACAAAACAAAGCAAAAAACCAGTTTGTAAAACTCAAGATGTACAGAAAAAAAAAGATGCTGATTCCCAACAGATAAATTATCAAGTTAAAGAAACTAAGCAAAAGAGATAGCTGATGCTCTGCACAGCCCTGTGTTAATATCCTGTATCTCTTCTTGGATTAATAGCTCTGGATGGTACTCCCAGAAATAGACAGATTTCACTTTTGTCGTTCTTTGGGGGTGAACTGTCCAAAAACCTGATCTCTCCAGCCTTTCTCTTAACCTCAAAGATTTCATCAGTGTGTAGGCGTCTGACTCCCTAAAACATTTCTATAAAACATCCAAGGTGCATGAAATGCTATTCTGGTACCAGAAGGTCTTGGAAGCGGCCCAGGTGGAGACCGGGATCTCCTCAGGCGGTGGCAACTGCGGGAGGCAGGCGCGGGAGGGGCCCAGCGGGCCCAGCCCGCCCAGCCCATCCAGCCCGTCCCTGCTCACCGACCACCGCGTCCACCAGGTCGCTCCTCACAGCGAAGCGGAGCGGCGGTTCCCAGCGACGCCTGGCCACAGCCTCCTGGACGCCAGAGGGCTCCCTGCAGCCGACCCCTCGGCCGCCCCGACTCCCTCTCCGACCTCCTCCGGTCTGGTCTTCCGCCGGCCTCCTTTCCGGGACTGGGGCCACCGACGAGCTTGGTGGGGAAGCGTTGGCGCTAGACATGGCTGCGTGAGGCCTCACGTGTTCCGCGCAATTAGAGGCGCTGAAGCAGAATCATCTGGGGCGACCTGCGCTCCGCCCCCGCTTAAGTAGCCAGCCAGAGGCTCGCCGCACTCTTGCCGCTCAGTCATTGGTCGGCGAGTTGCCGCTCAGTCATTCGTCGGCGAGCGGGGCCAATCGGCTCCCTGAATAGTCGGAGGTTCCTTCACACGTTGGTCACGACGTTGTTTTTGAAGCCTAGCGTTTGCTTTTTTTTGGTACTGGGAATTGAACTCGGGTTCTTGTGCTTGAGCAGCAAGCAGCGAAACCACTGAGCTAAATCCCCGGCCTGCATTTGCTTTTTAAACCCGGTACTTTCTGACGCTATGCCCTTATGCCTAGTTTATTATCCAGCATTTTAAGTACCCCACGTTGCAGCGCCTTGGGAGCATTTATTTGTTTATTTTTTATTTTTTCAGTACTAGGGATTGAGCCCGGGTGGGCTCTACCACTGAGCTATGTCCCCATCCTTTATATTATTTATTTATTCATTTTTGAGACAGGGTGGCTATGTAGCCCAGGTAGGCCTGGAACTTAGATCCTCCTGCCTCAGCCTTCCTAGTGCTTGGATTGGCATGTGCCACCACACCCAGCTCCCCAAGGTCTTGCAAAACTGTGTAAGCTGGGCTTCAATTTGCAATTCTGTCTCAGCAAATGAAACTAACAAAAAACTCCCCACACTTGATCTGTCCTTAGTTGAATGGATTAAATCACATTAAATTAATAACTCTCTGAAGAAGTGTAACCAGAAATATGTAAAAACCCAAGAGCTGTATATTTATTTGCTCTCTAATTCTTACCTTTTTTTTTGGTACTGGAGATTGATTGAAACCAGGAGGTCCTGAAACACAACTCCTAGCTCCTTTTACAACTTAATTTTTAAATTTTGAAGCAGGATCTGGCTAAATTGTTCAGGCTGATTTTCAATTTATAATTCTCACCAGTCTGCCTCAGAGTAGCTGGGATTGTAGGCATTGACCCCCACACCCAATTTCTAAAGTTCCTAATTGTAGCTTTCTTTTCTTGGACTGTCTTTGCCTAGTGTTGATGTTAGACTAAAGCCAGTCTCATAGATGTCTTTCAGTAAGCAGAAGCAGAGGAAATACTCCCTAATTCATAGCAAGTGCACTAGAAAAGTTAACTTGAAAGTTCAGTGAGAATGGTGCAAGAATAGATTCATCCATTGTCACAAACAGGTGAGAGGCGTCGATACATATACCTACGTGTATTTTGGATCAGGGAAGGGGCTGGTGAGGTAATGGGAATTTCTACTTCCTCCTTGGTGTTGCTTTGATCCTAATATCTCTTTACTGTGTGGAAGCCTTTTTTTTGGTACCAGGGATCAAAGTCGGGACCTTATGCTTTCGAGGCAGGTGGCAGCACCACTGAGCTAAATCTCAGGTCCCTAACATCTCTTTAAAAAGCTGGTTTTTGTTTTTGTTTTTTTAAATAAACCATTAGGTTTTGTTTTGTGTTCAGTTGGATCAGCTAATTCCTTCTGTTTTGGGCAGTTGACTAGCAAATGACCAGAGTTTGGTACTGTTTTCTCACAGATGGGGTGGGGAGAAAAGGCATTCCTAAAATCGTAATTCCGGCTAATACAAACCTTTATACTTTTTTATATTTATTTAATTTTTCTTACAGTAAAGATTCCCCCCTTTTTTCTTAGCACGTGTTTTGGATACATTGTAAATCCCCCCTAAATGCATCCCATCTTCATCCTTACCTCCCTTTCCTCCTCCCTCCTGTTTGCCTCTTCTTCAGGATGTCTGTCACCTACTTCCCCTTCAGACACTGAAAAGATCAGAAGACTCGGTGGAGAGCAGAGGGTCCAGGGGGCTTTGTTCTCCATCTGTTGTGGCTTGAATCTAGATGTCTCTCAAAGCCTCATATGCTCATAGGCGAGGCTTTTTAGAGGGGGCTAGATCTAGAGTATGTGATGTTGGGATCAAGGATGTGATGCTGGGATTGATTTATGGTGCCATGCTAGGATCAAGGCTGCCCCACCCTGACTGTTAGTGCTACCTGCCCTTGCATAGGATATAAGGCACAGATAGATGGTTGGTGCTTGTGGCTTGCTGTTTGCTACTTTGCTGCTTTGCTGCCTTCTGCCGTCATGAGCTGTTTCTCCTCTGTAATGTCCCCCTGCCGTGCCACCCTGACTTGGAACCAGCCAACTATGAACTGGAACCTCTACAAAGAGTGAGCTAAAATGAACCTTTCCTCTTTTAACCTTGGGTGTTGGGTATTGTGTCTCAGCAACAAGAGAAGTGACCAAGACACCATCTTTGGGGAGAAAGGCTTATACCTCCCCCCTTTCTGTTTGATTAGGACCCCAGGGATTAACCCCAGAGACCTGGCTAACTGGTATCCCTGGGTACCCTGAACTCCTGATCAGGAGGCAGGAGGCAGGGGGTCTGCTCCTCCCTCTGCTCCCTGAGCTCAGTCAGCCTGACTGTACCAGCACCCCCAGGTGGCTCACAAACGTCTTCTCTGGGTTTCACAGACCCACCATCTGCATGGGAGATGCATTTGGATGGGGAGTGAAGTGGGGTGTTGAGTGGAGGGCTACAATAGGGGTAGGGGTTGTGGGTGGATAGTGTGATGAGGTCTGTGGATTGTGGGTTATGGGCTGTAGGGTAGTGTATGGAGTATGAGGTGGTGAGTGGAGTGTGGTGTGGGGTGTGTTGTGGGATGGGGTGGGGTGTGGGCTTTGTCGTGACGGATGTGTGGTGTGGGGTATGGTGAGTAGTGTGGGGGGTTGGGTGTGTGGTGTGTTGTGGGAGTGTAGTGGGGATTGGGGCTCCTCCCTCCACCCTTGGAGAGATCACACTGAGCCCATTGGGCCAGGAACCCACTTTCCCCAAGGGCAGCACCTGGTGCCCCAGGCTCTCGGACATTGGGTTGAACATTTCCCATCAGTATCCAGGCTGATGCTCTTGGGATTTGGGGAACCCTGGTTGTGGGAACACCCCTGTGGGGTTCACTTTCCTGTGCACCTGAGGCTGGCAGTCTCTGATGGCATATCTATGACACGGCAGGCTCCCTTCCCACTCAGTCCTGAGAAACTCCTGTAGTGGGCAGGGTGCTGCTGTTCCACAGATGCAGATACTGAGGTCAGGGCAGCTCTGTACTTGGGGACCCCATGGATGGGTGTGGAGCCAGCACTTTCTGCTGTATGGGGGTTGGGGGGAGGCTCCTAGCAGGGGCTCCAGCCTGAGCAGCAAGAGAAACTTGCTGCTTCCTCCTGAATTACGGAAGCCAACTGGAGCATATGATTATTATAGATTATATTGCAGACAGGCAAGGTAGGCAGAAGACAGCAGCCAGGCAGCAAGGGAGGGACTGGGCCCAAGATAGTCAGGACGACCAGGCCTTGGTCAGATTCACAGGAGCCTGAGGTAGAGAGTTACCGAGAACCAGGCAGACAATAAAGTCCAGGGTTGTGACAGGTGAGGTAACAAGCAAGGTGATACTGATCACTCCGATAGCTTCTGCCCCTACCCATCTGGAAAATGGTTTTTCCCTCTCACTTTGTTCTTTTCATTAACCTACTCAAAAAATTCCCTGTGGTAAACCAATTTCAGGTGTCCTCCCAACTATCAGGACCTATTTCTTCCACCTTGTCTCCCTCCTTTGTCCTCGATTTCCTTCTTGGACTTTATGATATATTGACTCAGGTGATGCCATACACAGTAATTGTGGATTAATATATTCATTGGATATAGAAAAAATTAAAACACAACTCAGATAAATTTATTCCTGTCAAATTTATCGACAGATTTCTGAGATTCCAGTGCACATTTAATATTACACTCTGACTTTTCCTTTTCAATTTCATACAATAAGCATTTCCCTGAAAGGCTGAATCAGGAGGATGGCAAGTTTAAGTACCCAGCTGGGCAACTTAGTGAGACACTGTTTTTTTTTTTGTATTGGGCATCGAACTCCAAACCTTGCGATTGCAAGGCAGGCAGCGGAACCACTGAGCTAAATCCCCAGCCAAGACACTGTCTTAAAATAAAAAAAATAAGACAGCACACCTTGTCTCCCCCATCCAGAGCCCCAGAAATCCTACCAGACAAGTCAAGCCTGACATTTTGAATGAGTCAAAAAGTGGCAGACTCCAGGCAGTATCTAAACGCTCAACCCCAGAAGACAGTGGTGGAACCCGCACAAGAGAGGGGCTTCCTCTGGCAGGCAAAGGAGGAGCAGAAGAGAATGGAAGAGCTGCTTGCCTCTCACCTCTGAGGAGTTTGAAGAGATAGAACTTACTCCAGAGACACTCCATGGTGCTGCCTAGGTGCAGGGCTGAGTACCGTCTTGACAAAGAACTGAGGAAATCAGAGAAGCCTCAAGAGAGATTTGATCTACTGGGACCTGGGTTAAAAGAGATACAGCAGAAACCTGTCAAGATCATAGGTTTTCTTTTTTTTTTTTGGTACCAGGGATTGAACTTGGGTCCTTGTGCGGGAGTCAGTGGAACCACTGAGCTAAATCCCTGGCCCTTAGATCATCGGCGTTCTTAAAGGCTCGCTTGCCACAGTGTCCCTGATCACCATGGAAAAAGAAACGGCCCAGCTCTACCTTGGCTCCTTTGTCTCCACCAAGGCTCCTCAAGGTCCTATTGACCCTGGGGTTGCTTTGCATTGTGCTCCACCCACACCTAGGGCAAATCCACGCATCTGGTCACCTGCAGCTTCTCTGGGCTCCCGGGGTAGTGACAGTGAGAGCAACTGGGAGATCATTTAGGCTTGGGTGATGTTCCAGGGACACTGGGTCTGGTTTATTTCTGTACTATCTTCAGGAATTAGGAACAAAATTTTAAAGAAGTTTTTGTTTTTTGAGACAAGGTCTCACTATGTAGTTCAGACTGGCCTTTAACTCACTGTGTAGCCCAGGCTAACCTTGAACTGGCAGCAATCCTCCTTCCTCAGCCTCCTGAGTACTGGGCCAACACGGCCTGCCCCGGCCTAACAGCACTTATTGTTGTTACATTTCAATTGCAAATATTGAGCCTCAGTGAGTTTGGTCTGTTTGGATTCTATGCAAACAACTGCAAGTGATAATGTCATGGAGCTCTCGAAGTCCCAATGTTCAATCCAAACTGATGCCCAGTCAAAAAGGCTGTTCGTTGCTAGGAGTGATAGCACTGGGGCCCAAACAGGCCCCACACATTGGTGCTCAGCCCACAACACTGCAAGACTGCATCTTGCCGTAGCCTCCTAGAGACACAAACTTCACCTGGACATCAGCCCTGGTTCACACACACTGCTTGCTTGATTCTGCAGGGCCACGAGGCTCTGGATGGATGATAAGAATCCAATCTGCTAGTGCTTCCCAATTCTGTGTCACCAGAGACATTTGGGACAGGATCTTAATCGCCCCACATCATGTTTCATTTCATTTCAGAAGCCCTCTCCTCCTCTGGATCAGGACACCACCTATGAGTGCAACTTGGCCTTGCAGGACCAAAAGGGAATGAGGGGGCCCTGACTCCGTTCCTGAAGGAGCCAACCTTGTATGAGAGCAGCGTACCACAGTCTCTCTATTCAGTTCTCTAGGGCAAAATGATTCGTAATGCAGTTACTGACAGGTACATTTCATTTTGTCCAGCATTTCACCCCAACCCAGAGTTACATGACTAGTGGATAAAGATGTGATTTTGTAGTCACCATGTGGTTGTGTTAATATTTCTGCCTTATCAGGATTGCTGTAATAGATAGGTTCTCAGAGTGTTGCGCTGCCTAGGATTAAAGAGAAAAAATAAATAAGAGGGGCTTGAGATGCAGCTCAGTGGGAAGGTGGCGGGTTTAATCCCCAGCACCACACAAAGAAAAAGCAATCCCTTTCTCTGTGAAAACACCATGAAAGTCTGAGTTGTTTGGGTGCTCATTTAGGTGTGTGAGTCACAAGTGATGCTTTCTAAGAAGTAGGGAATTGGAGTCTCCTAGGAGAACATCCAGGGCAGTGTGGGACCTGTAAGGCCAGCCCTAGCCCTCCACGGGGTTTGCTTGTTCCAACTCTGCACCAGGGCCTCCTACTGGCAGAAGGGAGGAAAAGCATTGTCCTTGGGCTGCTATCCCAAAGTCTCCTTGCAATTTATGTTTTTAATCTTTGACCTTGAACTTCATCACTCGTATCTAAACTATCAACCTTGACTCTCAAGTGACAACAATGCTTCAGGAAGTAGCTTTGATATGTTTTTATTTTTTAAATTGTTTCTATTTTGCTTTTATTCAAAGGTTTACTCCCAGGCAGTACTTTAGAGTCAGGCTTTGTACATGAAAGACCAAAACTAAAAAAAAGCCTTTCAAATTTGACATTGGTGAAAGAAGGATCATCTTAACAATCGATACCCCATCATTCCTTTGGAGTGAGATGTGTTTAACACGAGATGGGTATGATCAGGAGCATTTAAAATGAACAACCAAAGACCACAGAGAGTGGGTCCGTTTGGCAGCCTCTGGAGGGAGAAGATCAGCAGTCAACTGTTCCCGGGACACAAGAGCTCGAGACTGCGACTCAGAAGTTTGAGTCTAAGGTCCCCTTCTCCAGCAGCAACTAAGCGCATCTCTGCTGAAGCTCCTTTTCCCTTTCCTGCTGGCTCTGCACTTCTTCCTTTAGACGCTGCAGCCTCCGGAGAACGGCGCGGTCTTCCTGCTTCTTGAGTCCTTCCCAAGAGCACAGCTTCAAGTGCACCTGGTCCCTGTGGCCCCACAGGTCGTCCAGCTGCTTTTTGAGCCCCACGGCCCGGGACTGGTAACCTCCCAGCAAGATCTGCACCTTCTTTTCCATCCTCTCCCCCCTCTTGGCTTCGGTCCTTAGGTGAGCCCTGTTTGTCTCAAGCATCTCTGCAAGCGACTCAATTCTGTCCTTCGTGCTGGCTAGGTTGGCCCTTGGGCAGCGGCTCTGCCCGGGAGATACAAAAGTCGACGGTCGCATTCTTCCCACACCTGGCTGTAGGCGTCCCTGGAGAGATCTTCATGGTTCATTTCTCGTCTCACCACTTCCATCTCCTGAGCCACAAGGTCCTGGGCCTTTTGCAGCTCTTCTCTGGAGAACTCTCCATAAGGGTTCTGTCTCAGGCAGGTGATGTGCTCTGAGTTCTTAGTGGCAGATCCTACAGTTTCTCCTTCCTTATTTCCAGACGGTTGGTAGGGGTGATATAGAAGGTCATGATGAAGCATGGTGATCATCTCGCTCTTGATGAATTCTTCACTCTTCTGTAAATCTGTTAGAGGTGGTGCTCCATGGGACCATCTTAGAATGGTTTCATTGACTTCAGATGGTCTCGGCAGATCTCTCTAGACAGCTGTATGGCTCCCTGTCCTTCTCTTCACTCATTTTGCCTCCCATGTGGGCTGCTTTTGCGCCTCCATCTGAGCATCTTCCAGGTATGTGGCAGCCTCTTCACTTCCACCTCCTTCTCAGCATTTTCCGGTAGTACAATTTCAAAATCATTCTTGGGGGGCGGGAAGGCCCTTCAAGCCTAAACAGAGACACTCAGGTGATTCTCTTAGCATGTGCTTCAGGTAAGAGGGATGGCTGTAGTCTGCCACCTCATCCTTGGGATTAATGTTTAACTCATCACTAATCAGAGTTCTGGGCCAGGTCATGAGGGGTTGGAGGATTGTTTCGCCCTGGGGAGCCAGCCCTTCTGCTGCATGAGAGGGAGTCCTGAATAGGCTAGAGAGAACCACGTTTCCAGTCTGCAGGACTTGCCGCTGTGCAGTCGCGCCTGAGAAGTCATCATCATGCCATGGGGTGTTGAGTCCTCCTTTCAATGGAGTGTCCACATTGGTGGAGAGCAGGAGGTGCTGGGCTTCCCTAGGGATTCCGTCCTGGGAAGCCAGCGCCCTTGGTGTCCTAAGGGTGATGCAGACGTCGGTGACCTTGTACTCACACAGGAGGGTGCTGGAAGCAGAGTTGAAGATGGCAGACTCCTGGGCAGTCCGCTGGGCCATTTCCCTCGCTTGGTCCATTTTCACCACTCTCTGGAGGTGTGCATTGGAAATCTGAGGAGCAGGAAGTACTAGTTTGCTTCTCATGGTCATCAAGGCAGAAACACCCCCAGCTTGGGGAAGACCTGATGGTAAATCAGATGCCCATTTGTGTTTCAAATGCCATTTGTCCTTTTTTCTCTTTCTTCTTTCTTCTTCATGTCTCAGCTCCCCATCAAGGTCCTGCTGTCTTAATTTATTGAAATCTGCACCTGGGGCCCAGTAGTTTTCCTCAGACGTGTCATAACAGCCAAGGGCAGGTTCTTTTCCAATGGGATTTCAGCATTATAGTCTAGTGTTCTCTTCTTTTTCCTTGTCTTTGGAGTTTCTATGCCAGCGGCTCTCAGTTCTCTTTGTCTCTGGAGGGCGGCAAGACGCCTGGCTTCTTCCAGCTGTTTCTCTCTGGCTTTCCTCTTGGCCTTCTTGCCCTGGGTATTAGCCAAGCGGGCTCTAGCTTCAGACAGCATCTCCAGTTCCTCTTGGTCCATATTGATTGGCTCAGGCTGTGCCGGTCTGGTCTCTGGATTTGGATCAGTTTCTCCAGGTTGAAGTCTGAGTGCATCGCCTGTGCTTTTCTCTTCCCTGTCTCCCTGGGCAGGTATGTCCAGGAGGAAATCATAGCGCTCCAAGCACTGGGCAGCCATTCTTCCAATGAGTAGAGAGATGGTTGCCCACTGGGATGGCCTCAACTTGGCCAAGCTGACAAATTTTTCATCTTCTCTGGACCATTCTGTCTTCCTAATGCTTGGATGCAGCCACTCGTACCATCTGGGTTTGCACTGCTTTGCTGATTTCCAGTGCAGCAGTGAGGTAATCCAGGACCACTGATTTGTCCCATATTTCATGACCGCCGCTTTCAGAATTTCATCCTCAGTGTTCCTCCACACGCCCCCTTTGATCATCATTTGAGGCATCCTGGCAGTGGAGTGACTTGGAAAGTGGCAGAGATGAGCCGGAAAAGGTAGTATGGGTGCTGAAGTCCTGGGATCCAGGACTCCCTCAGCCTTCTGCACTGAAGAGGTCTGTGCAGGCATGGGGGGAGGGAGGGAGGCGTGTAGCAAGTCTTGCAAGAGCTCTGGGCCTAAGAGAAGTAATAGCCCTTGGAAGACAAGCAGTATTGTTGTTAAATACAAACGGTGTTTTCCTTTTGAGAGTTTTTCTCCATCCCCCTCCCCCATTACTGTGTATTGAACCCAGTACCTTTGGACTGAGTTACACCCACTATCATTTATTTATTTATTCCTTATTTTGATGCAGGAACCTGGTAAAGCAGGAGATTGCCATGAACTTGCAGTCGTGCCACCTCAGGCTCCTGTCCTGCCTGGACTAAACAAACAGGACTAAGGAAACAGCCTCCTTTCAGCAAACAGCAGCTTCTCAGTAAATAGGAGAAATGGACTCAAAATGAAGTGTATGACTCCCTGATGCTCACAAGTCCAGTCACTGTCTGTGCAGACTGTCCTTGGACTCAGAAACATTTCATCCCAGATGCCATAGACCCTTCAATACCTATATAAGCCTAATTCCTTTCCTGGTTAGCTACTAATATCTCTCTCTCAATGTCAGTTCATCCACTCATGGATGAAATCTCTCCCAGCTAGCTGCTCCCACCTCTCTCTCTCTCTCTCTTAATGTCAGCCCATCCAACATGGATGTGTTCATGTCAGCTTTTCCCTGGTAGCTCCTAGAATCTCCTGATTTTTGTCCCTCTTTACTGGAATAAACTTCTTTGAAAGCCTCTTTTTGTGTGTGTGGTACTTGGGATTGAACTCAAGACCTTGGGCTTGGCAGGTAGGTGTGGTGCTACTGAGCTACATCCCTGGCCAAAAGAAAGTATAGATCTGGTTTTTTTTGTTTTTTTTCCTTTTTTTTTTTTTTTTTTTTGTACTGGAGATCCAACTCAGGACTTCGGACTTGCCAGGCATGTGCTGTGCCATCAAAGCCCATTTTGATAAGTGGATTCTTTATAATGGCTCCCAGAGTGCTGTGATTCCAGTCGTTTCATTATTATAGCAGAGGAGTTACATAGAAATATTACAGGCCGTCGGATAGGGCCATGTCCTTGAGAGGGTCAGGACAAAGGTGAAACACAGCACAGTGGCGACCCTAGACACATCAGCTGAAAACTAGGTCTCAAGATAAAAACAAGATTACCAGACCTGCATACTTCCTCAAGGAACAAACACTGGGCCTAAAGAAGTCTAGATAGACAAAACCGTTCTGGTGGGTGATCAGAGACCTCTGGACCCACCACTTCCTAGAAGAATCTTTGTTCTTTCCTTCCACACTTGTTACGTGACTTGTTACCAATTGGACCACTATTACCTAAGTGACTATACTTGCAACTTTATTGAATGATCATGGGTGTGGCTCATACTGTTCCCACATGGATTTCAGCATATAAAAGCTCCTTTGTAGGCCTTCCCAGATACCATCGGTAAGTGTGCACAGGTCCCAGTGAGAAGCCCATGTGGACCAGAGCAGCACAGGTATGTGAAGGTCCCAGCCAGGACCCCTCCCAGGCACCAGCAGCTTGGGACCACAGAGTCAGACCAAAGGCCCACCTGGAAAAGAGCTGTGCAGGAGGGCAAGCAACAGCCAGAGGTCCACCCAGATACCAGTGGTAAGTGCATGCAGACTCCAGCCAGAAGCCCACTTAGACACCAATGACTCAGGTGCACAGCCCTGAGTCAGCCAAAGGCCCTCCCAGAAAATAGCTATGCAGGGGGGCAGGCCTCAGAAAGAGGCATACCTAGATATCATCCCAAGTGTGCACAGGCCCCGGCCAGAACCTCACCCACACAACAGGGCAGTGGAGGGATCCAGAAGGTGACCAGGAATTGGAGCAGTGGTGAGCAGCAGAGAAAAGGCCTCTTGGTGGCTTGCTGAGAATTGAAGACCACTGGGTGAGCAAAAAGTCACCTCAACAAAGGCACAGCAGGCTGCATCTGTTGAACTGAAAAGACACCTAAACAGTCTCAAAATGAGACTTCCAGATCACCTAAGGCAACCCCAAAGGGAAATGAGGTGGAACAATCTGATACTCAACCACCTGGACTCCCTGAACTGGCAATGAAAGAGGATCTGGAAAAAATGAAATCAGAAATAATTTCTCAGCTAACA
>NW_004624819.1:516753-576262 GCF_000247695.1 Heterocephalus glaber | reverse complement strand
CAAATTTATTTCAAAAAAGATTTTTGTAATATGCTTTCTATATCCTTTTAAATTCTATAAAATCTGTGGTAATGTTTCCTAGATCTTGATATTGTAATTTTAAAAATGTATAATTGGTATTGTGTAATAGGAAGAAAAGGTAACAAAGTCTTTGCTAATAGGGAAGGGTAGAGGAGGTGAAGGGAGGGCAGGGGAAGGGGAAAAAAGTAAGAACCACGAGACTCATGTAATGGTACAAGATCCCAATGATGAATGTAACTTGTATTTTATACCTAAAATGTACCAATAAACTTAACGGGGAAAAAATACCATCTGGGGGCCATTATAAATGGACTCCTTCCTTCCTCTCTAGTCTCTAAGTACAGATCATGCTCACATACAGTAATTACCAGCGCTTTTCTCATGTTCACTTTGCACTTTGTTGTTGTGAGCATTCTAAATGTGCTGTTGTGTGTCATCTGCCCCCTCATCCCTTAGTCTTCTCCCGGCTACGCTGCACACCTCCACTGAGTTCCCTCCTTAAGGATGATATTAAACAAAGAGTTTACATTGTTTACTGTCTCATCCCTGCTTTTTCTTGTTGCTAGAGTCTTTGAATTAAGCTTGACACAGGATTCTCTTTTTTATTGGGATTGAACCCAGAGGCTTGACTACATCCCCAGCCCTTTTTATTTTTATTTTTATTTTTTGACACAGATTCTCAGTAAGTTGTAAGTTGCCCAGAGTGGGGTCAACCTTGCAATCTCTTTGTCTCAGTCTCCCAAAGTGCTGAGATTGCAGGTGTGCATTACCATGCCCAGCTTAGAGTACTTTTTTATATGGCTATCTGATCTCATCTGGGGCAAACATTCAATTTTATATGTATTTTTGGCTGTCTCTTTGAGTAATCATGGCCCCTATGGGAACCAGTCAGGATTCCAGGGCCTGGCACTTCCCATGTTGAGCTATGTGGCAGGCCATATTTTCCAGGGAAGGCTGCAGGAATCTTCCCCAATCCTGTGTGTGCTACCACTGTGTGACTCACCCACATCTGCCCTGAGAGGCAAAGTCTATGCCTACTCCCCTTGAACAGTCCCTGTTTGGCCAGGATATCCCCAGTTTCAGTGAAGAAAGTCCTGCAACCAAAGCTGGTTCATCATTAGACCATGGTCTGTGCGGGTTCAGGACACATCCACCAAGAGAACCGTGGGAAGATCTCCAAAGCTCAGAGATAAAAGGAGATGAGGCTGACTCCTTCTTCTGTTTTAAACAAGTTTTCACCTGTAACTTACAGTGTTTGGGCATCTTAAAAACTTTACTAAGGAGAGATGGGCTAGCCCATTCTTATTTTTTGTTTTTGTTTTGATCGAGAGCTTCTCTCTGTAGTTCAGGTGGCCTTCAACTCACTACATAGTCCAGCTGTGCCCCAGTGACCTTGAGTATCTGTCACCCACCCCATGCTCTTGTTCTTTGTGTCCCACCAGAGACAGATCAGGCCAGACTAAACCTTTTTTGAAATCTCATCGTGTAATTTCTAGCAGCAGAACACCCTAGGATACAGTGGGGAAGTGTTTCAGCTGGTCTCTAGTGACTTTATGTTTGGGTCTTGCAATTTTCCCGGGCTTCCTCTGTGAAAAGGTCTATCATGTCACCTCCTTTTTGCTCTTCTACTGTGTCCTGACCAACAACCTGGGTCTTAGGAAATAAACCCAACTGCTTTGGGTAAAAGTTCATCCTGGCTAAGACTTATGCTCAAATTTCATGTTCAATTTAATGACTCACTAGGGATTTTGTTATCGCGTTGCTCTAGCAATGAACTATTTCACTATTTTACAAAGGGCTCGCAATTTCACATATTTTTCCTGAGCTTGTATAGGAGACACTTAGGTGGTGGTTTACAAGAAAATTGGCATTCTGTGGAAAGGGTCCAATTAGAGAATATCAAATTTTTATCCTCACAAGGGGCTCTGCTGCTCACATAAATACAGATGGACAAAGACCTCTTTTGGAGTCAGCCAGCCAGCAGTCCAGAGCGGATGCAGATAAGCCATGCAGTTCTGCATGGATTTTACTGCAATAAAATTTGAAAAGCAAGTATAACAGTGTGGAGTATTTTCCTATGATACTTAGTAGTTTGTTATTCATAAAGCTTTGTGATTTCTAGTATTTTATGCAGGTAAAAAAAGAATCTTTAGTTTCTTGAAAGGAAGGGCCACACTAATTTTTTTTCTATATCATGTAGCAAGTTATAGATATCTGATACATTTAGCAAGGGAATTTTAAATAACTAACTAAGACAATTGTAGTAAAATTGAGGAGTTATTTCTTCTTTGAAAGAAAGTGATGGGTCTCGGATGTAGCTCAGCAGTACAGCACCTGCCTGGCAAGCATGAGGCCCTGAGTTTGATTCCTGGTACAAAGAAAGAGAGAGAGAGAGAGAGAGAGAGAGAGAGAGAGAGAGAGAGAGAGAGAGAGAGAGAGGAGAGAGAGAGAGGCTTGTTAGGTGAATATTTGACTTAAAGCCACTTAGCATATTGAGCAGCTTTAAGGAAGGAAGGTAAACTGGGAGGATTTAGTATGCTTAGTTGAACTACACTGGGATGAAAATGAAATAAATATGTAAGAGGAATTACATCAATTCTGTATCCTTCTACTGTATTGCTATATATATTGAGTGCATAGGTTCAAGGTCACAAGTAGCTGCACATTTGTAAATGACTAAGGTTAAGCCACTGTCAGTGTAGTTATAATACACATTTAGAAAGGGTAAGTGATATTTTATTGTGTATTGTATATAACAGATACCTTGAAGCCCAGCAAATATTGTCTTATTATTTTAATAGTTTCCAGATTGTGACTCTCCTCACTACCTTACATAAATAGAATCATATAATGTGTGCCTTTCTGTCACTAATTTTACTTAGCATAATGTTCTCAGAGTTCATCCGTGTTGTCACAAGTGTCAGAATTTCTTTCAGTGTTCAGGTTAAATAAAATTCCATTGTATGTATATGTCCCATTTTTTAATAAGCATGTCTGCTTGCTGCTTTCTTCTCTATAGATCTTTATAACATATACTTCATTTTCTTTTTTATTAATGCATATTAATTGTCCAGAATGTGTGTCTCAAGGTGAATTATCATAAATGTACATAACAGCATTTAATCGTACGCTTCCCCAATGCCCTCACTTGATCACCTTTTTCTTCTGTAGTCATCTCCCTTTACTTTCATGTCATCTTTTTTTAACTTTCTAGATTCCATATACATGAGAGAAAAGATGTGATGATACTTGTCTTCTTCCTGAGTTTGGCTTAGTTTGCTTAACATGATAACCTCTGGTTCCATCCATTTTCCTGCAAATGACATGATTTCATTTAAAAAAAAATTTTTTTTTTCATCTCTTGTAGTGCAGTAGCACAGCACCTGCCTGGCAACTGCAAGGTCTTGAGTTCAATCCCTGGTACCAAACACACACACACGCACGCGCGCACACACACAAATTTCATAATTTCATCCTTTTTCATTGCTAAATACCACTTCATTCTGTGTATATCAGATTTTCTCTATCAATTCATCTGTTGCCAAGCACCTAAGCTGAAGCCTCAAATAACTGGCCTATTGGGAATAGTGCTGCAATAAACATGGGTGGGCAGGCATACTCATAGAGTAGACTATGCTGACTTTGATTTCTTTGGTTATATATCAAAGAGTGGTATAGATGGATCACATGGAAGTTCTATTATAGTTTTTGAGGCACCTTCATACAAATTTCCATATTGGCCATAGTCGTTTATATCCCATCAGCTGTGTGTGTGTTTCTTTTCCCCAGTACCCTTGATATTGGAGGTAGGACTGGCAAATTTGGCTAGAGAAATGGGCAGGACTTGTCAATTGCAGGGTCCGTGGGTGGTGCCAAATAGTTCTCTGGAGCCCTTATGTGGAACTTCTTGCAGGCTCTCACAAGATGTGGACAGCATAAAGGAGACCACATGCCACAAGGAGCCTGGTGTCATTACTCCTCACGGTAGCCCACCTTGCATCGTCTGGACACAGAGTGCACTTTTATTTTTGCTTTTATTCTTTCTTTTGTTCTCCCAAGTTTTCTCTACAGGGCTAATTCTTCCCTTACCCTTTCATGTCTCATTTTTCAAATAAACTTTTGGCACCATTTTGGGCTTGTCTCATCCAGTTCTTTGCTTGAGCCAAGAAGGACCTGGAATATTTTTAATTGGCAAGCCATTTTCAAAGGAACTACTCCACAACACTCTCACCAGTGTTTATTAGTTTTTTGTGTTCTTAATGATAGCCATTCTGCCTGGAATGAGAAAAAATCAAAACACAGTACTGAGTTGTATTTCCCTGATGGCTTAGACATGTTGTGCATCTTTTTATATAACTTTGGCTATTTGTACTTTTCTTTTGAGAAGTGTCTGTTCAATTTATTTCCCCACTTGTTGGTTGGATTAGTTGTTATTTGGTGTTAAATTTTTGAGTTCTTATAAATCGAACACACATGTTTAAATACCACATTGTTTCTCTGGTGTGAGAAACTGAATGTGGAAATAAGGACTGAAATGTATAATGGATGTTGGGAAATGGGAAGAAAGTGTTCAAATGGGAAGGGGAACAAGGGGGGAGGGAGGGAGAAAGGAAGGAAGGGACAAGAAAATGGTGAAAATAGAAGGAAAAAATGGAAACAAAGCATTTGTACACAGGGAGAGGAAGGACTTGAGGGGGGGAATGGGATAAATATTTTTAAATTTATTTTTAAATTTTTTTGAGTTCTTTGTATATTCTGGGTATTGATCCTGTGTTGGAAGAACAGCTGGCAAAGGTTTTTTTTTTTTGTCCATTCTATAGGTTCTTTCTGCACTCTGTTCATTATTTCCTCTGTTGTGTAGAAAATTTTCAGTTTGATGCAATATCTTTTTCCAGTCCTTGCCATTTTTGGAGCTATTAGACCCTCTTCAGGAACTTGTTGCCTATGCCTTTGTTTTGAAGTGTTTTCTCCTAGTAGCTTCAAAGTTTCATGTGTTTCATTAAGCCTTGAGAGGCTGCCATCAAAAAATTACAGCGGAGGTCGGGATTTAGCTCAGTGGTGTCACCACCTGCCTCGCAAGCACAAGGGCCCGAGTTCGATTCCCCATATCAAAAAAAAAAAAATTACAGTGGAGGTCATGGGTATTTGAGAGATACATTCATTACAAGTATATGCTGAAATGCCAAAAAGTAAAACACTGCAACTTTACATTTATCACATTTATATAATAAAATACTTGATTTGTAAATTTATTTTCAGTCGCAATCTAGAAATTATTAAAGAAATATAACAATATCTACTGGAGTCAAGGTATTTCTCATATATAATACATAATCAAATATCACACACCTTTTCTAAATGTGTGTTATAACCAAACTGACAGCTTATATGTTATGGCTTGACATTAGTCATTCACAAATGAGCAGCTACTCATGAGCTTGAAACTATGCATCCAATACACATAGCAATATTTAAGAAAAGTTTGCTTGTATCACTCAAATCAGGGACAACCTGCTGAGGGTTAAGGTCTTGATCCATTTTGAGGTGGTTTTTTTTGTAAAGACTGAGAGATAAAGATCTGGTTTGAATCTTGTGCATGTCGATAACCATTTCTCCCAGCAGTGTTAAAGGTGCTCTCTTCTCCAATGTATGTTTTTGGTCCCTTTGTAGAGAATCAGTTGGCTAGAGCTGCACACATTTTTTCTGGGTCTTTTAGTCCATTGTTCTGTGTCTATTTTTATGCCAAAACCGCAATGTTTTTGTTACAATGGCTCTATATTTTACTTTGAAATTGGGTATTATAATGCCTCCAGCATTGCTCTTTTTATTCAAAATCTCTTTGGCAATTCTGAGTTTTTTATGTGTCCATATAAATTTTAGGATTTTTTTTTCTAGTCCTATGAAAACAAACACTTATTTTGATGAGGATTGTATTGAATCTGTAGATCATTTTGGGTAGTATTGATATGTTAAAACTTTAAGTATTCCAGGCTACAAATATGGAATGTCTGTATGCTCCACGCCTCCCTGGCAAGTGCAAGGTCCTGAGTTCGAGCCCCTGGTACCAAAAAAATACATATATATTATATATAAGGAAAAATATGAATACATCCATAGTGTTCTCTTAATATGGTAATTTCATGTTGTCAAATGTTGACTGCTTTTATATGGGGTGACCTAACAATTTAAAAAAGGCAAAACTGCTGGAGATTTAGCTCAATGGTTTCACCACCTGCTGTGCAAGCACAAGGACCCGAGTTCGATCCCCCGTACCAAAAAAAAAAAAAAAGACAGAACTATCAAATAACTCTTATTGCATCATATTATCGACATAATAGTAATACCATAATATTCTATCTCTTTTTGAGAAACAAAGAACCTAATTATGAAAAGACTTAAGATTAAATTACTATTAACTGGTTCAGGTAAATGTTTAAAATTTTTTTTCCCCCCATTAAGTTTATTGGTACATTTTAGGTATAAAACACATTTACATACATCATTGGTATCTTATACCATTACATGAGTGTCTTGGTTCTTATTTAAATATTTTTAAAATTAATTAATTCATTCATTCATTCTCAGAGGAAAAATTTAAAATAAACATTTTAAAATACCTCAATGAGAAGGTAGAAAATTTATATTCCTTATAAAGAAATAATGCTGAAAGAAAATCTAATGATCAACCTCACTGTGCCACAGTTCTGCATATATCAAAACAATGTGGATCATATTAACACAACAAT
Source organism: Heterocephalus glaber (assembly GCF_000247695.1). The sequence continues at coordinate 569,495 of NW_004624819.1, read as the reverse complement.
ACTAGAGAAGAATCAGTACTCAGAAGTTGTAGGGAACAGGGAAAGGGGACGTTACTAGAACCTCTGCAGTGAGTCCTAGTCTCCTGCGAGGCAAGGCAGCACAAGGCAAATTAACTTATTATACAGGAAAGGTAGAAAAGAGACTTTGAGAAGAAGCTGAGCTTTGGGCCTGATCAGTGTTCCTCTGGGCGGCAAAGACAAAAGCCCCTGAGCTTGCCGCACCTTTTATTCAGTATATAGGGAGAAACAAATCTAACAATTTGCACCTGTACAGGATGCATCTTCTTTTTTTTCCCATTCCCCCGTCTTTATACCCTTCTTCCCCTCTGGCGGAATTCCTAGATCAATGAGGAACTATGCAGATGAAGATTTGGTTCCTCCCAGCAAGTCTCCCACAGGTGTAGTCTTGCCCTGGAGCATCACAGCATCATGGGATTGTTGAGGTGTCCCTTGTGATGTGACCGGAGGCCAAACTGGAATCATGTCCGGAAATGCCACAGCTGGCCTGTAGGCAGGAGAACTAGGCCTAATCAAATGACTTTTCCCTAAAATTATGTAGCATTGCTCTGGACAAGAAGTGAGGTTTCTTTTACTTCATGTATAAATAAAATGAATGATTATCTCTTCATAATCATTTTATGAAGTGTGACAAACTCATAAATTAGTGCTACAAAATGCAGTAGTTTTCATTACTTCAGATTGTAATGTACACTATGTACAGAAAGACAAGAGTTTAAATACAGATGAACAAATAGCTTGTTAAAAACAAGAATCAGGACTTAATACAGTAATCCCTCAGTTCGTTAATGCTACTGATCATGAACAATTGGAGGCAACCTTTTGCTTCCATTTCCGAACTCCACATCCCATGATGGCCACCATTGAGGCCATCTTCCCCTCTCTGACACATGATCGTGGCTTCCTCTAGTCAGCCTGGAGGAAACTGTATCCAGAAGGTCTCACTGAATATGACTTTGAAGGGTCTGGCGCACAGGTATTGGAGGAGATTGTGTCCATCAATGAGTATGGATTTGGACGTCAACAGTGTGGACATAGAGGAGATTATTGAGGACCATAAGGAGGAGCTGATGATGGAAGAACTTGCAAAACTCCAGAGGGACAGCAGAAAGGTGCTTGTTGAGGAGCATTCCACTGAGGAAAAGCAAGACGGACAGGAGGTTAGCAGTGATATCATAAAATCCATTATGGAAAAAGAGAATGAGTTCCAGGATTTCTTTGAGAAGTCCTACCCCAACATAACTAATGAACATAATATTGAATCTGATGATCTCTCATTTCTGGAAGGTTATGCAGCATAGGAAAAAACAAGAGACATTAGACATTTTTCATCAAAGTTGACCCTGCAGCTAAGAGACAAAGAAGACAGGAAACCCCTGAAGGAGATCTCCCCAATGTCCTTATGGAGGGGACTGTCCCTCTAAAAAAAACCTCCTCCCCACCCATCTTCCTGTCCTCCACACTAGAAGTCTCCTCAAGCAAGGTTAGTGTTCTCTCTCTTGGTACTGTACTGTACTTTGTTTCATATTTTTGTGGTTAAAAAATGTGAGGCCAAAAGTAAACCTAAGCAATGCCATCTTGGCCTGTGAGTAAACTCCCCTCATACCCCTCCCCTTACAGAGCGCTGGAATTCTCATGAAGATGCATTTTTGTAACCGCCCTTCTAACCGCTCACTCTGCTTCTATAGATATGCTTTATCGCTCCCTGGGAACAGATGGTGCCTGGTGCCTCCCTGTAACCACTGAACCCTGTAGCCATAGAATGTCCTATCTTGACAAGATAGCTGGGTTGTGAAAGATAATTTGCAGCTGGTTGAAGGACATGTTGACCTCTCCCTGAGCTTCTTTGTTTGAGTTACTATTCTGTACTCTTTTTTTTTTTTTTTTTTTTTGGTGCCGGGGACCGAACTTGGGTTCTTGCACTTGCTTAGCAGGTGTTGAAACCACTGAGCTAAATCCCTGGCCCTGTTTGAGTTACTATAAAAGCTGTGCTGTTCCCTGCTTCTGGGCTTCACTTCTCTTAGAAGGTGGAATCCACGTGCGTGAATAAACTCCTTTCAGTTTTTAACTCTGTCTTTGTCCCGGTGTTCGGTGATTTCCTGGCTCACTTGACATAACAAAAAATACATATAGTTCAGAATGGATTAAGCTTATTTACATTGAACCTGACGGGGAAATTTGATTTAGTTCGCAACCAGAATTATGGAATGAATTAAGTTCGCGAACCAAGACACCACTGTACTTTTTCTGAGGTATTGCGCAGCTTGCTACCTGCTGCAACATCTGGACCATTTAGTTTACTTTGTTGAAATTCTTCATCCCTCCTCCTCCTCCTCCTTTGAGGCAGGGTCTCACTGTAATTCAAGGTGACCTTGAACTCACTATGTGGCCCAGGCTGGCCTCAAACTTGCAGTGATCCTCCTTCCTCAGTCTCCCAAGTGTTGGGATTACAGGCTTGAACTACCATACCCAGTTCATCTTTCTTCCTTAATTCTTCTTGAGCTTCTTCCAGTTCCTCTTGGCCCTCATTTGGGCTCATTTTTAAGCCTTCTTGAAGCATTGTAATGCCGAAAGTGGTGAATAATCCAGTTGGAGCGTAGTATGCGTGCATCCTGGAGATGGCTATGGTGGTGCAGTCAAACAAAACTTATAGGCACAGGGTCATCAGGGGCAAAGCAAGCACAGCTCTGGCCAACATAGTCAGATGGTTATAGTCATTGCCACAATGGCCACTATGAAAAATGTCTCATTGCCCAGTTCAAATACAATGGTTAACTAAGATGGCAGCAAAAATGCACTGATAAATCCTAAATCAGTCTGGATTACTGAATCTTCTTTATTGGCATGAACTGGGTAAGATTGGCTAAGGGTTTGTCTATTTTGTTTATTCTTTCAAAGAACCAACTCTTCGATTTATTGATTCTTTATATTGCTTTTTTTTTTGGTAGTTTTTTTTGGGTTTTTTGCGGTACCAGGGATCAAACTCAGGACCTTGCGCTTGCAAGGCAGGCACAGTGCCACTGAGCTAAATCCCTGGCCCTTTGGTAGTTTGTTTTTGTATTGCTATTTTAGCCTCAATTTCATTAATTTCTGCTCTGATATTTATAATTTCCTTCATTGTAGTAGCTTTGGTTTGGGCTCTTCTTATTTTTCTAGGACTTTGAGGTACATCATTAGGTTATTTATTTGAGATCACTCTTTTTCTCATGTGGGAATTCACTGCTATAAACTTTTCTTAGGACTTCCTTCATTGTGTTCCATAAGTTCCAATATGTTGTTATCTTAGTTACTTTTCTCTCATTGCCGAGGCAAAATACTTGACACTCAAAGTTAAAGGGGAAAGGGTTTGTTTAGCTCACAGTTTGTAGAGGTTTCAATCCATAATTGGCTGGCTCCAAGGCAAGGATGGCAAACAGGCATTGCAGAGGAGAAACAACATGGTGCACACAAAGTAGCAAAGCAACAAGGAACCTTAACAGCGTCCTTCTGCCCCTTTTATCTTATTCAGACTACTTAGGGTACTCATGCCCTTAATCCTGATGCCCTTGGGCCTAGCCCCACCATGAATCAATCACACACTCTAGATTCAGCCCCTCTGAAAAAGCATAAGGCTTTAGGGGACATCTAAACACAAGCCATAACAGTTGTACTGGCATTATTTGATTATAGGAACTGTCTGATTTCTTTAATTTTATCCACAACCCATCGATTATTCAAGAAGGTATTGTTTAATTTCCATGTGTTTGCATAGTTTGTGTGATTTCTTTTGCCATCGGTTTCTAGTTTCACTTCACTATAATCTGATAATATACACGAGATAATTTTGATTCTTTTGCATTTATTTAAGCATGTTTATGGGCTAGAATTGGTCTATTTTGGAGAAAGTCCCGTGTGCTTCTGAGAAGAATGTACATTCTGTTGTCGGATGGAACACTCTGTAGATAGATAGCTATTAAATCCATTTGTTTGTTTGTTTGGTTTTTTTTTTTTTGGTACCAGGGATCGAACCCGGGTCCTTGTGCTTGCGCAGCAGGTGGCAAAACCACTAAGCTAAATCCCCGGCCCTAAATCCATTTGTTTGAAAGTTTGAGTCAACTCTGATATTTCTTTGTTGATTTCTACAGGTGTCCCTTGTCATGGAAATACCTTATTTTCCATCAATTTTAAGGAGAGTTTTGCAGAATAATAAGTCACGATTGGAAATTGTTATCTTTTAGAGGTTGAAACATATCACTTCAAGCCCTTCTGGGCTTTAAGGTTTGTGAAGAGAAGTCTGCTATGATTCTTATGGGTTTGCCTTTACATGTGATTCATTGTCTTTCTCTAACAGCTTTAAGATTTTTGTCCCTATGATGGACTTTTGGTACTTTGAGTATAATGTAGGGGGTTCTGTATGCCCCCTTATCAGTGTGTTCATTTCTTTCCCTATATTTGGGGAGTTTTCTGCCATTATTTCTGTGAACGGGTTTTTTTTTTTAATGCAATTTGTGTTGTCTTTTGATTTTTCACTTATTCCAATTACTCTTAGGTTAATCTTCTTTGCATCATCTAGCTGCTGTTGAATCCATTTTTCATGATCTCTTGTTGCTTTTAATGTGTTTTTGAGTAGTTAGTCTTTGAAGATATCATTGTTTTCTAGTTCTCAAATTCGGTCCTCACATTGGTCACTTCTGCTGCCCATACTTTGAATATAATTTTTAATCTCCTGGATTTCTGATTAAAACCCTTTCATGAAATCTTATATCTTTGCTAAGCTGGTCATCATGTTTTGTATTGTTTTGTTTAGATCATCTCCTTTTTATTACTGCCTTCTGAAAGCTCCTGGATCATTTTATTATTTCCATTGTCTGGTTAGCTATATTTTCTGTGATCTCATTGAGTATTTCTTTCATTTGATTTCTAACCTCCTCTGTTATCCTTCCCAGTAATTTGAGAGTGTGGCTTATGCTATCTTGGTGCCTGCTGGATTGGCTTTGGGGAATTGGGAGTTTTGTGAAGCATTTTGTTGAATTATCTTCGCATGTTTCTATTGTTTCTTTGATTTGTCCTGAGGTTTGCGGACACTTATAGTGTAAAGACTTTGTTGCTAATACAGAAATCTTTTTAGTTGCTTTTCAATGATGTATTTTGAACGTGGCTAATTGTAGTTCTTTGCCTCGGCCCCAATATCCAACCACCTCTGTTAATTTGGGAGGGGCTGATGCAGTGTAATTAGCCCAACATCCAAGTTTCCTGGGAAAGTACTCTATTATTGTTAATGTCACAAAAGTAATCTGAGTGTTGGCTTACAGAGAAACATTTGTAATTATGCAACCCTGGTAATATCAAGTGAATCAAAACAAATTAAATATTAACATATCATCAGAACCAGTCTTAAATCTAGAGACAAGTTAGATGTTGACTTACAATCTTTAAGACAAGTTAGATGTTGACTTACAGATAATATTTAATAAATGCAGCAGCTATACCTCTACTAATAGTAAAAAGAATTCAATGGTAATTTTATAGAGTTAGCTAACTTTCAAAACAGTAACAGCTTTATGGTTATACTGTTAAATATATAGTATTTGGGAATGAGGGGATGCAAGAGGAAAAATTTGAAACCTTGAACTATATGATATGAGAAAGAGAGGATAGAAGTGGTATAAAGGGTCCTACTGGAGGGTGGAAGGAAGTTTATAGAATTAGATAAAGGAAGAGAAAAAAAACTGATGAGAAATAGAAGATAGAAGAAAAAGTGGGAGAAAAAGTCAAGAAATTATACAGAGAGTAAAAATAAGAGAAAAAGTTAAAGGGAGAAAAGTTAGAAGGAAGAAGAAAGAAGAAAAAGAGATGAGAAGTAAAGAAGAAGAACAAAAGAAAACTCCCCAAGGCTCAATAAACTGGTGAAGAAGGAGAAAAGGAAAGATTAAAAAACTAAACTAAACTAAACTAGCCTAAAAACTAAAAAATGCACATACTCACAAAAAACCAAAAATGAAACAAGAATGAAAAAGGAAAACCAAAAAGAAAAAAAGAAAAGAAATTTTTCTGTGATTTCAAAAATGTGATTTTCTTCCAGGATCTATAATTTTGGGAGCAGTGTCCAAGTCAAGATATGGCCCTGCTCATGCTGGTAGATAAAGAAGGCAGTCAGTCCCCAGATCCATGCTGGATGTGATCACCAGCAAGCAGTAAGGATAAGGGTGAAGACACCAATGCCGTGACTTTCAAATCCAGAAAAATTCAGGCTGATCCTGGCCTCTGGCCATGTGGCTAGGGCCTGAATCTTTTAGCTTAAACATCTCAAGGGGTCTCTTTCCAACCTAACCTCAGCTGCCTGACCATGGCTGCCTGCTGTGGCTGTCTTTCACCCAGACACTGTGGGAATGTAACACTGGGAGCCTTGAACTGAAGCTGTCCCATGGCTGCTCTGAGTCCTGGGTTCAAACAATCAATCCTCCCCTTGAATGGCATCTGACAGAAGATATGGCAGCTACTCACCAGCTGCTGCCTGTGGAAGGATTCAGGTGGGATTAGAATCCTACAGTTTCCCTGCAGCCCACGGCACTTGCCAATCTGTTCCATTATAACATTTCTCCCTGAAGCCCCAGAGGACTTTTTCTCTGTACATTTGGTCTCTTTTTCCCATGAGCCACAAGCTAGGAGCTAAGGAGAAAGTGCATATTGTCCTTTTCCTTTTCCGAGTTATGTTCTGACTTGTATAAATTTCTTTCTTTCTTTCTTTTTTTTTTTGGGTACTTGGAATCGAACTTGGGTCCTTGCACTTGCGAGGCAGGTGGCAGAAATGCTGAGCTAAATCCTCAGCCCTTGACTTGTATAAATTTCAAATAACAGCTCATAGTATACAGAAATGTTTTTAAGTATCTTAAATATCTCTAACAATGGCAACTTCAATTATGTTTATTAACAGAGTACCTGTCAAAATACATATTTATAATCTAATCCCAGGCTGTTCAATGTTATATAAATAACATACCTGTAACAATTATATTTTAAAAATTCATACATGAAACATATTTAAGAATCACAATGTTATATCAAATTTTTATAAAAGCATATGGAGCATCAATGAAAGACCATTAGTTAAAATACAAAGAAATCAACCAAAAGTGCTTTCAAAGGCAGAAAAGCTCAAGCAGGTAGTCTGCCTTCATTGTGAGTCTACAAAAGCCCACTGCCATCAAAACTACCTGGATCCTGAGTTCCTGAGCCTCCCTCTGTGACCGTCCTCCTTCCTGGGGACCCGATGACTCCAGGTGGCTTGGTCCTTCCAGGCCTCCGTATTATATGCCTGGAGCAGCAGGCTCTGTCATCTTCAAATCAGCCAGGAATTTCCTGTTGTGGAAATTTTCTTTTCTCCATTTCTTGAGCTTAAGAGGCAGAGCTACCACCCAGCTTTCTGGAGCTCTTTTCTGTCGGGAGCAATTCTACATAATTTGGGGGGGAAATCATTCCACAATTAAATTATGATTAGGCCTAGTTTTCCTGCCTACAGGCCAGCTGTGGCATGTCCAGATGTAACTCCATCTTCACCTCCAGTCACAGCTAAAACCTCAATGGTCCCATGATGCTGTGATGCTCCAGGGAAGGATAACACAAGCTGAAGACATCCTGAAAGGAACAAAATCTTCAACTACATAGTTCCTCATTGTTGTAGGATTATCCCCACTGCTGCTTTCTGAATCATCTGTTACATCTTTTACTCCCGATGTACCAAATAAAGGTGTGGCAAGCTCAGGGTCTTTCGTCTTTGGTGCCCAGAGCAGCATTGATCAGGCCCAAAGCTCAGCTTCTTCTCTAAGTCTCATTTCTGTCTATGTTAATTAGTTCACCTTGTGCTGCTGTGGCTCACAGGGGACTAGGACTCACTGCAGGAGTCCTTTCTCTGTTCCCTAAACTTTCCTCATAGTAGAGCATCTTGTTTGGATGGAGGGAAGTGGTTCTTTTTGCCTTTATTCTCTTAGATTTTGCAGATACGGTATGCACAGTTCGTGTCTTCATAAATGTGAGGAGATTGCTTCTTGGCCTCTGAGCAGGCACTGTCCTCTTCCGTTCATTGCCTCTGAAATTGTGTTCCATGTGGTTGACCAGTGCCAGTCAGATTTGAAGCTTCAGGTGAGGATTCTGGGTCTCACTTTCAAGTTGTGAGTTTCGTACTACAGAGATGCTCACTCAGATCGAAGATGTCATTTGGCCATGAGCTTTTCACACCCTGGACTTTCTTCCCACTCTTTTCTGGCTAGTTCATGATTCTCCTCTCAGGACTTTCAAATGACACAGTGACATTTCCATCAAAAGTAACCCTCTTCAAGTCAACTTTTGACCAGCAAGTAGATAGAGTGATGGGCATGTTGTACTTCATTCTTTCTCTGATTTTGCAAGTTTCTATCCCCTCATCAGATTGCTAAGGCAGGGAGGAGTAGGGAGATGTTCTGTGAGCTTTGGACCAGGCCTGATCATCAGCTCCCTTTCTGGGTCACAGCTGGTATCACTCATGCAGTTGGGCATGGTAGCCTCCCTTCCTCCTGCTTCCCTGAACGCTTGATTCCATCTCTCAGTTTCCTGATTGTCCAGAGTAGGACGTGACTGACGATCAGTATTATTGTTCATTCCATCTGTTATTTTCTCTGAAGATCTTCCTCCTTATACTTTGATGCTCATAAGATGTGTTTTGCAAGGAGACTTTGGGAGAATCTCTTTGGCGTGCTTTTTGAAAGAACTGTACTGTGTCCTGAAGGGAAGATCTGTTCAGATTCTAATTAGACTCCCAAGGACAGTGTGAGTAGCAGTGGAGGACAAGTCTCTACCACAGACAATGTGAAGGCTTCCTCAGCCTGTGATGTTAGTCTGCTCTTGGCACTGGCTGTCCTGTAGGCTTCGCCTTGGGCTGAACATTGGCCAGCTCTTTCCCTCTTCTTGATGTGAGGCCTCTGATCATTCTGAGGGTCACCACACCAGTGCACACTGGGATCTCCCAGCAGCGCCCATGGGCTCCTTACACTTGTCCTAGCCTTTTGTGTGACACCAGCAGTGTATCAGGCTGTTGATATCAGTGACTCCATCCTGCTTTGTTCCTCTTCGTGTTATAGATGGCACATGTGAAAACACTCGTTTAAGCAGACTTTTAAAAGAAAAGTTTATTCCAGTGAGCAGAGATTAAAATCGGGGACCAAAATTAGGAATAGATTCTATCAGCTAGCTGGGAAAAGCCAAGTTTATTACATCTGCGTGTGGATGGCTGACCTTGGGAGAGAGAAATAGCAGTTACTAGCTAGGAGAGATTTCATCTGTGAGTGGATGGGCTGACACCAGCAGAGAGATACTAGCAGCTAACTGGGAAAGGAATTAGCCTTGTATAGGTATTGAAGGGGCTAAGGAGTCTGGGGTGAAATGTTTATGATTGAGTCAAGGACAGTCAGCACAGGTGTGTAGACAGTCACTGGACTGTTTGTTGCTAGGGAGATTGTCTTCTGTTTACTGAGAAATAGCCTGTTGTTTGATGAAAGTGGCCAGTTTGGTTGGCCTGTTTTCTTTTTTTTGGTACCGGGGATCGAACTCAGGACCTTCTGCTTTCGAGGCAGGCGCCGGAACCACTGAGCTAAATCCCTGGCCCAGGCCTGTTTTCTTATGAAGATCTCACCTATGTGAGGCATGACAGCTCCCTTTCTCATTTCCCAAGAGATGGCTTTCCTTCTATTATTCTTTGACCTCAAAAAAAAGAATAGGCTATCACTAGTATACTATCACCTGTATTTGACACCAGACTGACTGACTCAAACTCCTGGAAAATGCTGATTTCTGCACATCCAAGTAGCCCCTAATCTGGTTCTGAGGTCAACATCCACCAATCCTCCAAGGCGTTCTTGAGACATTCCAATGCCTCCTTCCAAGTTGCCAGCAGCCTCACTAACATCCGCTTTCCTCTTCCCCAGGCCTCATCTCCCAGGCAGAGTCTCCATGTTAGGTAGCAGAGGGCACTGCACCATGCTCAGGGAGCACTAGGGAAGGTACCCCCCAGAGACAGCAGGTGCTCGTGGCTCTGAAGGGCTCCTACACTTCTCCCTTGCTTGCCAGTGGCTGTGACCACAGCTGGGCACACAGAAACTGCATTGTCCTGTCTCCGATGCATACAAGTGTCTGATGTCAGAGACCAGAGCAGACAGTCAGTGTGGCTGAGGGAGGGGAGGCCATGGAGATTCTGGGAAACTCTGGTGCCAACTGTGCTCTGCAAATAGAAGGTAATGAGAACAGGGGTGCCACACAGCAGGACAGTGCTTTGCCCAGCATCCAGGGGACCTTGGATTCACACTCCCAGAATTCCAAGAAACAAAATGGAAAATGATATTATTTCTTCAGTGCATTGGGGAAGGTAAGGAGATCTGACTGCAGTCTGGAGCTCAGGCCAAACCTAGTCATACAGCAAACCAAGAGTTCACATCAAGTCCTGGGGCACAGGGGAGAATTCCATGATGAAACTCCTTCTCTTGATTTTAAGTTTCCTTCTGCTACAGGGAAGCATTTTCCTGCCTGCCTAGCCCCAGGATGGCCCCTCACTGATGGGCACTCTCTGCTTTATGTTTGGTCAATGCTGGCAGAAAGGACCAAGGGCAGAAGGGTCTCCCCAGGGGGACTAAGACACCTGAGTTTCAAGCATAAGAACTCACAAGTCGATTGGAACTGACAGGGCCTTACCATGTCATGGATTGTCTGTGGATCCCAGTTCAATCTCAGAATTGACATTAATCTCCGGAACGCCAAGCTAGGCCTTTAAAGAGGGAAATGAAATTAAAGCCATTGGCCCCTTAAGAGGTACAAGATGTGTTGCTCAATGAAAAAAGCCAGGTGCAAAAACTGTATTTGAAGAGGATTCCAAAGTTCTGGAAAGAAATTTCCCTCCCTGAGCCTTCTGGGAAGTAGAACTTGAAGCTGACTGGGGATGGGGGAAGCTCTTCCTTTCTCTCTACCCCCTTCTCTTTCTGCCATTTCTTTTCCGTTGTTCCTTCCTTTTGTATTCACTTCTTCCAGTTGGGCTTTGTGGGACTGAGCATGTGTACTCTGTAACTCTCACCAGCAGGTTACAGGATCCAGGCTGGGTTTGGCCATCAGTGTATACATGGATCTCCACCCCACAGTCCTCTGCCTGACAGCTGCTCCTTCCTGCCTCCTCTGCTCCAGACAGCGCCCCTGCCCCTACCCTATGCCTCCTCACTCTGTACCACCTCAGCCCTGCAGAGCTTGGTGCTGGGCTCCTCGCTGGGTCTCCTCTACTCATTCAGCCTCTGTGGGATTTCTCTCCTGTGCAGAGCCCTGGGGACTGTCCCACTACTGGGTCAATTCGTGTGTGTGTGTGTGTGTGTGTGTGTGTGTGTTTCTGTGCATTTGTTTCTGGGTGTCTCTCTGTGTCTAGGTCTGTGTGTCCCTGGCTTTTTGTGCTCTGCAGAGTGGGGGGCAATGTCTTTTTCTTCTTTCCATCCTCTGCTTCTTCACTCAGCTCAGGACCCAACACAGTGCAGCTCAGTGGGGGAAGTATGGGGTCTATGAGATTAGATGAAATCATATGAGTTTTAGGACCAGAAGGAAACAAGGAAGCCGCCCTGGTGCATTTAAGCTGAGCACTGGTGTCATGCCTGGCCTAAAGAAACAGAACAAACAGGCTGCTTTCAGCAAATAACAGCTTCTCGGTATATAGGACAAATGGGCTAAATGAAGTATGCAACCAAAGTGTCTTCTCTGTCCAGGATGCTGAGCATACACTGAAGCAAAGCAGAGGGCCCAAGAGGTGACTATACAGAAAGTCCCACATTGCTTGAAACCTCGGTGGGGCAGTTTACACAGGAAAACCAAGATGGCTACTTGACTCCTCATACTTACCACTGGCAAACAGTGATCTTCTCTTAATATCATTATAACATCTTGAGTTTTTTATATAGTTATGGTTCAAACCATTGCAAGAATTCTTTTTTCTTTCTTTCTTTTTTGGATACAGAGTCTCACTGTAATTGAGGCTGGATTTGAACTCACTGACCTCAAACCACCAGTGATCCTCCCTGCCCCCGCCTCCCAAGTGCTGGGATTACAGGCGTGTGCCACCATGCCTGGGTGGAGGAATTATTCTTATATTTTGCTCAAATGCTCCCATATTTGGCCAGGGAGAGCCTCTTCACTTTGGCTTCTGGTCCCTGTGACATCCACCTTGTCTTCGCTGGGCTCCTTGCCATCTGATGTGGCAGATTCCCAGTCCCAGACATGGGACCAGCCATTGCTCTCAGGACCTGGCTGCCTTGTAGGTGGAAATGATATTTAGGGTTTACTGAGTGGACAGCAGGAGTGTCCATTTGGTACTGGGGATCTGTTTTCAGGAACATTCAGGGGAAAGAAATAGAATATATGTATTTTAATTAAAATTTAATTTTGAAACAATTGTAGGTTTAAAGCAGTTGTAAGACCCAGGTGTGATGGCACACACCTGTAATTCTTGCATTCGAGGTAGGATTGCCAGGAGTTCCAGGCCAGCCTGGGCTACCTAGCAAGACCCTATCTCAAAAGCAAACAAGTAGAAATAAAATAAAGCAATTGTGAGATTGGATTATTTATTTATTTATTTTTTCCCATTAAGTTTATTGGTACATTTTAGGTATCAAATACAGTTACATTCATCATTGGGATCTTGTACTATTTATTACATGAGTATCTTGGTAAGCATTTTTTTTTTTGGTACCAGGGATCAAACTCCGGTCCTTGTGCTCAAGCAGCAGGCAGTGAAACCATTGAGCTAAATCCCCAGGGCCCTGAGATTGGATTATTTAGAGATCCGTACACCCTTGACTTGGTTTCTCCCAATAGGAACACCTTGCAAAACTAGACTACAGCATGACACCAAGGATATGGGATCCCCATATTTCCCTTTTTCAGCTATACCAACTTACCTACTGTCACAACCTTCCTTGGCCTGACAAGCACTAATCTACTCTCCACTTTCATAACTTTGTCACTTCAAGAAGGTCATATAAATGGAATCATACATTGTATAGTCTTTGGCCTTTTTCTCTCGGTGTTAATTCTCTGGAGAGTCACCCATATCATTATGTGTATCAGTCATTTTTTCCTTTTCACACAGTGCCATTCCATAGTGTGGATCTTTCACTGTCTGCTTAACCATTTACTTTTGAAGACAATCTGGTCATTTCCAGTTTGGGAGTATTATGGGTAAGCTTGCTATAAATATTTGTGTACAGATTTTTGTATGAATAGAGGTCTTCACTTCTCTGGGACAAATGTCAAGTGCAACTGCTGTGTTGTGGAAACTGCTAAACATTTTTCCAGAGTAGCTGTGCCATTTTGCATTCCCTTTAGCAATAAATGAGGGATCCATACTCTCTTTATCCCTGCCAGTGTTTGGAGTTTTTTTTTAATTTAATCATTCTGACATGTGTGTTATAATATCTAATCATGCCTTTAATTTTCACTTTGCTATTAGCTAATGTTTTTTTTTGGTACCAGGGTTCGAACTTGGGTCCTTGAACTTGCGCAGCAGGCGGCGAAACCACTGAGCTAAATCCCCGGCCCGTAGGGTTGCTTTTGTTGTAAAGTTTAAATAATTCATTGTCTAGACCTAAACTTTTTCTGTTTATTTTCTAAAAACATCTATAGGTTAATATTTGAATGCATGATCCACTTTGAGTTAATTCTCACATTAGATATTTGGAGCTTTTGTTTTCTCTTGTTTTATTTATCTGTAGATAAACAAGAACCATTTTTTACCTGCAGATAAACAAGTGCTCTAGTAACATTTGTTGAAAACTATACTTTCTCCATTGAATTCCTTCTAAGACTTTGTGAAAAATCTGTCAATCATGCTGTGTACATCTGAATTCTATCTTCTGTTCAACTGATCTATGTCTCTCCCATCACTGGTACATGACACTCTCATTTACTATAGCCATAGTAAGTCTTGAAATGAGGTAGATTGATTTTTCTAATTTTTTTTTCTGAAACAGGGTCTCACTATGTAGTCCAAGTTGGACTTGAACTCACTATGTGGTCCAGGCTGAACTGGAACTCCTGATGATCCTCCTGCCTCAGCCTCCTGAGTGCTGCAATTATAGGTGCATGCCACCACACCAGCTGATTCCTCTAATTTTATTATTTTTCAAAATCTTAGCTCTTTGTGTTATTTGCATTTCCCTAGAAATTTCTCTTAAATGTTGTGTATAACTACAAAAAAAATTGCTGTGATTTTTATAGGAATTATGGTAACTCCATCAATTTGAGGAGAATTAATATCTTCCCACATTTTGGATCTTCCAATTTATACACATGGCATGCCTCTCCATTTGTTCAGGGTTTTTTCATAAGCTTTTTTCGTTTGCACTAGTATGTAGAAATATAACTGGAGTGTGTGGGTGGGTGTGGTAACAGGGACTGAACTGATGTTGGAAAAATATAATTTCTGACTTATTAGATGCCAACTTGCTGAGTTTGTGGTCTCAAAACAGCAAGGAATGAAGTCTCAAACCAAAGGAAGAAGTAAAATTTTTTTGGAAATACGGGGAGGAAGAATCACTCCTGGGTTTCTAGGAGGGGTCCCAAGTGGGTGGCCACGAGGCCCTTAGTAATGGTGATGTAGCTGAGGGTGGAGGATGATCCACTCTGGGTGGCACATTTTCTGGGTGGCATTACTGGCCAAAAGGAAAATTATACTGCAACAATTTACTCCATTTTAACACCAGGAAGACATGTTGCAGGGCAGCAATTGGAAGGACAGCCCAGAACATCATGAACTCTACCCATGCCACTGCTTTGTCAGGAATAATTTATACAGCAAAATCACAATGTGGATGCAAAGTGAGTCAGATTGTTATCAGGCAACCTGCTTCTAAAAAGTGGCTCACCAACTAAAAGTTACCAGGTTCTGAGTTGCTTGCCCTTTCCTCTGGAGTTGGATTCCAAGTTCTTCTCATCTCTAACAAAGATTTAAAAGAAACGAGCAGAAAAGCAGTGACAAAGTTTATTCAAAAAAGTAAAAGAGAAGAGTAGGGGAGAAACTGGCTCTGCAGAGGGAACTTGGGTCAAGTATGGAGAAAAAAGTGGGTAAAAGCATGGATAAAAGTACATGCTGCATCTGGGAAACAAAGCCTGGGAACTGTGAAAAGCTATGATAGTAAGGTTTTTTGGGGGTTTTTTGGTACCGGGGATCGAACTTGGGACCTTGTGCTTGCCAGGCAGGTGACGGCCCCACTGAGCTAAATCCCCAGCCCTATGATAGTAAGTTTTTTATGGCTTGTTACTCCTTTTATGTGTCCAGATCTCAAGGAAACCCAGAACTTCTACATCCGGGTCCTGAGAGGTAGAGCTGGGGTCCCACACCTCAGAGTGACATCAGGTCCAGGCCATCCTACCGAAAACCTGCTCGAGTTCGCATGTGAAGTTCACATTCAGGGCTTTGGGAACTGTTCTGCACTTGTGTCTGGGATCTTTGCAGTTAACAGGTCATGCCTACTTCCCCATCCAGCTATTGCCACACCCTAATCTCCTAGCTCAAGACTACAATCAACCTATAGGATTACAAGTGTAGGTACTTAGCTAATATTGATCCAATAGGGAAATAGGTCACATAGCAAGGGTACACGGAAAGAACAAAGGCATTCTGGGGGAGGTAGGGAGTCCAGATGTCATGGTCACCCCCTATGCACCTGATGCCTTGTGGGGGCCCACTGGACCAGGTGGTGTTAATTACAGTATAATCTCAAATTGGCTGTTTATCTTGTAGGCCTGGCTATGGCATCCCTATCCCTAGACCTGGCTATCTTCAGATTTGCCGCTAGCCACAATTCTGATGTATTTATTTCTTTTGTACTCACTTCCTTGAGGGCTCAACCCCTCTCTGACTGTATATTAATTTCTAATTTAGTTGTCTATAATAGGACCCTAGGCCTTCACACTAAGTTACACTCTCACCTCTTTTTCTGTTTTTCATTTTGAGTCAGGGTCTTGCTAAATTGCCTAGGCTGGGCTTGATATTGCAATCCTGCCTCTGCCTCTGTCACTCAGTGTGCTGGGGTTATAGGCGTGTGGCATCATACCTGATCTCTCTCTCTCTCTCTCTCTCTCTCTCTCTGTCTTTGTAGTGGCAGGCAAAGGGGTTGTTCATCTTATATTTAAGGACCTTACCGAACTCACTTATTAGTTCTAGGAGTTGCTGGGTTTTGTCCTTTTTCATAGATTCCTTGGGAGTTTTCCACATAACCAATCATGTTCTACGCAAAATTGTAGAGTTTTACTTCTTTTCTAATTGGTAAGTGTTCTTATCCATTTGTATGCATTACCACGTTGGCTAGAACTTCCAGTCAGTGGCAGATTAGTAGTGTGAGAACAAATATTCTTACCTCACTCCCATTTCTGCTTTGATTGATAAGATCATGTGATTTTTCTTCTTTAGACTGTTAAGAGAATGCATTGCACTGATGTTCACATTTTGAATAAGCCTTGTCTTCCAAGAATAAACCCTGTTTGATTTTTGGGGGAGTGGGGGGGGTACTGGGGATCGAACTCGGGACCTTGCACTTGCAAGGCAGGTGCCGGAACCACTGAGCTAAATCCCCAGCCCACCTGTTTGATTATTATATAATTATTTTTATATACTGCTGAATTACATCTAATGATATTTTGTAAAAGATGTTGGTGTCTATATTTATGATGAGAGCTGGGCATGGTGGCACATGCTTGTAACCCCAACACGCAGGAGGCTGAGGCAGGAGGACTGCTGAAAGTTTGAGGCCAGCCTGAACTACATAGTGAAACCCTGCCTAAAAACAAGAACAAAAAGTTCATGAGGGATCCTGAACTGTAATTTCTATTTTTGTACTATCACTGTCTTGTTTTAGTATTAGTATAAGCAGCTAAATCAGATGGAAATTAATATACAGTCAGAGAGGGACTGGGACCTCAAGGAAGTCAGCACAAAAAATAGAGACATCAGAATTGTGGCTGGAGGCAACGCTGAAGAGAGCCAAGTCTCAGGATGCAAAAGCAATAGCCAGGCCTGCAAGCCTCCCTGGAGATAAACAGCAGCTTGCAATTAGACTGTAATTAGCACCACCTGGTCCAGGGAGTGCAGCTAGGCATCAGATATATAGGTGACCAAAGCATCTGGGCCCATCCCTACCCCAAATGACTTGGGCTCCTGTCAATTCTCCTACGTCAGCCTCTGGGATTACGGGCATGTGCCACCACGCCCAGGTCTCCTCATAAACATAGACACCAAAATCTTTTACAAATATTCTCAGATAAAATTCAGCAGTATATAAAAGAATTATAAAACATAACCAAACAGGGTTTATTCCTGGAAAACTAGGCTTGTTCATGATATAAAGATCAGTGTAATGCATTCTGTTAACAGGCTGAAGAAGAAAATCACATGGTCTTATCAGTGAAAGCAGAAACAGGAGTAAAGCAAGAATATTTGTTCTCACACCACTAATTTGACCTCACAGATTTTGATGCACTACATTTTCAATTTCATTCAGCTAGTTGTATTTTTTAAAATTTCCTTTGAGACTTCCTTTTGACCCATGAATTACTTAGAAGTGAATTGTTCCATTTACAAAGCATTTGGAAATGTGCTACTTTTGTGTCCAACTCTATTCTCTCTTTGTTCTGTGATTTGTATAATTTCTATTAATTTATCTGAAGTTCCGTGAGTCTTTCCTCTTGATGCAATCTGAAGTTAGTAATTAGCAGGCTATTCACAGGTGGCTGGGGGCTACTTGAAAAACATGATCTTTCTTCACTTTCTTAGTCATTAGCCATAGATAAGCCACATTACCCTCTACTAGCTTCTGGTTTCAAACTCCAGCTCAGGAGAATGTGCAAACTAAGTGGGCAGATAAGGAGCAGGGACCATGTAAAGTTGAGACCTCAGAGTGGGGATTCAAAAAACCTCAAGGTCTCAAGACAACTAAATAGGGACTTCCACCAAAATAGTAAACAGGGACCATGCCAGGTGTGTGGCACACCTGTATTCCCAGTTGAGAGGCTAAGGCAGGAGGATCACTGAGTTGGAGGCTAGCCTCAGCTATGTAGTGAGTTTAAGGCCAGCCTGAACTATATTACTGAGACCCTGCCTCAAAACAACAAAAGAAGAGTAAACAGGGACCACTTGCCTGCTACTCATTAAAAACATGATTCAGGGCCGGGATTTAGCTCAGTGGTGCTGCCCCTGCCTCAAAAGTACAAGGTCCTGAGTTTGATCCCGGTATCAAGAAAAGAAAAAACAAAAAACCATGATTAATACTTAGGCATGGTGGTGCACACCTGTGATCCCAGCACTCGAGAGGCTGAGGCAGGAGGATCACCAGGAGTTCAAGGCCAGTCTGGGTTACATAGTGAGTTTGAGGCCACCCTGGACTGTATATCATGACTCTATCTCAAAAAAAACCCACTAACTGGATAAAGGAGATGTGGTTTTCTTTAATAAAATGGAATACTACTCAGCCATAAAGAACCAGAAACTAGAGACATTTATAGCTAAATGGATGGATTGAGTATAGCTAACAGTATGGATTGAGGCCATACTGTTAAGTGAAATAAATAGGACACACGTGTAAATACCAAATAGTTTCTCTGGTGTGAGAAACTGAACGTGTAATAAAGGATACACATGGATGAAATGGCCTAATAACATATTTCTCGGATAGTGTTTCCATCGCGTGTCATATGACTGTATCGAAATTTAAATTAGGGAGAAGTTTGGCTTATGTGGAGTCTGCTAGCTAACTGGAGTTTTTTTCCAGACCACTATTTGTTCAATGTTGTTTTTTGGGATCTTTCTGAAACAAATCACATCCTCTGGTGTCTTGTTGGTGCTTGAGATATTTTTTAAAGTTATATGGAAAAATGTTTAAGTGCTTTTCAGTTTTGTTTTGGTTGAGTTCTACTGTATTTGAATATTATTGTAGTTTTTTTCCCCTTGCATTGTTCTTCTTTGAATGGTTTTAATTTCTATATGTGTGTGTTTGATAATAGTTATTTTATAAATTAAAAAAACCACTATTTGTGTTTTCTCCTAGGATAGCCAGAAACTTAAAAACCATTTTTGCTATGACTCTTAACCCTTCACTTGAGCCTACAGATGCCCAATAGGTAACTAAAAGTAAAACAAAAATTGACTTTCATTTTGTATCCTTGGTCAAATCTCTTCTCAGGTCTACATATACCTCTAATCATTTAGGAAGTGTCTGTATAAAAGTTGGCAAAACAATGTTGATCAGCTCTGAATTTACATAGTCTCACCTCTGCAAGACTGAAGACCCCAGGGTAGATGATTTCTGGGACATTCACCTGTGCCTGTGACGTCTCCAGCCATTGCTGTATATCTGTAGTCACCTGGGAACAGAGCCAGAACCCAGCCAGAGGTTACAGAACTATGATCAACCCGACCTCAGACCAACAGCTGACCCTAAGAGCTGCCTCCTGCCTTTGCGAGTGGACCAGTATGAACCCCTGTGTCACAGCGCATCCCTACAACCAACTAAGCTGGAGTCCTTTCCCAGCTTCTCACTTTCCAGTTAAACCTGTTTTCCCTATAAATGTATGCTTTAGTTTTACTTTCCATTATTACTAAAAGCAAGGACCCAAGCCACCTGGTGGCACTCCATGAATTGAGCTTTATATTGTATCTTTCAATTGCAAACTTTTCATGTGGTTCTTATTTGTATCTTCTATTTCTTTGAAAGGCTTGCTTTCCTTTTTTTCTTTGTTTTGGTTTGTTTCAAGCATGTTTATATTGCTTGTAAAGGTATATTTTTCATAGATGCTTTAAAACACTTGTCAGCCAGGCATGGTGGCATGCACCTGTAATCTCAGTACTCTAGGAGGATGAGGCAGGAGGATCACACGTTTGAACCTAGCCCGGACAACTTAGCACTCTGTCTATATACCCCGTGTCAACAGAGCATACATGTGTCTAAAGGAAATACAAAGCATAATTTGTGAGAACTCAGTTATATTTTGAGTGGGCTCCTCAAGTTCTTTATTAAATAATTTTGTTGCTCATTTTGTAAATGGAGTATTTTTGTAAGAAGCAGTGTGAAAATGTATGCCAGACTAGAACTCTGTCACCAGATGGTACCAACTCAGGATGCTCAAACAGGAACCATGAACGTCATCTTTCCCCCTTAGCTTCCCCAAAGACTATTCTTTCCTGTTTTGACTCCTACACAGCTACCACAGCTCTCTCCTCTTTATATCTGAAGCTATCTTTCTTTTCTCCCCCTTTTTGGAATTTGCGGTGCTGGGGTCTTCTTCCGGAGGTGGTTTCTGTGTTCTTTCTGTCCTGAGCAAAGAATTGCTCAAGGCAAGCACAAACGGTTCCCAAAAGCCCAGCAGGCAAACTTCTTGCAAGAACTTGAGCAGGTTTTCAATAGGATGGCCTGGACCTGACCTCTGCCTGAGACGTGGGATCCCAGCATCGCCTCTCAGGACCCGGCTGAAGAAGTTCTCCCAGGTTTCCTAAAGATCTGAACCGCGTAGAAGAAAAGCAGTTGGGCTGATGATTTAGCTCAGTGGTACTGTGCCTGCCTCTCAAGCGCAAGATCCCGAGTTGGATCCCAGGTACCAAGAAAAAAAAAAAGAAAAGAAAGGAAAGGCAGCCCTGAGGAGCAGTGCTATCACGCTGCATTTCGCAAACGCAGCGTGGACTTTTATCTTTGCTTTTACCCTCTTTTTCTCTTTACTTGGCCCAAGCTTGCTCTGCAGAGCCATTTTCTCCCCTACCCTTGCCTTTAGTTTTCCTGAATAAACCTTGTCACTGCTTTTTTGCTCTTTTGTTCAATTCTGTTTTTGAGATAAGAAGATCCTTGAATCTTACTCCAGAAGGAGAGGTGAGCAATCCAGAACCCTGTAATGTTTAGCTGGCGAGCCACTTTTAGAGCCAAGGTACCTGATAACAGCCAAATTCTGGAAGGCCCAGAGAACCAAAAGTCCAATTGAAGAGACTGTTGCCAGCTAGCCTGGATCCTTGTTTTTAGTAATACTAGAAATTAAAACTAAAGCACAAATTTATAGAAAAACAGTTTTAAGTGGAAAGTTGAGAGATAGGAAAGGACTTCAGCTTAGGTAGCTGGAAGAGGTCCACTGATTCGTGGACTTACTGGCCCACCCAGAGAGGCAGGAGGCCAACTTTTAAGGATTAGCTGAGGCCCAGTTGATCATTAGTGCCGAAGTCAAAGTTCTGGAATCTTTGTGGCAGGCGGATGGTTTTGTTCCCAGGTTGACTTCAGGTTTAAGACAAGGAGGTTCAGGACAATGGCTGGAGATTGTTTAAGCATAATTGGATGTACTTGGAAGTTGTCTGTACTGGTATCTTTAACTTTAAAAGGGTGAAATTAGGGCTAAATCAAATTTAGGGCTAATAAACCTTGCTATGTCAATTTTTAGATAAATACTCCATAAATGATTAACATGTGTAAGAGATATGATCTGAGAAGAGATATGATCCAAATTATATAGTAACAAAGGATAGAAAAAGAAAGACAATCTTTGTTTTGCTTTTAGTTACCTGTTGGGCCAAGTGAAGAATTAAGGCTCATAGCAAAATGGCTTTTCTTTTTAAGCAATGTCAAACTTTATTTGAAAAAGTAAAAGTGAAGCATGAGAGAGAAACTAGCTCTGCAGATGGAGTTTGGGCCTAGTAAAAGAGGAAAAAAGATAAAAGTACACCCTAGAGAAAGCAGAGCAGACTAACGTGAGGAAAGCCACAATAGCACAAAACAGCTTTTAAGTCCCTGGCTGTCCCAAGAGAAAACACAAATGGTGTTTTTAATGGGCAGCAGGTAAGGGTCCAGGATTCTGCTTCATTCCCCATCTTTATAGTGACCCCTGACTGTATTGTTGTTCTTGTATAAATGGAATAGGCTGCGTCTACCTAGGTCAGAGAGAAGCAGGTCCCTATTTTGTTCACAGCCTGCCCACTTCATACTCTTTACTTGTCTGGAAACCTGTTGTCATTTAAATAGTCGTCAATTAAAGATTTTGCTCTTCTGGATTTAAAAAAAATTCCCTGAGATAACCCAGAGAATGAAATTAGCAGTGATTTTGAAAGAGCCTTTTTAAATTTAAGGACTTAAATATTGTCATGTGATGAACGGATGGGGAATTTCAGTGACATGTGTTAAATAAAAAGTGCAGGAAGCCATTTTTTTGGACTAAATGTCTGCACTGAAGCCCAACAGACCTGAGTAGAAACCAAAAATGGAGTCATCCATGGTAAAGGCCTGAGATATCAAACCAAAATTAAACTGTCTATCAGACCTTTCAAGAACCCTGGGGAAAGTTTCCCAAACAGGTTAGTTTCAATGGCATGATAATTATGTGCTCTCTGGTTTTTTTTGTTGTTTTTTCAGTACTCTCTGTTTCAATCCATTTTGTTTTTTGAGACGGCTTCTCCCTGGGTAGTTCTGGTTGGCCTTGAACTCACTATGTAGCCCACGTTGGCCTCCAACTCTCAGCAATCCTCCTGCCTCAGCCTACCAAGTGCTGTTGATATAAGGGGAATAGATGTTAACTTCCAAACCTAAAACTTGAATTTGTGTTCTCTCAAATCGAAGAATTGCTGGGGATTTAGCTCAGTGGCGCTGCCTGCCTTGCAAGGGCAAGATTCTAAATTTGATCCCTGGTACCAAAAAATAAATAAATAAAATCAAAGACTGAATTCTAGGAACAATGGAGGTTAAGAGTAGGAAAAAT
The DNA here is from genome assembly GCF_000247695.1 of Heterocephalus glaber. Next base: position 546,731 of record NW_004624819.1, on the reverse strand, counting down.
TTATTGAGATAAAGTAAGCTTCTAAGAAGAGACAAAAGGGGGACTGGAAAATGGGTTGCCCACTACCCTGCTTCTCAAAGGTGTTTTATGGGACAAAGCCATGAGTTGAGGCAGGTTCAAGGTGGGACAAAACTGTAGTCAACTAGTAAAATTAGTGGTTTAAGTAATATTGATCCAATGAGAAATCGCAAGGTGGACATGAGGTGGGACAAAACCATGATCAACCAATGGGGATCAAATGGGAAAGGAAGTCACATAGCAAGCATACAAGGAATGAACAAGAATTTCTGGTAAGGGGTGGGCCAGGGATCTTTCCTGAAAAATCTTGGTCCCCTGCCCAGGTGATTGATACCTATTTAGAATAAATCACTGCTGTTCATCTTCTTTTACAATTCCGTTCTTTTACCATGCTGGCCTTCAGTGAATGTGTCTTGACTGTCCTCCATGTTGGCACCTTGAGGGCCAGCCCTGTCCTACTGCCTACAAGAAAATCTAATTAACTTACCTATCTACAACATAAAAGAACCTGATATTAACCAAGCAATTACCTTTTTGTAATTGCTTGTCTCCAATTACACAGAAAATAACTAAAATGACCAATCTGCTTTTTTTTTTTCTAAGCCCTTCTTTGTCTATAAAACAAAATTCTGCTCAGCTTTATTTTATGGAATGAAGTGTTGTCCAATTCCAGGATAAAAAATACAGCAATTAAGACTTATAAATTGGAGCCAAGCACTGTGGCACATACCTGTAATCCCAGCACTCCAGAGGCTGAGGCAGGAGGATCACCTCAAGTTCCATGCCAGCCTGGGCTACCTAGTGAGTTCAAGGCCAGCCTGAACTACATAGTGAGACCCTGTCTCAAAAAATTTTTTAAAAAGGATAAATAAAAACATTTCAAAAAAAAAAACATTTCAAGAAGTAAAAGTAGCCGGGAATTTAGCTCAGTGGCACCTCACCTGCCTTGAAAGCACAAGGTCCTGAGTTCAATCCCTGGTACCAAAAAACAAAACAAAACAAAAAGAAGTAAAAGGTATGCCGAGCATGGTGGCACATGCCTGTAATCCCAGCACTTGGGAAGCTGAGGCAGGAGGATTGCCATGAGTTCGAGGCCAGCCTGGACTACATAGTGAGACCCTGTCTCAAAAAAAAAAAAAGTAAAAGGCAAAATATCTTATTGAGAGCAGCTTTTCACTAAAAAGCAAATAAAGATAATTTTCAGGCAGAATGACTCACACCACATAGCAACTTGAATACCTAGGAATGCATTTGAAGTATTAAAATGGTAAATATTTTTAAAACTATAATTTTTTAACTTTTTAAAAGATAGTATACCCTAAGACATAAATGATAGAATTAAATGATGTTTATTTAATAAATAACTATAAAATATGTCCTTACAATAACCAAAGAACAATGGAGAAGTTGGAGTATGAGTGTATGGTTCTTGGCATAGAGGCTTATATCCAAGTGCAATCAATCTTCCAACTGCCTGGAAAGGAGGACTTTGAGGACTAAAGAAAAAAAGACAACAGAGACTTGCAGAATTTCAAAGTATATGGGAGGCCCAGAGGTCAGTACCTCAGACTCTGCAAAGACAAAGACTGTCGGGCCGGGAATTTAGCTCAGTGGTTTCCTTGCCTGCTGCGCAAGCGCAAGGACCTGAGTTCGATCCTTGAACCAAAAAAAAAAAGACAAAGATTGTCCAAGCTAGCTTTTATTTATTGGGTACACAATAATTGGATGGAGCATCAGGTGACTTAGGGGGCAGTTATGATCCTATGTCAATGCAGATCTTGTACTGAAGGTCTTAGGTCACAAGGTTCTTACGTTGAGGAAGACTGTAAGGAGAGCATTCTTACAATAGTAGGTGGGAGAAGTTAAATTGATAAGGAATTGTCCCTCCCCAGGTGAGACTTTCCTCTTACCACTAGGTTCTTAAGGAACCAGGATGTCTTCAACTGATGCAGTCCTGCCCTGGATAGTCACAACATCACAGGGCCATTGAGGTTTTAGCTGTGTCCGAAGGCAAAAATGGAGTTATGACTCGACATGCCACCGCTGGCCTGTAGGCAGGAAAACTAGGCCTAATCATAATTTAACTGTGAAATGATTTTCCCCCCAAATTATGTAGAATTTGCTCCCAACAGGGGGTACAGTATTAACTCTAAAAACATATTGCAATAAATCAAGGGTGCACATTGTAATCTTTAGAACAGTTATTTAAAAACTAATGCAAAGTTTCTAAAAATGTAATAGAAGAATAAAAATGGAATACTGAAAATCTTTGATTAATCCACAAATGGCAAGAAAAAGGGAATACAGTGGCAAATGAAAAACTGGGCTGGGGGATAGCTCAGTGGCAGAGTGCTTGCTTAGCACACACAAAATCCTGGCTTCAAAGATGGAACACAGATGAGACAACTAGAAAATAAATACCAAGGTTGTGATCAGTCATACTGAAAATTATACCGGTACTGAAATGAAAAGAATGCTTTCTTTGTTTCTTTGTTGAGACAGGGTCTCACTATTCAGTTCAGGCTGGAGGATCTCTGTGAGTTAGAGGTCAGATTGGGCTAATAGTTCAAGACCAACTGAAACTACATAGTGAGACTCTGTGTAAAAAAATAGTGCCATACTGTAATATAATACAAAATAATAAATAAAAATAAATTACTTGTACTTACCTTTGAAAACTTTCATGGCTGGTATGAGAGAGACAAGAGAGAAGAGGCTTGTTCTGTAGGATGACTTTCATTATCACGAATGGAATCAATGCTGTTTCTTTTCTTGCAGCTTTAAGAAGGAGCCTATCCAATGACACTTGCTTTTGCCTTCTTTTGAGGATTTCACAGAAATGTGACATTGCATTGTGGTTAAACAGACTCATCACTCGCACTGCTACAGTCTTACTTGTGTGGTGCTTTTCTAAAAAATGTTGCACTATTTCCCACATTTTACAGATCTCCCTAACCTCATCTGAAGTGAGGGATTCCTTCACTTTTTCTGCTCTGAAGACAAGCGCTCCTCTACTGGGAGGTGATCACCCACAATCTCACAGTGGGGAAGTCGGGGAGAGAAAGAGCTGATGGCTCCTTTGTAATCATGTCATGTTCAGCATCACACATTACTCCTATTGGCAGACATCACTTATTTACCAAGTTAAAATTTATTAGAAATATTTACCAGTCTTGCAGAACAAGTTACTCACCATCCAAGGTTTTACACAAGTTTGTTCTCTCTAATATGGATGGGCCTCATCCAGTCAGTTGAAGGCCTTTAAAAGGCCTCCTCTCCCTCAAGATAAGAGAGAATCCTTCCTACACAATGGCCTCTAAGTGGGACAGTGGCTATTTTTCCTGCCTTTAGACTCGAACTGAAGCACTGTCTCCATCTGTTTTTAGGTTATTAGGACTACACCACTGGTCTCCAGGCCTCCTGATTCTCAGGCCTCCTAGGACTCCAAGTTGCCAAATTACCCTATCGATTTTGAGGTCTGCCAGTCTCTACAATTATATGAGGCAATTCCAGATAAATAAACAGTAAATAGATAAGTAAATAATAAGTAAGAAAATGTACACATCCTCCTGTGGTTTTGTTTTGTTTTGTTTTAGTACTAGGGAGTGAATCAAGCAAGTGCTCTATCACTGAGCTACCTCCCAGCCCTTGTTATCTTGAGATAGGGTCTACCTAAGCTGCCCACACAGGCCTTGAACTTGCAGTCCTCCTACTCAGCCTCCCAAGTAGCTGGGACTATTGGTGTGCACCAATATGCACAGCTCATACTTCTACGGCTTCAATGTTTGCCCCCTCCAACACTCATGCTGAAATTTAATTGCAATTTTAACAGTATTGAAAAATGGGGCATTTAAGAGGTGATTAGGCCACAGAGACTTCCCCTTCCTGGACAGACAAGCCCAGCCCTCTCTGGGCCTCTCTCTTACCTTCTCTTTGCTCTCCCACCATGTGAGGACTTCTGCTATGTTGTGACTCAGATAAAAAAAGGTCCTCACGATGAATATCAAGATGAAGAAACAGCCCAGAGGTTGTGGCCTCCGCTGCCACCGAGCCATCATCACCATCTGCCGGCTCACTGGCATCAAGGACACGTATGCCAAGGTCTCCGGGTCCATCAACATGCTCAACCTCACCCGAGGCCTCTTCCAAGGCCTCTCCCACCAGGAAACCCATCAACACCTGGCTGAAGGGCTGGGGATTTAGCTCAGTGGTTTCACCACCTGCTGTGCAAGCGCAAGGACCCGAGTTCGATCTCTGGCACCCCCCCCCAAAATTAAACACCTGGCTGATAAGAAGGGGCTGCACATGGTGGAATTCTGGGAGGAATGTGGCCCTCTGCCCATCCTGGTCGCCTCCCCCCAGAGGGCCTTGAGGAAGGACCTGGAGCCAGAAGATGAGGTTCCAGACATCAAACTGGACTGGGAGGAGGTGAAGGCTGCACAGGGCATGAAGCGCTCGGTGTGGTCAGGTCTGAAGCGAGCCGCCACCTAACCTTCCTCAGGCCCGGTGCCATCCACACCCCTCACATGCCAGGGTGCTGCCTTCTTTCTTGCAGGAAAGTCCAACCTTAATTTTCTTTATTTGCAATAAATAATCTTTGCTTTGAAAAAAAAAAAGGTCCTTACAAGATGCTAGCATCTTGACCTTGGACTTCCTAGGCTCCAGTACTGTAAGAAGTGACTTATAAATAACACAACCTACGTTATTCTGTTATGGCAGCACAAAATGAACTAACACACACACACACACACACACACACACACCCTTTTGGTTGTGTTTTTCTGGAGAACCTTGACAAAGGTCAGGCCTAGTTGCTTGGCCAAGCATCAGTCTGTGGTGTGTGTGTGTGTGTGTGTGTGTGTGTGTGTGTGTGTGTTGCTAGGGATGGAAGCCAGGGCTGTGTGCATGCTAGCAAGGACTTTACCACTGAGCCATACCCCAGCCTTCAAACACTGATCTAGATGTTGCTGTGAAGGCATCTTTTTTAGGACAGGATCTCGATATGTGGTTCAGGCTGGCTTGAATTCACCATGTAGACCAGGCTAGCCTCGAACTCACAGTGATACAGTGATCCTCCTGCTTTAGCTCCCAAGAGCTGGGATGACAAGCATGTGCCACCATACCCAGCTGTAAAGGTATTTTTTAGATGTGACAAATATTTAACTTTGAGACTTAAAGTTGGAACCTTGACCAATCAATAGAAGGCCTTAAGAGAAAAGACTGAGGTCCTCTAAGGAGTAAAGAATTCTGCCTCTACACTCTCCTCAGCCTCAGACTGCAACATTTATGTCCATATCCTAATAGTTCTATTTGTCTTGAGAAAATTTTGGTACCAAAAAATGGTTCTACAAAAGCAGAATCTAGAAGAGGAAGTTTCTGAATTTATTTTGGGTTTTCTGGACAGTTGTTGAGTCTGATTAGATTTTAAGTCATCAATGACTCACTCTATTTCCCAAAATGAAAGAGGAGACAGGGTGTCGCAAAGCTGGCTGGGGAAATGAGCAGGACTTGCAATTGCAAGATCCCAGGGCAATGCCAGGACCCTGTAGGTAGAACTTCTTGCAAGCTCCTACAATATGTGGATGGCATAAAAGAAAACCAGATGCCACAGGGAGCCGCTATCATGGTTTCTATGATAGCTGTGTGTACTTTTATTTTTGCTTTTACCCTCTTTTTCTCTTTGTTTGGCCCAAGTTTGCTCTGCAGAGCTGGTTTCTTCCATATCCATTCACACCTCACTTTTCAAATAAACTTTCAGCACTGTTTTTGGCTTGTATCATCCAATTCTTTGTTCACAGTAAGAAGAACCTGAAATACTTTTGATTGGTGAGCCATTTCTAAAGGAAATACCAGACAGCAGTTGGAAAGAGTGCAGTATAATAATGTGGCATAGAGAGATGAGAAATATAATCATTGGGTACTTTAATACAATACTTCAAAAAAGGCAAAGTATAAAATGGCCACATAAATGTGACCTTAGAGCATTTTTGTCAAACTAATGAGTATGATGAAAGTTGTCAGTTGCTTCTAATTTTGCCGAACAAAGTAGGCAGAAAAAACGAGCTTAGGGATTCAAATTTCCAGCTCAAAGATCATGTAAATGAGCTGAAAAGTTCTTGGCCTGAAAGAAACCCTTATATTCCATAGTCACTGAGCTAAGACAAACACAGTCTCCTCCTGCAACTGGCTGGATTATAGTTGCAGTTTATATCTAGATGTCCCCAAGAGTCTCATGTGCTTATAGGCTGGGCTTTTGAAGGTGACTAGATTATGGGGCAGTACAGCTGACTTGCTATTAGGAGGTGGGGTCAGGTGGGAAAAGGTGTTCAGTGGGGGCCTGACCTGGAAGAGTTTATTGTATCTCTTTTCCCAGATCCTCCCTTGAGGCTCTCAGCTTTTGAGCCACCATGAGGTGAGCAGCTTTTCCCTGTCTCAAAAAACAAAAACAAAGTTAAATCTCTAAGGGTTCAGGGTGGTTAGATATCATTTTAAGGTGAAGGTAAGTTGCTGTACTGACATTTCCCACATCCTGAAACAGGCACAGTATCTTCTAGGCCTGTTTGGATTTTGGACCACATAAACCTCATTTGTATTTGCTACTTTGAGCTGGGAGGACAAAACAAATGATGGTTTGCAGCAGGTGCAGGCTACAGTGCAGGCTGCTCTGCTTTGGGCCATAGAATCCAGCAGGTCCAGTGATGCTTAAAGTGACAGATAGGAATGCAGCTTGGTGCCTCTGGTAGGCTCCATAGGCAGATTGCAGTGTGGGTCCTTAGGAGTTTTGATCAAAGTCCTACAGTACTCTGCAGAGAACTGCTCTTTTTCTGAGAATTTTGGTTTGCCACTGGGCCTTAGTAGATACTGAATGCTTAAGCATGAGCCATTTAGTTATGTGGCAACCTGAGTTGGCCATAATGAACTGGTGTTGTCTGACTCATTAAAGCCATAAAATTGGGCTTGGACAGTAGCCATCCATCAAATGGAAGTGATATATATGGGAGTAGATTTACACCAGCCCTGAAGGCTCAAGTAAGTTATAGGAGAAGTGGCTCAAATGTCTTATGGTTCCCATTTCTGCTGTATTTCTTCTCTCCAGCCCATAGCTGTGCTCCATGGGAGATCCTTGTAATCAGCTGAGTGAGCAAAAGAGAAAACTTGAGCTTGGTCCACAGACAGTTTTGCATAACAGTCAGATGGCAGTGGACAGCTGCTGCACCATCACCCCTTTCTGGGACATCCATGGAGGACAGTGATAAAGGGAAATCCTCTCAGTAAGCAGGACTTCAAGCCATGTAATTCTTTACTCATTTCCCTTAAGGGAGAAAATGGTGAGTCATGTGATTGTGCACTAATTCATGGGCTATGGGTAGATGGGGAGGGATTAAAAGGACCGTGATCACAAAATTGATGACAAGGAGATCTAGAAAGGAGGTAGGTTAAGTACATCTCTTTGAATAAGGAAAAACTATAAAGATGCTTGTGTCCCATGTGAATTCTTAGCAAAGAAAGGCCTTGGCAGGGAAGGACTTAGTAACCACATAGATTGGATGGTCCTCTCTGGATAGTGGTTAGTATCATTCCCCAGCCACTCCTGACATTATCCAATAAGCTCATAAACACATTGGCAAAGTGACAAAGTAGGAGACTTTGCTGGATGGGCAATGCGGACTTCCACTCCCCAGGTCAGACCTGGCTACTACCATTGCTGAGCATATAATCTGCCATGGATGAGACAACGCTGAGTCCTCAGGATAAGAAGATTCCCTGGAATGATTTGTTACCTACCTAGTACCAGGTTGATTACCCTAGGCTACTTCCATCCTGGAACAGACAGATACTTCCTCTGGATAAAGACTTGCCTTCCTTCTTATAGAACACTTTATACTCCTCAGGGTGTTCCCTACAGCCTTCTGATTACTTAGCACTAATGAAGGCAGCAGTGGGCCTGAGCTCATGAAATTCACTGTTCTTACCATGTCCCTCACCACCCTGGGGCAGCCAGCTTGATGAAACAACAAAACAGCTTTGCAGAGTCAGCTATAGAACCCTCTAGGCAGGGCAGAGACTGATAGGTCTCCCACCACCTCAGCAGCTATTATGTATAGTTGCTGCCCTCTTCCTATGGTGCCTTGCCCCTTCCCCTGTGTGACGTCATGCCAAGATGGTTGCTCCCACCAAAGAACAAACCCTTCTTCCCAGCATGCCCCTGTTTCCACCTAGAGAGTAACCTAATACTTGCTCACCTCCTACCACCTAGTGACATCACCGGCTCCTCCATTCCCTAGTCACTACCTCAGTCAACCCCGCCTCAGCCCCTACACACCCCACCCCAGTCTCTATAAAAGACTCTCCCTGCCCCAGCCATATTGCTTTTGTCTCTCCTTTGTTCAGAGACAGCCCGGCAGATCTATTCCCCTAATAAAGGCTTGTTGTGGCCTGGTCTGGTCTTGGTCTTCGGCCCTTTTACCTGACAGAGACAAGGTTCTGTGTATACTCTGAATCTGTGCCCAGTATACAATGTTATTTCTAGCACATGCAGGATTTATAGGTCAGGAATCAAGGGCTGGACATGGGAATGGCATCATTCCCCTACTATTAGCAAAATTTTGCTTTTGTCCTCACAACTTTATACTCTTCTGGTCATAACAGGTGTGCTGGTTGTGGCAACTGACCCTGACTACCAAGGGAAACTGGCCCGTGGCTCCACCACGGTGCTAAGAAGAGTATGTCTGGAATACAGGAGATCCCTTAGGGCATTTCGTCATGTTACCACACCCTGGGATTAAAGTTTACATAAAACTATACCAACTCAATTTAGATAGGACTACTAATGGCCCAGATCCTTCAGGAATGAAAGTTTGAGTCACCATATCTAGTAAGAAACCACAACTATGGTGGCTAGGGGCTTGCTTCAGGCAAAGGAAATACAGAATGGGTAGAAGAAGCTAGTTATAAACACTAAGTATGTCATGTGACCAGTTATGGAAACAGACTGTAATTGTTACATTTTTTCATTATTTTGATATGAATACGTTTGAGTATGTTTATTTGTATCTATCATTTATCTTTTTTCCTTCCCTCTTTCATCCTTTATCATATAAGATGGACTAACTTTACACAATAGTGTTTAAATTACAGGACATGAAGGTGTTAATGTTACTCAAGGACTTTGAGTCTTCTGGGAAAGAGGTGTGTGAAGGATAGTTATATCATGGAAGGCACAAAAATGACCTTATTAATGGTTTTATTTGAAGATTAACTATGGCTTAAAGAAATGTGTACAGATAGCAAGTTAACAAAGGGGGTGGGTATGTTGTATGTCAGCTTGGTTAGTCTATGGTGCTGGATGGTTTGGTGAATACCAGTCTAGATGTCGCCTTGAAGGTACTTTTCAGATGTGATTAGCATTTAAACCAGTGGTCTTTGGTACAGCAGGTGACCCCTGGCAATGTGTGTGGAACCCATTCAGTCCAGCCTGCCTTTATAATCAATACTGCAACACCCATTCCTGACGACATTTCCAGCCTGCCAAACTGCTTGAAAAGTTTCAGACATGCCAGCTCCCACAATCATGTGAGCCACTTCCTTAAAATAAATCTCAATACTTCCTGTTTTTCTCAAAAGCCTTGACTACACCCCTCTCCCAGTAATTGATACAACTAGACCAAAAAAAATGTACAAAAAAATAAAAAAATCAGGCAACTTGATCTAAACACTATTTGCAAATGTATGTAAAACATTTACAAAGATAAGTCATATCCTAGGTAAGAAGTTTCAATAAATCTCTAAATATTAAAATTTTGCAGTTTGTTTTCTGACCACAGTGGAATTGTTTTAAACATGTACACTGTTGTGATATTGATCTCCAGGTTTTGGAGGTCCAAGTGCATCTTCAGGTGCTGTTTTAGGGCACCTCCCATGGGCGGTTTCTTTGAGGGAGAGTAGGGTCTCACTATATACCCCAGTCTGGGCTCAAATTTGAGATCATTCTGCCTCAGCCTCCCAAATGCTGGGGTTATAGGAGTACACTGCCATGCCTAGATCCATTTGTAGTTTCTTAATGCAGAGTCAGAAACATAGTGAACTTGTGATCAATAATGCTGATCTGGGCTGGGGGATTTAGCTCAGTGGTTCTGGCTCCTACCTCACAAGTGCAAGGTCCCGAGTTCAATCCCCAGTACCAAAATAATAATAATAATAATAATAATAATGCTGATCTGGGGCTGGTGATGTAGCTCAGTGGCACAGTGCCTGCCTGGCAAGTGCAAGACCCTGAGTTTGATTCCCAGTACAAAAAAAAAACAAACCTTATGGAAGCAAAGCTACTTTGTAGATTGATGATCTCTGAGATGACTCAACCACTTCTGCCAGTGAGCACAACTCTCTCCAAGAACAACAGTATCCTGCTGCCTCTTGGAAGTAAAAATATTAAGTGTATTTACAGGACCCTCATCACCAGTGATCTCCATTATCTCTCAAATAATAATATATTTGGAGAGCTAGAGAAGACAACTTTATATATGCAAATCTTAATGTTAAAGGCCACCCAGTGCCTTCTGGGGTGGCTGTCTGCATATCAGCCTCTTGTTTTGCCTGTGGGCCCACAGACCTTGCCTAGGGACATAACTTCCTCAAGGGACTGGTATTTTAGGGTATGTCACATACTTGCTTTTTTTTTTTGACATAGGACCTTGCTGTTGCTCAGCCTGTCACAGGGTGAGTCTGAGGATCCCCAAGTCTCAAATAAAGAGTTTAACCCACTCCTCTAACGTGAGAATGCAGGTTCCCTGACTCCCATCGTGAAAAAAGAATTTCCAGGACTCAGTTAAAGAGGCTTGGGAAGAATTTATAAAGGGTAGATACAGGATGTACTCAAGAGCAGAGTGTGCATGTGCAGGGAAATGAGGCACAGTATAGCTGGGAACTGGGGACCTTGTCATGTGTTTTGGAAGGTCCAAATCTGTGGAATTCAATACTTTATATAGCCTCAGTCTTAGAGGGTGGGAGAGGATGGCCCACCCTTAGTGAGCTATCCCAATCAGAAATGCCGTGGGTGAAAAAGGGCCATTTGCCTACAAGGGTGAAAAAGGGCCATTTGCAAGTAAAAGGGAATGAGCAGATCCATTTGCAGTTGAAAGAGTGTTGCTCAGGTTTGCTTTTTGGGAGAAGGAAAAAATGTAAATAAACTAGGCTTGTGTTCAGAAGCTACAGTTTTTCTTCAAAACACAATTTTTAAAATTTTGTTTTCCTTGTCTCCTTTTTACCTATTTTTTTTTTTTTTTTTGAGACAAGGTCTCACTATGCAGTTCAGGCTGGCATTGAACTCAAAGCAACCTTCCTGCCTCAGCCTCCTCAGTGCTGGGATTACAGACATGTGCCACAGCACCTGGTCTAACTTTATTTCCTCTATCCTACCTCAAGCCTGGTCTCAAACTCCAGGGTTAAAGTGATCCTCCTGATATAGGTCATGTGATATATGGAACTTTAAATAGTATAAGGGAAATATTGTAAGACCGAGGGCCTTACCAAATGCTCCAAGGAGCTGACTACAGCGAAGAACACCCGGGAAGGAACACACCGGACAAGTTGGAAAATAAAACAGACCTTATTAGTCTGGCCAGACGGCACTCCCAAAGCAAAATAGCTTAGAGAGGCCACTGGCTCAGAGTCCGAGGCTGTTCTTATAGGGCGTTGAGGGAGAAGTTAACATATAGAATTGAAGAAAAGGGACAAAGGTTAGTGGTCGACTGTCATGTATTGATGGTCAGCAGACATTTGCAGCTTGTTCTATAGATTGTGGTGTCCGGAACATCAGTTCTGGGCAAACAAGGAGTTGAGTAGTTTACTTTGGGACTTTAGGTCTGTTACAGATTTTTTATCTAGCATCCCCAAACTAACAAGCATCTTTATCCATTAACTCACATTTAATCACAATGGGGCTGGAGAAAAGGAACAAAGGTTATGCAGTCCCACAATATTATAACTCCCAACTTGCTAGTGTCTGACTCGCCTAGTCTGTGTTCTCTAAAATTGAATGAATTCTAGGAACAATCAAGGTTAAGAGTAGGAAGAATTTAAAGATAGCTAATGTGGGACTGCATAACCTTTGTTCCTTTTTCTCCAGCCCCATTGTGATTAAAATGTGAGTTAATGGATGGAGATGCTTGTTAGTTTAGGGACGCTAGATAGGGATCTGTAACAGACCTAGAGTCCCAGATAGTCTAGGGACGCTAGATAGGGATCTGTAACAGACCTAGAGTCCCAGAGTAAACTACTCAACTCTTTGTTTACCTGGAACTGATATCCCAGTCACCACAATCTATAGAACAAGCTGCAGATGTCTGCTGACCATCAATATGTGACAGTCGACCACTAACCTTTGTCCCTTTTTCTTTAATTCTATATGTTAACTTCCCCCTCAACCCCCTATAAAAACAGCCTCGGATTCTGAGCCAGTGGCCTCTCTAAGCTATTTTGCTTTGGGAGTGCCATCTGGCCAGACTAATAAAGGTCTATTTTCCAACTTGTCTGGTGTGTTCCTTCCCGGGTGTTCTTCGCTGTAGTCAGCTCCTTGGAGCGTTTGGTAAGGCTCTTGGTCTTTCATTCTGAGGGCACCGCTGGGATTCCTGGGTGTGCTTCACTAGTCAGCTCCTTGGAGTGTTTGGTAAGGCCCTCGGTCTTACACTTCTGTCTAAGAGAGACAGAAGGGGACCTGGAAAGTAGGTTGCCCTCACATACTTGCTTATGAAGCTGGATAAATCTGTTACTCTGTTCCAAAGATGGAAAAAAATACTAGATCCCAGGTGTCTGCCTCTTGGGTTTTTCTATAAGCTAATAGAGGGGTCACACAATCTCATTGTATCCTGCTATATGAAGGCCACAAAAGCCTGTAATTTCCAGGAATCTCCTTAGTTGTTTTAGTCTTGGGCTGTGGAAAGGAAAGGATTGGTTTAATTTTTTCTTCTCCCAGTCTTTGGGTTCCCTTAGATATAATAAGGCCTAAATATTTTATCTCAAGGTTGCAAAGTTGTGCCTTAGATCTAGAAATATTATAACCTCTGTCTGTTAGAAAATTCAGCAGAGCAGATGTCTTGGCTAGAAAGCTCTTCTGAGGGGGCACATAACAGTATACCATCTACATATTGCAAGACTTGGGGAAAAAGTGTAGTATTTCCTTTTATCAACTCAGGGTGTAGGGATGTCCTATTTTTCCTGATAAATAGTTGACAATTTAAAATAATTGAAGGACTTAGTTCTCATGTTTCTTAGACCTTCAAGAATACATGCCTGTGTGCCAGGGATTTAGCTCAGTGGTTCCGCCACCTGCCTTGAAACCAGAAGGTCCTGAGTTCGATCTCTGGTTCCCCCCCAACAAAAAAAAAACAAAGAATACATGCCTGAAAATGTCTTCTATTTAATCTCCTATCTGATTGGCAGGCCAGTGGGGGTCTTGAATAGGAACTGCTTGTGTTCTAGTAGAAACCAGTTGTTCCCTTGGCTGCCTATCTTTTGAGCTTCCAAAATTAAGATATTTGTCTCTATATTTAGTAGCAGCTTGTAATACTACTTGTCTCTCATTAGAAATCAATGTTTGATTTAAGATCAACAATACATCTTTCTAATTTAGTCCATAGGTCTGAGTAAGTTCTCTAAAGACCTCAATGTTCATATCAGGGTCATCTGAAAACTTTCTTAAGTCTCATTTGATCTTAGATCACTGAGAGAAAAAGACACATGAACACAGGTAGTCCCATATTTGCCATTTACTTCCTGCAAGAGATGTTGTCTTTGAGGAACCTCAACAACTAAGCTAAGGATGGATATAGCCTCATGGAGATTAATTATAGCTGGCCTAGAAATTCCACCCTCAGCACCTGGTGGTTAGGGTGAGGAGTAGCCTTAAGCTTAAAGGTACTGAATGCCTTGAGGGTGAGGTGTCTCTCATTTTTCTACGGCCCACATTTATATTTGAACACAAGCAAGAATTACTTCTTAATGTAAAGAAAATCTCAACATAAGATTATTTTGACCATTTTCTCTCTTTTACAGTATAATTCTAATTATGAGATAGCATTATAGTACTTTCCTCTGTGTACTTGGCTTTAGGAGGTAGGCACATCACACATGGGTGTAGAGAAATACTAAATTGCTCCTTAATATGTTCCAAAGGAGTAAGAGGTTCAGATATAGAGTCCCAATTTGAAACAAGAGAAACAAATATGGCATCTCATAAGTCACTGCTTGATTCCTGTGCCCCCTAGGGTGTCCCCCAAGGTTTATACCACTCCAGGGTAGTTAGCTACCATCTGGAGAAACAGAAAATAAAACCTGACTGGACTATCTACCCTTTATCAGCATGTGGTCTTATATTCCTCAGGTAACTCATATCCTTACTCCAGTAGGTACTCTTAAAGCGCCAAGTTACAATTGACTTCAACTATAACAATCATGTTTAGAGAAGAAGTATTGCTAGCAAAACAAGAGATTTAAACCACTGCTATCTAGTTCCTTGAAAGAGAGAGAGAGAGGAACATAAGTCAACAGTCAAATTAGGGTACTTTTCCTGCAAAAGCGATCACCTCCAGAGATGGTAAGTCAGAGATTCTGCCATGGGCCCTAGGGCAGAGAGAGTTCTGAGAAATTTCTGTTGTCTAGCCAGCCATTTAGGCAACTTTTATTAGCAAGACAAGGCTACTCCTTTAAGGTCCATTTTAAATTCACCAAGTATTTGAAACTCATAGGTCTTTCTAGCAGCCACAATCTACATAGTAAAGGCACCTTTATCAACTTCCTATGCACATGCATGAAGGAAGAGAAAGACTGACCAAATAGTCTCATATTCTAGTTAGCATGGATTTAGCTCAATAGTTTTGCTGCCTGCTGCACAAGGACCCAAGTTCGATCCCTGGTACCAAAAAAACCAAAACCCAGAAACTAAACATCCAAGTTACTGAGTGCTATTTTCCTTACCGTAAGACAAAACAGTTGTTGCAAGTTGCCTTAGTCTGACTTTCTGGAAGGAGGAGCAGTCTGACTACAAGGCATTCTCAAATGAACCCCCAACAAGTTGGAGAAAAGTTTAAGGGGAGTTTGTAACTCACTAGCAGAGAAAAAGTCCAAATAAAGCTCAAGCTGGTTAAACATCCAAAAATCACCATATAGCACTCTGT
The DNA here is from genome assembly GCF_000247695.1 of Heterocephalus glaber. Next base: position 531,543 of record NW_004624819.1, on the reverse strand, counting down.
AAGTCCACAGTCAAAGTTCCAAAGTCCATAATCTATCAGAAAAGGCACTTTTCTCCCCTACAGACATAAATGATTAAGACCATGCCTGGGGGAAGAAAAGGTTCAGGTAGTTTTTACTCTATCAAAGATTTGTTTTGTACCTTTGTCTAGAGGTCTGTCTTATTAATAATAGAGAAAGCAGTCCAAACCTGTAGCTCAACTCTTAACAGAGGCCTAAGAAAGGGCTCTGATGGCATTGTTTCAGATCACATTGAGACAGAGGTTATTGGATGATCACTGACAAGAGTTCCCCTTTCACCTCACTGAGAAGTCCAGATGGGGACAAGATGTGGCAATTTTTCTGCTGATTACCCAGATGGGCTGTTGGGAGCTAGTTTCTTCTGAGGGACCTTTGAGTATCTGCCGGAGAGTAGCCCTGGCCATGACACCTCAGTTGTCACCTTAGTTTCTGCTACTTCCAGACAATCAGAGATCTGTCTCCAAAAGGAACTCAATTACCTATCTGGTCAACATTCCACCTGCCATTGGTGTCAATGGGAGTGGGGATTCACCAGAGGGCAACTGGAGAAACCTGTCCTCTGCTTTGGAGTGGCAGCTGTCCTAAAGGCAATTACTAGCTGGCAAAGTAACCACTGTTTGGCGTTCTATAAGGGACAGATAAAAGCCTGAACTGTCTTTATCTGAGACGATTTTATAAGAGACCCATTTTACAACATTTTAAAGCAACTAAGTCTAAATGCAATGTATACAAAACAAGAATAAAACATAATTTTTACAAAAGGCAATGCATAAGAAAGACAAGAAATTTGCAAACATTTAAAACACACAACTTAAAATTGAGAAACTTTTGCTGATTTTTTTTTTTTTTGGTACCAGGGATTGAACTCAGGACCTTGAGCTTTTGAGGCAGGCAGCAGCACCACTGAGGTAAATCCCATCCCTAAAATTAAGAAACCTTTGAAACAAAAGCCAAAACAAAGGCCAGAATTTATGAAGCAAAAACCAGAATCTATGAAACAAATAGCCAGAGCTTATGAAATGAAAAGTAACAATCCATGAAGCAAAAAGACCAAAATTAGAACCTATGGAACAAAAGCAAACTCTTACCTCCGAGGGCGGGGGATTTAGCTCAGTGGTTCCACCACCTGCCCCAAAAGTGCAAGGACCTGAGTTTGATCCCCACTACCAAAAAAGATTCTAGCAAACTCTTACCTCTGACCAGTAATCTCGGTGGAGGACCTCCAAAATGATATAGGGAGAAAAGATGTAACTCCCAAATCTACTAGATATCTGAAATGTGAGTTCGTGTTCTCTAAAATCAAAGAATGAATTCTAGGAACAACAGAGGTTAAGAGTAGGAAAAATTTACTGGGAGAAAGAAACCTGCCTAAGAGACACAGAAGGGGGGCCAGAAAGTAGGTTGCCCACCCCCCCCACGGTTCAAAGATGTTTTATACAGCAAAGCCATGTGGTGAGGCAGGTACAAAGTGGGACAAAACTATAAAACCCAGTGGAAATTTACAAGGTGGGCATGAGGTGGGACAAAAATCATGACCAACCAATAAGTTTACAAGTACAGTCACCCAGGAAATATTGATTAAATGGGGATCAAATGGGAAGACAAATCACATACAAGGAATTTCCCATTTAGAATATCAATCGCTGGTATCTATCTCTAGGGGAAGTAGTACTTCTTTTCCTTTTCATAATGCTAACCAGTGAATGTGCCTCAATTGTTCTCCATGTTAGCTCCTTGCTGTGTTGGCTTTTGGAGGGCTGGTCCCATCTAACTGCCTACAAGATATCTAATTAACTTACCTATCTGCAAGACATACACACCAGGACAAATCTTCATCCACACATGACACACCCAGGTCTTGGTTCTCATTTCTGCCTCTGGTCATGGTATCTGGGCTCAGTCTGTGGCCTTCACTATGACAAGAGACATCATCACATCAGAGCCAACGCCAAGAATTGGACAGTGTCTTAACCAGTTCAGGCTTCTATTTTACCATTCTTTTTTTCCCCATTAAATTTATTGATACATTTTAGGTATAAAATACAGTTACATTCATCATTGGGATCTTGTACCTTTACATGACGTATCTTGGATCTTATTTTTTCCCCATTCCCCTGCCCTCCCTTCACCCCCTCCACTCTTTCTATTTAAAAAAAATACTTTATACCAGGTAATTTATAAATAACAGAAACATCATATTGGTCAGAGCTCTGGAGGCCTGGGGGCTCAAGGCCAAGGCCCTGGCAGATTCCTTGTCTGGTCAAGGCCCACCCTCTGCTCTACAGATGATGCCTGTTGTAATCCTCACATGACAGAAGGGGGAAACAGGCTCCCTCAAACCCAGAGCTCTTTGAAAAGGGCATGAATCCTATTCATTCATAAGTGCAGAGCCCCTGTGACCTACTCACCCCCAAAGGCTCACCTCTTATACTAACACCTTGGGGGTGAGGTTTCAATATATAAATTTTGGAGGGACACAAATATTCAAGCTATAACTGATGATAATTTTCCAGCACCTTTTAGAACTGTTGTTCCCAGACCTGCTTTTAGGTTTTGTGTTGTGGTTTTGTTTTTTTTGTTTGTTTGTTTTGTTTTTGTTTTTATTTTACTTGCTTATTTCTCTGGTTTTTGTTAATTGCAGCACTACTTGTTTTAACATGTCACAATGATCTTTCACTCTTCCTAAATATCTACATCCAATCTGGTTCCAGGTTTACCCTGACATCAATTACTCACCTTTTTTCCTTCTTATACATTTCTATGATTTCTAACCAGTTAAGGGCCTCATTACCCTCTTTGTGGATTATTACAGTGACTTCCAAATTAATTAATCTCCCATGTATTATTCTCAAAATTAATTTTCACTTTGATATTATTATAGTAAACTGCATCAAAGTTTATCATTTAAGTCTAACCCATACATTTCTTTTATTGCTCCTCATGCATGTGCCATGTGATCATCCTTGGTTGGCCCAATCTGTATTTCCTGCTGTCTTTAACACAAGATGCACCTACTGAACTTCACCTCCAGTTGGCATTGTCTTGGGTGAGTAGATTGGCATTGCAGAATTGAAAACAGGGACCTTAGAGCTGGAAGGGCTGAGGCTAAAAATCACAGTTGTGGCATAAGCTATGCTTACGGGAAAACCCATGAGCCACAAGTTTGTCATACATCATATGGAAATGACAACTTCTTTAATGACTTCATTTCAGGCTTGTGACTTCTATAATGTGAAGCAATACAAATGTACTGTTTTAAGCCATCCTACTTTTAATATTCTTTATGAAAGCCCAGGGAAATCCATATAGACCTAAATAAATACCATTATTTATAGACACAAGTATCATTAACAATAGTAAATTTCTCAAAATCCCAGCCCCAGTTGTTGAGTAGAAAAAAATTACTAAGATCACATCCATTAAAAGCACTCTTCTTGGGCCGCGGATTTAGCTCAGTGGTTCCACTGTCTGCCTTGCAAGTGCAAGGTCCTGAGTTTGATCCCCGGTACCAAAAACAAAAAACAAAAAACAAAAAAAACACCCACTCTTCTTAAAACTGATGGAAATGAAAACAAAAGCCAAAGAAACACATATGTACTTCAAAGCAGAATTAAAACCCAATTGTTGTATTGTAAGAATTTATAAAAGTTGAAAATTAAACCAGGAGATGGCAGAGTGGTGAACAGCAGAGAAACAGCCTCTCCAAAGTTTAGTGTCCAGATGCTGGACTATACACAATGTGAGGAAGAGAAGAGGAGGGAAGTGGGTCCTTGGGATGAAGCAAGGATCTGAAGTGCAAATTGAAGCCCATGGAGAGAATGGAGAGAATGTCAATGCAGAAGAAGGAGGTAGCAAGTGTCACTTTCTCCCTGAGTCCTGACTTACTGTTTGGGAGGGGCGGCTCCAGACTGCAGATGCACAGTGACTACTGGTGACCCCAGAACCCTCCACAGAGGATGCACCAGCAGAACAGAGCAGTGGATGCAGTGGACTGCAGTGGCTGGTGAGTTATTTTGGTTCAGATGCCCCCCAGGAGAGGGCAATTGGTCAGTAGTCATTTTGGAGAAAGGTCAACTGAACTTGGAACTCAGAGCAGCTGTGGGTTGGCACTATCTAGCAGCTCCCAGTGTCAAAGTGAGGCAGGACTATGTTCAAGTTGGCAGGAGGTCAAGGAGCTGAGTTCAAGCTGGCAGGGAGCCAAATTCAATCTAGCAGGAGGCACACAGAGTGTTGCAGCTACATAGCCAGAAACCAGCCTAAACTTCAGTGGAACTAAAGGTGTAGGGTTGCTGGGATTATTCACTACCCCACCATAAATCTATGGCTGGCTTGCTGGGATTAATCAACACAGATGTAGGTTCTGCCTGCTCATTCTGTCTACCAATGACAGTGGAGAAATGCCCTGAAGTGGACATTTTTTTTTCTCTTCTTGGTTTTTTGTTTGTTTCTTGATTGTTTGTTCCTATTTTTATATTAGTGTGAACTTTGTTTCTAGGTTTTTTTTGTTGTTCTGTTCTATTATTTTTTATATTTCTTCCTTCTCTTTCCTCCTGTCTTCTTCACCAGTTTCCCAAATTTATGTAAACTTCCTTTGTCTTCAAGTACTGCCTCTAATCTCTTCCTCTTCTTCTATTTCTCTATTTTACCCCCTGAACCCCTTTTAAATCTTCTCACTTGAGGGTAAAATTGCCATATTGAAAGCATATTTACTGTATACAATTTTCTGGTTTGTTTTAGATTTTATTATATAACCACAAACATAGTTCATACAGTTAAAGGTGGCAAATTAGTAGATACCACAGTTTTTCGTTATGTAGGCTGTTTGATGCTACCATTATTGCTGATTGTACTACTTTATTTTTTATTTTTTTATTTTTTGGTACTGGGGATTGAACTCAGGTCCTTGTGCTTGCACAGCAGACATCGAAACCACTGAGCTAAATCCCCGGCCCTGATAGTACTACTTTAGCCAAGGTAGCATACTTACTCTAATCATTTTTTCTTCCCAGTATACCAAGACTGAGATTGTCTAAGGATCATAAACAATACTACAGGCAAGTACCAAAGAATCAGGGGCTAGGGCAAATAGGCAACAACTTCTAATCCTCAATAAATTGAAGAGAAAAAAAATAAAAAAAATAAATTGAAGAGGTAGGATCTTGCAAGGGACTCCAAACCAAGAAGCTAGCTATACCTGGAAGACATCTCTGAGAAGTAGTCATCCTCTAATGGTTCTAAATACTACCAATAAAGTTACTTGCCATATGCAATTTACAGGCATGAACTCAAGAATTAAACTAAAAAATAAAATAAAATAGAAAATGAGAAGACACTTAAGCAAGATGCAACTCCAAACTTCCAGTTCACCAAAGGCAAACCCAGGGACCAATGAGGTGGAACAATTTGAAATTCGCCCACCTGGACTCTCTGAAGTGGTAGCAGCAGAAGTAACAAAGCAGATGAATGAGGCTCTAGAAAAAAATCAAATCAGAAATAGTTTCTCAGATAACCACACAGTGGCCATAATAAAAGACACAATTAGTGACTCCAGAACAGACACAGATACAGATAAAAAAAAACAGAGGACCTTAGGAAAATGATGGAAACCATGAACACTCAACATAGGAAAGAAATGGAATCCATGAAACATATTCAAACAAATATCCAGGATATTAAAAATTCCATTGAAAGTATACACAGCAGAATGAGCTAATGTGAGGACAGAATATCGGATATAGAAGACAGTATTATGGTTAGTGATCATTAAAAGAAATATCTCTTAACAATAGCAAGGGACCATGAGAAATCAATCCAACAGATGCTAGCTAATGCAAAAAAAGAATAAAGTAAGATTGTTTAGACTCAAATAAAAAGCAGGAGATAGCATAAATGACATAAAAATCCTATTCACAGAAGTAATGGCAGAAAACTTCCAAAGAAGGAAAAAAGAATTTGACATACAGATAAGTGAGGCATATAAAACCCCATTACTCATGATCAAAACTTGTCTACACCAGGGCATATAATAGTCAAGATTTCAGAAGTTCAAAAAAAAAATACTATTGGGCTGGGGATTTAGCTCAGTGGTTCCACTGCCTGCCTTACAAGCACAAGAACCCAAGTTCACTCCCTGGAACCAAAAAAAAAAAAAAAAAAAAAATTAAAGATATCAGAAGTTCAACACAAGAACAGAATAATAAAAGCAGTGAGAGAAAAGATACATATCACCTATAAAGGAAACCCCATCAGAATCACAACAGAGTTCTCAACACAAACCATCAAGTCAAGGAAAGCTTGGAGTGAAGTATTTAAGCCCTAAAAGAAAACAACCTCCAACCCAGATTGATGTACCCTGGAAAAACTATCTTGCAAAATTGATGGAAAAGTAAAATACTTCCATGACAAAAACAAACAAACAAACAAACAAAAAACCCTGAAGAAATTCATGACCTCCAAACCAACACTCCAAAATGTTCTGAAGGACATTCTAGAAAGAGATAACAAGGACTATGACTCCATGAACACCAACAGAATGAATCCACTAGGCAAGAAATCAAACAGAGGAGGAAAGAAAGGGAATTAACAACATGAATAACATGACAAGGGTAAGTCAATACATACCAGTCATAACCATCAATGTTAATGGTCTCAATTCACCAATCAAAAGAAACAGACTGGCGAAAAGGATCAAGAAACAAGATTCAACAATATGTTGCATGCAAGAAACACATGTGATTCAAAAGGAAATTCATGGACTTAAAGTCAAACAATGGAAAACAATATTCCATGTGACAAGAATCTGAAAGAAAGCAGGGTAGCTATTCTATTTTCAGACAAAGTGAATTTCTTTTTTTTTTGGTACCAGGGATCGAACTCAGGTCATTGTGCTTGCGCAGCAGGCAGCAAAACCACTGAGCTAAATCCCTGGCCCAGACAAAGTGAATTTCAAGCCAAGACTGATTATGAGAGACAAAGAAGGTCACTACATTCTTGTAAAGGGAACAATCCAAGAGGAAGAGACAATAATCATAAATATATATCCACCAAATACCAACATACCCAACTACATATAATAAATATTAATGGACAAGAAAAATCAAATAACTACTAATACAATTGTAATGGGAGGCCTCAATACCCCACTGTCACAAACAGGCAGATCAACTAGACAAAAAAATCAACAAAGAAATATCAGAACTGAACCACACTTTTGAACAAATGGACTTAGTAGATGTCTACAGTGTTCCATTCAACAATATGAGAATGCTCATTATTTTCAGCTGCACATGGGATGTTCATCAAAATAGACCACATACTAGCTCATAGAACAAGCTTAAGTAAGTGTAAAGGAATTGAAATTATCCCATGCATATTATCAGATCATTATGCAGATAGTGCATTGAAATTAGAAATCAGTAGCAAAAGAAAATACCAGAACTTCATAAACACATGGAAATATAATAACATTCCCCTGAACAACAAATGGGTCACAGATGAAAGAAGAAATTAGTTTCCACAATTAAACAATAATGCCAATACAATATACCAGATCTTATGGGATGCAATGAAAGGAGTCCTATGAAGGAAATTTATAGTGGTGAATTCCCATATCAGAAAAACAGAAGGAGCACAAATAAACAACCTAACATTGAACCTCACACTTCTAGAAAAAGAAGAACAAGTCAAGCCCCAAACTCATATGAGGGAGGAAATCATAAAGATCAGAGCAGAAATTAATGCAATGGAGACTAAGAAAACAATAGAAAGAATCAATGAACCAGAGTTGGTTCTTTGAAAGATTAAATAAAATTGATAAACCTTTAGTCAATCTTATCAAAAAAAGGAAAGAAAAGACTTAAATCCATGTGATTAGGAATGAAAAGGGGGAAATCACAACAGATCCTGCAGAAATCCAGAAGATCATCAATATCTACTTCGAGAATCTGTATTCTAGTAAGATGAAAAACACAGAAGAAATGGACAGATTTCTAGATACACATGAATTACCAAAACTGAATCAAGAAGATATAAAAATTCTAAATAATCCAATCAGTCAATGAAATTGAAGATGTATTAAAAATTTAAAACATCAGCCCAGGTCTGTGCCTGCGTAGGTGTGGGCTCACTTGCAGGCCATTCTATGAGCAGGCAAACAGCACAGGGCATGGGGCTGGCACCTGTGGACATGGGAAATCCAGGTATCAAAATTAACTCCAGAAGAGAGAACCTAACAGACCAGTAGCAACGGAAGAAATTGAGAAAGTTACCAAAAACCTGTCATTCCCTACAACGCAAGGCTTAGCTGGTGTCACAGGATAAAAAGATCCTTCATGAACAAGAAAGAGTGGAAGCAACATGATGGATTCAGAAGCTCATTAAAAGAGGTCACCAATCCTAACATCTTCAAAATGAGACATATCACCTTACATTACCAGTGCTGGTGAAATGAAGCATTATTTGTGTGGCTGCTGTGCAGCTTTGAGCAATATTGCAATCACATTTCCAGTTCAAAAGGTCCTCTTTGGGCCGGGGATTTAGCTCAGTGGTTCCACTGCTTACCTCAAAAGCACAAGGACCCGAGTTCGATCCCTGGTACCCAAAACAAACAAACAAACAGTCCTCTTTCAGCAGCAACTTTATGGAATCAAAACCCAGGATGCAATACTTCAGTTGAGGAGGGATGGATTTTGAAACTTGTATCATAGAATCTTTCCCCCATTAATGCAGAAAACAACTACCCCAGCACTTATGTTTGGTCTGTGTGAGGATTTATCTTGCCTTCTCCATAAGCACATCAGTGCTCCAGAGTTTGCAGCCTGTAGTGTGGTGGCAATACTTGCAGGGGCAACAGAAGCCATTTTCACTCCACTGGAAAGAGGACATTACTTCAAGACCGCATGCATCATGACAAATTTACAAACACTTGTCAGGCCTTGAGGGTGCTGAAATGCCATGGAATTAGAGAGTATTATGGTAGGCTTGGTGTCCATTCTTTTCTTTTTTTTTTCTTTTCTGTAATGGATTCAGCAATGTTCTTTTTTTAGGCCTTTGAGGTCCCATTAAGGAGCATCTGCCTACTGCAACAACTCATAGTGCTCATTTGATTAATGACTTTATCTGTGGAGGTGTACTGGGTGCCGTGTTGGGGTTCTTGTTTTTTCCAATTAATGTTGTAAAAACTCACATACAGTCTCAGGTTGGTGGGGAGTTTCAGTCTTTCTCCAAGGTTTCAGAATACTCTGGCTAGAGCAGGACAGGAAACTGACAAATCTCTTCAGGGGTGCCCATCTGAATGATCATCGGTCCCTTATCTCTTGAGGCATAATCAATGGAACTGATGAATTCTTGTTAAAGATCATATGAAAAGAGTATTTCTCCAAAAACAACAGATTTTTGGGGTTTGTTTTTTTAAAAAAAACAGGTTTTAAGGCAAGCATGGTAGCGTAAGCCTGTGATCCCAACACTCAGGAAGCTGAGGCAGGAGGATTGCCCAAGTTTGAGGCTAGCTTGGGCTACCTAGTGAGTTTAAGGCCGGCCAAACTTCATAGCCAGACCCTGTCTCAAAAAAACAGGTTTTGGAGAAAGGATTCTGGGAGTCCCCAAGAACACCCTTAGGTTTAATGATTTACTAGAAGAAATCACAAGGCCCTGCAGTTGTTATGCTCACCGTTATGTTCATTATAGTGAAAGAGTGCAAAGGAAAATCAGCAAAGGGAAAAGGCACATGAAGGAAGTCCAGAGAAAATGAAGCACAGGCTTCCAAGATTTCCGTCCAATGGATTCACACTGATTTCTCCAGCATTTCAGAAGCATTGCTGACAAAGGTCGCTCTCCAGAGACTTAATGGCCAATGTTGGGGCTGACTGCAGAGACACCCGTGGCCTATCAGTTACAAGAATACCAGGCTTCTAGGGAAAAGCAGGTATTCAGCACGAGACACATTGTGGAAAAGTTTAGGTGCAATAAAGCGCCTTTATCCTTGCTGGGAGCCACTACAAAATCTAAGTTCTCGGTGCCTGCCAGGGGCCATTCTTGGAATGGGCTTCTTTTTGGTACTGAGCATCAAACTCAGGACTTTGTGCTTGTGAGGCAGACGTAGTGCCACTGAGCTAAACCCCCAGCCCTGCAATGGGCATTTCTAAGGAAGCATATCTCAGGCCTGCTGTATCAAGTTTTAAGCATAATTATCCCCTTGGCCCTTGGCCAAACTGTCTATAGACAAATCATTATGGATAGGACCCCGTGCAGCAGAGTGAGAACAACCTTCAGAACTGACCTCAAGTATTGTCCCTCGGGGTTAAAAATAAATCTAATTAATAAGAAAACTCTGTCTTGGAAAGGCAAGAGGCTTCCTACTTAAGTTCCCTTGCTTAACTTACCTGAGGCATCAGTTGAGGCACAGAATAATCCTAGCCAGTAAATTGAAGCTGATCTGAACACCTTTCAGGGCTGAGGCCGTGCCACGGTAGTAGTCAGGGTACATACAAAAAGTACAATCCCAGAGGGGACCCCAGCTGTCAGTGCACACATCAGGTGGTACATGTGGCAGGCAGGACAGGTTAACAGTGCCCCCATGTAGCTCTGCAGAGGGGAGCCTTCTGCCCCGGGATTTCTAGTTCAGTCTGGAATTCTTAACTGAGTCTATGGTCTTAGGAGGATTGGAAGAAGACAGGCAGTTCAAAACAGTTTTGTCTGGGTGGAACAACTAGTTACCCCCTCTCCTGGATATCTGGAGATGTTTTGCATGAAAAATGCAAGAGCCAGGGCCACTCCTGCTTTATAGTGACACTGACTCTACTTGACCTAATTCCAGCCAGACTCTGCCAAGCCTTGGAGGTCCTAACCTCTGACGTTGGCCGGCTTATTTAAGGGTTCTGCTGCATCAGCTGAGTCGGAGCCCCCTCTCCAGGTTTCCTCTTAGTGATTTTCCATGCACTGGCCCCTCTCTGTCCCCTGGCCACTTATTCTTGTATTTGCACAGGGGCTCAGTTGTATACTGTCTCTCCTTCCCTATTGCAACAGTTCCTGGTTAGAATTTGCCATCACTGCTGGAACTTCTGCCTGACTTGCTTTTCTGTGGCAACAGTCAGCACTGTGACTTCAGCAGCTGGTCTCACCCCAACACTCTCCATACCTCGGAAGGGCTGCCTGCATGAGGGGCTTTTCTTCAGGGAAGGGGATGCTGTCAGGGAAAACAAATGTCATTAATAATACTCTTTCTTTCTTTCTTTCTTTCTTTCTTTCTTTCTTTCTTTCTTTCTTTCTTTCATACTCTTCTTCTTTTCTGTGCTGTCTAGATAAAGGTTGTTCTTGATGCTGTTGCCTTTCTTCCCCCCTTCTGTTGCTGCAGAAGCACTGTGTCCTTTTCAGCAATCATAACTTCACATTTTTTCCAATCACCCCTCCTCATTCATTTAATTAGGAAGGGTTGTTGACTGCAAGAGGAATATAAATATAGTCAGTCACAAAGAACCTTTTTTAAGCAACTTAGCTAAAAAGACACAACATGTTCAGGAACTGGTCAGGACCACTTAAAAATTTCGAAATGTGCTACGGAGCCTCTCAGTCTTTCATCCTACTGATTCATCCAGAGGGCAGACTAGAGAAGAGTAATTCCTTTTTTTTAAAGGATAGCTGTATTTCATGCTATCAACTTGCTTTTCTAATGCCTGTGTATCGGGAGGAAGATGAGAAAGTGGCTTCCTCCTAAGAGTCTAGCACTGTAAACTGTTAACTAATCTGGGAAGCCAAATATAATAATCAGACAGCAGAGAAGCGTCCCCCAAGAGAGGTCAAGGGAGCAGTTGGCAGGAATGGGCGGGGAGTTCACAAGCCCAGGAGGGGAGGAGCATGCCTAAACTTGCAGAAATCACAAGATGGGAAGATAATTTGTTTTCGTGTCAGAAGCACAGGGCTGAATCAGAAGCCTGGTTGCAGATGGCTCCACTGGAGAATGGACCCTTTCTTGGAGGAATGGGTGTGACCCAGGGGGTCTCCACCAGCATTTATGTTTTTATCATTTGGGGGCCAGACAAGCATGTGCTAAATCTGCTACAATACTGGGGTCTGAGTTGTGCTTATCCAAGCTTTGTTGGCTGTTAGTTGGGCAGATTGTGCTGAGGCAGAAATAGTCTGCAGCACGCAGTGTCAGGTTCCAGGTTGGAATTAGAGCCAGGCAATTAGACTCTGAATAGGTGTCCTCAGAATTGCCAGTTGGTTTCCTTCACTCACAAAGCCAAAGCTCCGTAGAGCCAGAGAGTTGTGTTCCAAGACCAAGGGACAAGCCAGGCTTTCCCAAGCCCTGGTTAGCTTGCTATTCCTAGGGTCCAAAGGAACCCACAGAGAAATATGCCCACAGGTCAGAGCATTATCAACCCATAAAGATCAAGCATCTGACCTTATTAGGAGTTCATTGATAACTAAAAAGCTTCAAAATTCCCAGTGTATCTCCAACAAGAGAAGGCCTCTCTTTCTATGTTGCCCCCTTTTCTTCAGAGGCTCCAGTAAACAAAAATTATGCCAAAAATCATCAGTTATGGAAACTTTGAGTTTTTTTTCCATTTTAATTATTTTAATCCTTATTTACACTTTCAGTTTCTCACACCAGAGAAACTATTCGGTATTTATACATGTGTGTCTTATTTATTTCACTTAAGAGTATGGCCTCAATGTGCATCCATTTAACTATTAATGTCTCTAGTTTCTCGTTCTTTATGGCTGAGTAGTACTCCATTTTACAGAAAAACCACATTTTCTTTATCCAGTCTCCAGTTGATGGGCATTTGGGCTGTTTCCAAGTTTTAGCTATTACAAACTGTGCCACTATAAATATGGGTGCACATATATCGCTGTGGTATGATTCTTTTAATTCTTTGGGGAAGATACCCAGCGAAACTTTGTTTTTAATACTGAAAGACTGTGCTTTTTGATACCAGTAGCAAAATGCAAGGAGGCTGTGCACCATTTGAGGTTTTGTTTTGTCAGCTTTCCTAAACAGGATGATTGCTCTGACATTGCTGGAACTACAAGCACAGAAGACTGTATTATTAGCTTTTATCATTTATTCAAATGCATTAGCCACTGAACAGAGCCATTTTCTTAAAGATAAAAGTTCCCTTTCATTGTTTTTTTCTAAATCTTCATTCCATTGCAGGTTTATTCAAACAGCTAGCAGCAAATTTAGCATCTACAGGGTTAATATGACAGCTGTCAAAAAATAATGGCAGAGGGAAGCCGAGTAGCAGTATCAGAAATGGATTTCTCCTTTCTCTTTTTTGGGGGGTGGGGAGAGACAGGATCTCACTATGTAGTTCATGATACTGGCCTTGAACTAGAAGTGATCCTCCTGCTTTAGCCTTCTGAGTAACGGGTCCTTTCTTTTTTCCCTCTGGTTTACCTTTGTTTCAGTACTAGAACCTGAGTTAATTTTTTGTAGAAGAGAGCCTATTCAAAGTTCACCTTTGGAATGTTTGGGCCCTTTGTCCTCCTACTTGACTTTTTTTGTTTGTTTTGCTTTTGTTTTTGTTTTGTTTTGAGATAAAGTTTCACTGTGTAGTTCAGGCTGTCCTCAAACTCACTGTGTAGGTCAGGCCGACCTCCAAATCCTCTGCCTCAGCTTCTCAAGAGAAGGGATTACAGGTGTGTATCACTATAGCTGGCATATTTTTAAGTATACAATTCAGGGATATAAATTACATTCACAATGTTATGCAACCATCACCACTATAGTTCCATAGTTTTTCATCACTATACCAACCAGTAACTTCCCATTCTTCCTCTCCCCAATCCCTGTCCTTGCTAACTCCTGTTTTACTCTTTATGTCTCTATGAATTTGCTTATTGTGTATCTGTCATATGAATAATATTTCACTTAGCAAAATAGCTTCAGGTTTGTCTACATTTCACATGTTTCAGAACTCCACTGCTGTTTTGAGGCTGAAAAATATTCTACTGTATGGATATCCTGCATTTTGTTCATTCATTCAGCCACTGATGGGCACCTGGGATGTTCCCACATTTGGGCTATCATGAATAATGCTGCAATGAGCCCAGCCCTCGTGTAATAGTGTCTGCTCTGTTTTCAGTTCTTCTGGATGTATAACTAAGAGTAGAATTTCTATATCCCCAAGACTGTTCTCTCAAGGATGCCTTAGACAGAGAATTTATTATATTCATATTTGTTGGGGGTTGTAGTGTTCATAGTCCTGGGCAATGAACCCAGGGCCTCCTGAAGACTAAGCATGCCCGAAGTCTACTACAGAGGCACTGAGCTACACTCCACTCCAACTCCTATGGTAACTGTATTAGAGGGAAAGAGACAGGAAAATCAGCACAGGAAAAAGACAGGCAGGGGGAGGTTCACAGGAAAGCAGGCACCCACTTCCAAGAGTTCTCCCATTTTGGGATGAGACAGTTAATTCTGAATTTACCAAATGGCTTGTTGATCAAACTTGGTTACTTATTTTCTGATCTGCTTCTGTATGGCTGCATGGCTGTGGGCAAGTCATGTCTGCCAGCCTCAGTTTTCCCCTCTGTGAAATGGTAAGTCATGATTATTATTGGGCATGGTCCTTTGAAAGGATGTTTTCTAAGGCAACCCATGTCAGCCACTTAACACCGAACCTGGCACAGAACAGGGGATAAGAAAGTAATCATGATCACCATTATCATTTCATCAGTCCCAGTAAATATCAAAGTAGTGATCTACGTTATTCAAAGGAGCTTAAAGCAAAAGCATATTGAGAGAGAGACAGAGAGAGAGAGAGAGAGAG
>NW_004624819.1:447865-502167 GCF_000247695.1 Heterocephalus glaber | reverse complement strand
TATATATAGGCACATGTTAAATGATAAGCAAATTTTGAAAACTTGCTTCCTGTAAAATTTATGATCATTCTTACTGGATCTTTCAATTAGGTGTAGGGGAGAAACTGACTTCATATGTTTTCTAAAAATTAAAGTCAAACAGTTTGAATTGAGAGCTGTGTGTGCAGCTCTGTGGTACAGCATCTGCTTTGCCTTGGGTTTGATCCCCAGCACACTCATCTCCCACACAAGTTAATAATCAGAATTTTAAATTTAGGATTTTTCTTCCCTATAGAAGCTAAAACCCAATAGTTAGATGAGCATTGGTATTTTCTTGGAAAATAAGATGGTTATTTTACATCAGGGGTAAACTAGTAGCCAGTATAACCTTTGCACCTATGATAGTCAATCTGTACAATCACAAACACCTTTCTAAATGTAAATTGCCAGCTGGGGCTGCTGGTGTAGGCTTGTAATCCCAGCACTCTGGGAGGTAAGGCAGGAAGACCATCAAGTTCGAGCCCAACCTGGGCAATTTAGCAAGACCTTATCTCAAAATTTAAAAAAGGGCTGAGTACAGTCTATAGCTTAGTGAGAAAGCCCTGGGTTCAATCTTCAGTACCACAAAACCTGGTAATGACCTTCAGCAGTGGAGAGGGGATGGCTTCTGGACCAATTCTGTGAACATAAGCATTTTAGCCCTTGAGAAAGAACTCAGGGGGGTGATGGTGTTGGGTTATATTTCCATGCTTCTTATTGAGAGCACCATTGTACTCATTGTGCGAGAGCTTGTGGTTCAACATGCAATGATAGGAACCCTTGAAAATTGGGGCCAGACATGAGGTCACAGCAGAGTGAGCTGGAGCAGAGCCAAGGGACTGATGATGGCCCTGCTGATTAGGGCAAGAACACCTGAATCAGCCAGGCACGGTCCATTCATGATAAAGGGCATCAGGTAGCCTTGGGTAGAATGTCTTTTGAGACCATGAGCAACACAGTGAACTTTTCCTTAATGTCATGCAGTACTTCCGTGTTTCCTGATAAAATCTCAAGAAGCAAAGTAGCTGTCAAGATGGAAGCTTGTAATTCCAGCTACTCAGAAGGCTGAGGCAGGTGGATATGAAGTTCCAGGCAACCCTGGGCGATTTAGGGAGACCTTATCTCAAAATAAAATGAAATGGGCTGGGATGTAGCTCAGTACTTCCTGAATTTGATCTCCAATACTGCAAAAAACAAAAATAAAATCTCAAGAAACATAGATCCCCTCTATCAGAGAGATAAGATGGCAACATGAAAACCTCATGTCCTCATCTGGATGTGATCTGTGACCCAAAGGCTCATGGTGGCGATACTAAGATGGTGGTACCCCTGGGGTGGTGCTGAGAGGCAACAGATCTTCAGGAGACAGGGTCTAGCAGAAGATGATCAGACCATGGGGATGGCACCCTCAGAGAAGATTACTGTAGCTCCCATGGGACCAGGTTAGTTCCTGAGAGTTGGCTATTACAAAAGGGTGATCCTCCTGCCTCAGCCTCCCAAATATTGGGATTGTAGGTGTGTGGCACCACGCCCAGCGTCCATGCTCATTTCTACCACCAAACTCTTCCTGGTTGGTAGTAAGGGATCTCTAAGGGCAAGGGAGTTATAAGCTCCCTGGGACATTACAAAACATCTCAAGGACATGAAGAAGGTCTAGGATTTCTGTGTTCTGGGAGCAAGAGAAGTTCTCCAAGCCCATCTGGGACCCACAGTACCCTGGACCAAGTACCAGGGCCCCCAGGGAGTTGTAGCCAGATTGGCAACAGTTCTTCTGTGAGCCTACTAACCATCCTTCCACAAATACTATTTTCTGGGTATTTATCACACCCTGGGATCCCCAATAGATTGTAGGGACATATAATATCTGTCCTCAAGATGCTAGGAAATGTAACTTAGTTTTGTTTTTCCTCCTGAAGTAACTAAGCCATTTTTCCTAAACCATTCAAAGTATTATGCAGTTCCATTTCACTCTGAACTTGGAGAAAAACTTCTTTACAAGTTCCCAAATTTAGTTGGTAAAATTATTAACTTTCCACAGGGCTGCACAACCATCTCTGGACCCTGGATCACTGAGACATGCATGTTGGCAACTTTTTCCACAGAGCACATGGACATTTTCTTTTTCATAGATGTACATTTGAAGGATGAAAAAGTGGGTGTGAGGAGGAGGGTGATATGCAGGGTTGTGGGTGGGTGAGGGGACACACAAGTCTTCAGATGGCCACATTGTGTGCTCCTGGCTCTCTGGACAGCAAACCTGGGGTGCTGGGCAAGGAAACACTCAAGTGGGACAACTAGATTCCAAACCTCACTACGGCACCATGAAGGGGGGCTATGAAGCTTTGGAGGCCCATGCCTTCTGGCGTCATCTGGTTCCTCCTCCTAGAGTAGGAGACAGACATCACACACAGGTTCTCATGAATATGAAAAGCATTTTTTTTAAGAGATAGGGAAACACTTGACACTGGTATGGAACACTTCTACACTGATGTAGGTCAGATTCAAGGCCAGAGAAACCAAGGTAAGAAGCCAAAAACCCCTGGGGTGGGGAGGCCCAGTGAGTGAACTGGACACAAGAAAAAATTAAACATAAACCACCAGAGGAGCCAGTAACTCAGCAAAGCTTCCAAAGCTTGGAATGGGAAGACTTCCCTGGTCTTTGAGGCAATGACGGGAAAATTGAGGTGCTTGATTATGCTTCTAGTTCGTTTTTTAACATTAAAACATCTTTAAAGAATAATTTATGCATTTATTTTTGGAACTGATGAATGAATAGACCTCACTTTCTTAATACCCAAGATTATCGCTGAAGCACTGTGCCTAATTAGACACTCCCTTAATTAGGCTTAAAAACCTGAGAATGAACCCAACCTAGGGAAGGTGCCTGGCTTTTGTCTCCTAGAAATGATGGAGCAGGGATCTGCCCAGGAGGCATAAGGCTTAGCGCTTCCAGATGCTTGTGGGACAGGAAGATGCAGAGCACCAGCCCAGGCAGGCGGCATACCTTCCGCATGGCTCATCTCTCTTTTCCTCCTTCCGGCTCGTGACACCAGGTGAGCTGGCATCTGTATCAAAGTCAAGAGACTGGCCTGGGGAGCCTTGGAGCCTCACTTCCTATGGCCTCCGTGATTTATTCCACCTCTTCTGGTGCCCTCAGGCTCCCAGGCTGAGGGGCTGAGTTGGTCAAGCAAGTGTTAGGTAGGGGAAAAGTAGAGAGCAAAGGACCCAGAGCTCAGCTTCCTTGTCTAAGCCCTGCTGTCCCGATTAGCATGGAGGTTTTTCTCCACTTTAAAAAGGGACCCAATATCACCCTTGATTCTACAGCCCTAGTGCATGGCTGCCCTCGGTAAGAAAGCGGGATCCCGAATCCGTAGCCTCTGTGTCCTTGGGAAACCTGTAAGAAAGGCAAATTCTGGAAATCTGAGTCAGGGTCACTGAATCACAACCTCAGCGACCAGGTTCTGTGGTATGACTTTTAGGAGGTCAGCAGGGGATTGCGACGCATGGTTAAATTTGAGAACCACAGCCAGAGAGTTGATGAGAAAACTAAGTGAAAAATATGAAATGCTCAGGACTTCCTGGTGGCTAAGTGTTATTTAGTATCCCTAGAGTCATCATCATGACACAGTGGCAGGAAATCTTTTCTAATAAAGCTTTAATTTCCAAGAGTTTGAGGTATTCGAAGATGGAGACGCCCTTGGCAGGTGCAAGCTGAATCTCTTGGCATGAGGTCTTCTCTGTGTTACCACTGACCAGAAGGAGACATGGGGAATTAAAAGGGAAAGACACCAGTATCCACATCTGGGAGGGAAGAATTTATTAACAGGGCCTCTTGTAATAGGGAGATACTCAAAGCCTAAACCAGAAATAACTCAGGAAAGAGACAGGTGAGGGATGCTTTCAGTGGTATTCAGATAGCATGGGTCGGGCTGGAGATTTAGCTCAGTGTCGCCATTACTGCCTGGCAAGTGCAAAGTCCTGAGTTTGATCCACGGTGGGATCATGGGTCAGGTGGCCCTGGAAAGAGCTTGGGGAAAGTAAACCCTGCTGTGTTGGGGTTTTGATACTTATAACACTGGATCAAGCATCAAGCATTGCCAGGGAAAGTTGAGGCAGGAAAGGTTGCCTATAGTCAGGTTCATAAGAATCTGGGCTGGGCTGGGCTGGGGATGTAGCTCAGTAGTCGGTCGGTCTCTCTCTCTCTCTCTCTCTCTCTCTCTCTCTCTCTCATTTTTGAAGACTATTAAACTATTAAACAGCACAGACTTTGCAAATGTGATTAAGGATCTTGAGATGGTGATTATCCTGGATTACCTGGGTGAGTCCCAAATGCCATCACAGCTGTCCTTAGAGGAGGGAGGCAGAGGGCCAGGTGACACAGACAGAAGAAGACAAAGTGGTCGCTGAGGTTAGAGCAGTGTGGTCATAACTGAATCAGAAAGTGTGAGCAGCCACCAAAAGCGGGGAGAGACACAGTACAGATTCTCCCTGAGCCTCTGCAGGGAGACAGTATCATGCCACCAGTGTGTTGTTTTCAGCTCAGTGATGGTAACTTTAGACTTCCGACCTCCATAGCTATGAAAGAATAAAACCCTGTCACGTTAAGACACTACATTTTAGAGGTTTGTTACAATAGCCATAGAAAACTAATATTCCTTGTTTCTTGAAAAGAAAACTAATATTCCTTGTTTCCAGCACGTGGGAGGCTGAAGCAGGAGGACTGCAGTGAGTTCGAGGTTAGCCTGAACTACATAGCGAGAGCCTGAACTACATAGCGAGACCCTGTCTCAAAAAAACCAAAACCAAAAAAGCACAAAAGACTATTTTTCAGATTTGAGAGTTCCTCTGGCACTCTGCTGAGAATCTGTCGATTATAGTCATAAAGAGGGGAGAAATTCCACATGGCCTGCTCTCTGCTGCCTACTGTCCCAAATGTTTCACCACAATTTCATTCAAGTATATCTGTAATGTTCTATGTTCATTTGGTGTAAAATCAAGATTACTGTAGTTAATTTCAGTCCAGGATGGCCTTGAACTTGCTGCATAGCCCAGGCTGTCCTCAAACTCATGATCCTCCTGACTCAGCCTCCTAAATGCTGCGATTACAGGTGCGTGCTTTCACCCCTGGCTTCAGTTTAACAATGCAAAAGGTGAGCCTCAGAAAAGCTGTTAGGAAAGGCACATGTAAATTGTGTAAGTAAACATTCAAACTACACAAGGAGAGGGAAAGAACTTAATTAATTCTTGTTGACTGATTTATGTACTTGAGGAATTACCTGACAGTTTAACACTGCAGGAAAGCAAAGATGCAGCAACTCAGAAAAGAAAATTATTTCTTAAGTAGCTTAAAAAAAATAAGTAGCTTCACATGAACACCAAATAATACAGAGGCTCTTTTCCATATGGTTGTCAATGGTAATAAACCTTCCTGCAGATGAATGGTTTGGGGATAATGTTTTCTAAGAGTAATGCTCAGGCTGAGTGGTTACATCAGGGAGAGGTGTTAACTGATATTAGTATCTTGAATATCACCACACTAAATTTGCCAGTTCCCCTATGATTTAAAACTTCCAGAGACCAGTCGGGTATGGTGGCACACACTTGTAATCCCAGCATTCTGGGAGGCTGAGGCAGGTGGACTAAGGAGGGTAAAAGGGCAGCCTGGGCTACACAGTGAGTTTAAGACCAGCCTGGACTACACAGTGAGACCTTGTCTCAAAAAACAAACAAACAAACAAAAATTCCAGAGACTGGGTAATTACTGCATTACTAGTGAGCTAAAGAAGTCTATACTGATCCACATGATAATATATTTTCATAGATACTGTATATTAACTAGGAAATAGGAATTCTACCCACGGCCTTTTATCAAAGTCAGAGGTAAATCTTGGTCAACTGGCTAAAATGTAATTATTTTAATAATTAGGACTGGTCAAAATTATTTTCAAGCCAGCCATAGTGGCACAAGCCTGTAATCCCACCACTCAGGAGGCTGAGGCAGGAGGATCACCATGAGTTTGAGTCCAGCCTGGGCCACATGGCGAAACCGTACCTCAAAAAACTAAAAAAAACCCAACTTTTCAATGTGTGAATCAAAAAATAAGAAAAGGATTGGAGCATGGTGGCGTACTCCTATAATCTCAACTACTTAGGCTGAAGGAGGAGGTTCTTAAATTCAAAGCTAGCAAGACATTTAGCAAGACATTGTCTCAAAATAGAAAAGTTTAGAGCCGGGCGTGGTAGTGCATGTTTATAATCCCAGCACTCAGGATTGCCAAGAGTTCAAGGCCAACCTGGACTACATAGTGAGTTCAAAGCCACCCTGAACTACAGAGTGAGAACTTGTCTCAAAAATCCAAAAAAGTCAAGGATTTAACTCAGCGGCACCATGCCTGCCTCACAAGTGCAAGGTCCTGAGTTCCATCCCTGGTACTAAGAAAAACAAACAAACAAACAAAAAGGCTAGGTGTGTATCTCACTGATACAGCCCCTACCTATTACTCTCAGTGCCCCGGATTCAATCCCTTCTATCTTGAAGGAGGGGAAACAAAATAGCTAATAATGCTCCTTTTTTTTTTTTTTTGGTCAATAATCGGAATTGAACTCAGAGAGTGCTGAACTATATCCCCAGCTCTTGTAGGTCAGGCTGGCCTGAGTCTCAAGGTAATCCTCCTGCTTCAGGCTCCTGAGCGTTGGGATCACAGCTGTGCACCAGCAGGCCCAACAGCTCTTTTTTTGTTTTTTGAGACAAGGTCTTGCTGTGTAATTCAGGCTGACCTTAAACCATGTAGCTTAGGATGGCCTCAAACTCAAAGCAATCCTCCAGCCTCAGCCTCTTGAGTGCTGGGATTACAGGCATGCAACACCACGCCCAGCA
The DNA here is from genome assembly GCF_000247695.1 of Heterocephalus glaber. Next base: position 495,272 of record NW_004624819.1, on the reverse strand, counting down.
GCTCTTTTCATCTGAGACTAGGTCTCCCTATATTGGCTGGGCTAGCCTCAAATTTATGATCCTCTTGCTTCACCTTTCAGAGTAGCTGGGATTATAGGCCTGTTGCCACCACATCCAACATGCTACATTTCTGCAATGCATGATTTAGCCCATTGTGTACAGATATAAATAGATACTACAAGTTGGGATAATAACCTCTTCCATTTTCTTGCTTGATAGTCATTCTCTTACATTAAGCTATTTCTTGGTTTTAGATTCTGGATACATAAAAGAAACTCAGGTTTCCTCCAGTATATTCTTCAATTGTGAGAAACAAAGGGGATGCCATTCTTTGGAGCAGCATCTGCCAGAATATTGCTCAAGGCAGAAATCTTAATGCAGCAACAGGTTTTTCCACCCTGTGCAATCTTAGGGAGCTGTGGCCCAAGGGTAGCTGTAAAGCCCACATGTCAGAATAATTTAGATTGTGATGGACTCAGTAAACAAACACACAGTGAACCAAATACACCCAGGGCACTTGAACTCTGACCTACAGAGACAGAGAACTGTGTGTCCTCCGCAGTGACCAGCTCTAAACATCGGGACTTACTCAGTGGCTGACAACTTCCTTAGTTTTGTCTCCCAAACCTGAACAAACCAGAGAACACCAAGTATGCTTCCTAAACTGATCATATAAAATGACCCATTTCTAATCGTTCTCCTTCCAACCAAATGTGCTCCTCCAAATCGGTCACAGAAGTGCTCCAATTCTTCCTCCTCCAGCTTCCCTGGGAGAAACACCTCCAGCTGGGGCAAGCTCAAGTGCCCTGACACAGAGCTGCTTCTCGCCACCTTTGATTGCCTCCTCTTGATTCACATTCTCAATCTCTAGCCAGCTTGTTCTCTTGCAGTGGTCTTCATTCATTCCCACGTGAGTGATGATTCTGTGAAGCATCATGATTAACTATGCTGTATACATTTGGAAACTCTAGGCCCCGGGTTTAAGAGGGAAGAACTACTTCAACAGATACAAATAAAAATTATAATAAATTAATACTTAAAAACGTTTCTTTGTGCTGCTATCTAGAAAAGTTATCAATTTAATTGTTTAGTTACCTAATGGATAGGCAAAAAATTTGATTTTTCATTAAGAATTTTCAAATTGCTTTGCACTATTTTTGTGAACAAAATAACTTTTAAAAACCTCTTTTACTGGGGATGGGGACAGGGGATGTTGATTTTCTAAAATTTATTTCCTATAATGAATAAGGTTCTTATATAATTATTTATTTATTTTGGTGCTGGGGATTGAACCCAGAACCTCGAGCATCTTCTATAATCTGAAACATTTCTGAAATAATTTCCTTAAATCCTTATCTTTCTATAATGATGTACATTTTCCCCCTCTAAATCCTTTCCTCAAACTGCGTGACCTCAACCCTAAGTAAAATAAATATTATTAAAGTGAATTTATTAAATCTCAAGAGGCGCATCTGGAAACTAAAACATAATCCATAATGTAGGGAGTGGGAAGTAAAAGCATCTTCCATCGTTCCCAACCGCGTTTCTCCTCTTTATTAAACCTATTTTTCCCGGTAAATAACTGCTGATGGGCAAGGAACCCCGCCCAACAGAGAAGCGGGGAAAGGCTGCGTCGCCAAGCGCCAGCGGCCTCGGCGACCCTGCCCGAGTCCCCTTCCCTCCGAGTCTGGACAGTGACCTTGGGATCACCTTTCTCCACCAGACTCTAACTCCAGCCCGAAGTTACTGGGAGTAAAGCCCCAGCCCCGAGCTTCAGAATCTTCCAGCCCGCCTCATCTCAGCTGAGAATTAACCAGGAGCCACCGGATGGCACTCGTCTCGACCGCGCAGGAGATGCCAACATCGACAGGTGTTTTAGGACGGGTCGTGAGGATGAAAGCACCGAGAGGTCGCCTCAGTGCCCAGGGTACAAAGCCGCGCGCTGCGTCGCCCCGGGCCCTCCCCGCCCAGTTCTCTCCCCGCCCAGTTCTCTCCCCGCCCAGTTCTCTCCCCCTCCCTCTCCCCTCCCCTCCTTCTCCACTCCTCCTCCTCCATCCCTTCTGCCCAGGCTCCCCACCCCCCGAGGCTCACTCCGCCGGGCGGCGCGCCCCGGCAGGGATCCCTCTGCGTCACGCGCCAGAGTTCGCGAGCCTGACAGTCCAGCCCCGCGGCCGGCGCAGCCAATCGCAGCGCAGGCAACCGCAGGGGCGGGTTCGGCCGGGCCGCAGACGTAAGGCTTTAAAGCCGGAGTCGGGGTTGTCGACCGCATCCCGGGACTTCTGCGACCTCCCAGCTGAGTCGCTGCAGGGTGCGCCTGCGCAGCGGCCGTCCAGGTGAGCACCCATTTCCCCCGGCCGCCCGGCGCCCGGCGCAGGCGGAACGCGAACAGCTCTGCGGCCTGCGGGATGGGAACTTGGGGCTAGCGGTGGGCACCCGGGGAGGAGGGGAGCCTTCTGTGGGGGAGGGCCCCCAGGTCCTGTGGATCCCTGGGCCTGGCCCCCACCGCCCTCACGCCCCCAAAACATCTCTGGGGTCCAAGGCCTGAGCAGGCGGCTTCCCCCGGCCAGGTCCGAGCGCCGCGTGGGGCGGCTCAGTGGGTCCCCGGTCCTCGCTCCCGGAGAGGCGACAGATTTTTTAGCGTTCCCACACACCTCACTTGCAGGACATTAGTCAAGAAGAAAGAGTGAGGTGGCATCTTTCCTAACACTAAGGGGGCCCTTCTCCCCAACTTAGGACCAGATAGCCTCATCAGTAACATTTTACCTGTGTGACCTGTATTACCAGGTTAATAACCTGGACCACTGTTTCCTTGTTTTCTAGTTGTTGGCTTAAGATTCCCAACCATGAGTACCTCGAAACTTAACAGAACTCGAGTGATCATTGCACCCTTCCAGTGAAGTTTAACTCACGTTAGGTAGCACTTGTTAGCACTTGGTTTTTCTTTTAGGACCTGAATCAAATACTTGGTTTTTTATTTTACTGAACCCATAGCCTGTTTTTTTTCCGCACACATCCTTAACTTTTTCAGTCTTTGCGTTAATATTGGTTTCTCTTTCTAGGTTTTTGAACCATGAATTTGTCACTTGTGCTGGCGGCTTTTTGCTTGGGAATAGCCTCAGCTATTCCAAAACTTGATCAGAAATTCAATGCACAGTGGGACCAGTGGAAGTCCACACACAGGAGATTGTATGGCACGGTTGGTAACATCTTATCTCTTCATTCAGAAGGGCACTGCACAGTGTAGTGTATTCCTTTCAGTTGGGAGTTTATGGCCAGAGTAGTTTCTAGAGGCTGGCTCTTACCCAAGATGGTCACCTGAGGGCTGCCAGTTGTGAGCGATCTGGGCCAACAACCCCCACAAGTGTAAAGCCACTTCAGGCCAGGGTTTGTCTTCAGCTCTGTCTACAAATCGACCTGGTGAGCATGGGTTGAGTTTTAAGGAGAAAGGAAGCTTATGTCATGTGTGTTTGCTTCTAGAACGAAGAAGGATGGAGGCGAGCGGTGTGGGAGAAGAACATGAGAATGATCGAACTGCACAACGGGGAATACAGTGAGGGAAAACACGGCTTCACCATGGCCATGAATGCCTTTGGTGACATGGTGAGTTTGGCATGCATTGCTTAACTGTGCACTTTCTCTCCTCGCTCTTTACCGAATAATGTCTTGCCTTTTCAACTTTTTAATTTACCTTTCCTTGAAGACCAGTGAAGAATTCAAGCAGGTGATGAATGGCTTTCAACACCAGAAACACAAAAAGGGGAAAACATATCAGGAACCTCTGCTGCTTCAGCTCCCAAAATCTGTGGATTGGAGAAAGAAAGGCTATGTGACTCCTGTGAAGAATCAGGTATGAGAGTGATTCAGACCTTCCAGAGCCCATAGGAAATCTGAGAAGGAAGTTGCATAATCTTTGGTAGACTAGAGGGACAAGCAATTCACTTATTTTTTTTACTCTTTTGTTTTAAATCCCATCCCACCCACCACCTGGACCCTGACCTGGCCCCACAGCAACCTGCTCTGTTTTTAAAGGAGTTCAGTTCCTGTGCATTGGTCACTAAATGAGAAATTGTTTATAGAACAATGAAATGGCCAAAGGAAACTTCAACTTTTGATGGCTTTGCTTTTATTTGCATAACTCATGTGCAGTTATGCAGTATGGTAAGGTAGAACATAAAACTACAGTCCTGTACTCGTACAATCAGCAAAAATTACGGTACTGTACTGTAAAAGAAGCCACCATAAGCCTGCACCACTGCTCACGTTCTTGCATTGTAAGTCCAAATGCAGGTCCTAAGTCCCAGTAGCGGGTAGTAAGTCTCAACAGTAGTTAAACAGGTTGTCGGTAAACAAGGAATATCTATTCACATACTCTATATAAACTATTGTCAAGTCTTTTCTTGTAAACTGTCAGCTTTTTTTTATTCCATTTTCAGGGACAGTGTGGTTCTTGCTGGGCTTTTAGTGCAACTGGGTCCCTGGAAGGACAGATGTTCCGGAAAACTGGTCAACTAGTCTCCTTGAGTGAGCAGAACCTCGTGGACTGTTCTCAGCCTCAAGGCAATCAGGGCTGCAATGGTGGCCTGATGGATTTTGCCTTTGAGTATGTTAAGGAAAATAAAGGCCTGGAGTCAGAGAAATCCTATCCATATGAAGGAAAGGTAAAATGAAACACCTTAGTTTGTCTTCATTCCAGCTATTTTGGGGAAGTGGCACATTTTTCAGAGTTCACTGTAGATGATAGAATGTGTATCTCCAAACTGTCATTCCTTCACTGTAGCCTCTGAACAGTTCCTAAATTAAAGGAACATTTACAATGTGCAAATTGTTCTACATATAATAAAAATGTCTCCATTGTGAAAAGAAAAAATTCTTATGGACAATTCAACTGAGGGATTGTCATTGAAGAAACATCAACTTAATTTTTTGAGTTTGAAATCAACTAATGACATTCTACTTCCTGAGATGATTTATAGCAGTGTTGTCTTGAAAAGCATAAGCTACAAATTGCCATGTGTTTCAGTTCTAAAACTCAGGTCACTTAGGAGAAGGTAAATGATGATAATCGTATCTCATCCTCTTTAACTTTAAAAGGATGGAAGCTGTAGGTACAAGCCAGAGCTTTCTGCAGCTAATGACACTGGATTTGTGGACATCCCTCAGCGGGAGAAGGCCCTCATGAAAGCAGTGGCGGAAAAAGGCCCCATCTCTGTGGCTGTAGATGCAGGCCTTATGTCCTTCCAGTTCTATAAAGATGGTAGGTGGTTATCATCTTACATTGATTGCAGAAATTCAGGCAGAGTCACAGAGCACCATGCTAACTGACTCTAGAATCCTGCTTTAAAAGACTGTATATGATTTGAGTCTGCATTTAACATACTGATAACATATTTCCATTTTGACATAACACTTATCCATGATTATAAACCCTTTGTATTTTTAAATGACTATTTATTAGTCCTATAGATACAACCTAATTTACCTAACTGTTCTCTAATTGCTGTATTTTTAAAATAAATTTTATTTCATTTCTGCCTTAAAGTCCCTTCCCCTCCCTGTGTACAAAAGCTTTGTTTCCATTTTTTTCCCTTCTATTTTCACTTTTTTTCTTGTCCCTTCCTTTCTCTCTCCCTCTTCCCTTGTTCTTCCCATTTGAACACTTTCTTCCCATTTCCCAACATCCATTATGCTATATCTTTTTTCTAAAAGATTTTAATTGGAACTATAAAGGAGCCTATGGCTCAAATACAGGGTTTGGGGTTTGTTTTTTTTGGGAAGGGGACACATTTTTTTTAGACCACCATCTTAAAAGGAAACTACTGGTATTTTGGCTAAGACGTGAATGCCTAAATCACCTTAGTCTTGACAACCATTGGTCTCATTTTTTAGATTTGTTTTTCTTTAGTAGAAATTATCTTGAGACTTACTGAATTTCAAAGACTTTAATTTTTTATTTTTATTTTTTGGTACCAGGGATCAAACTCGGGTCCTCGCGCTTGCGCAGCAGTTGACGAAACCACTTTAATTTTTTATTTTTATTAGTGTGTTTGCAGTACATAATGGTACATTCATCCTAAGGAGTTTTGGTACATGTACATAACATATCTTCTTTTTACCACCCCCACCCCCCATTTCTTGGTTCCCTTCCCATTAATTTCATGGATTTCTGGTGAATAGAGGTTGACTCTCTTTATCAGCCATTACCATGTTCTTACACAGAATTTGTTTATGGCATTTCCCTGAATAAATGTTGAGGTTCCTTCCTGCTGTGAATGACAGGATGGGTCATTGCCATGTGTCATTGGGAACCTCTCACCCCGTGTTGATTTTACTCTCCCAGGCATTTATTTTGATCCAGAATGCAGCAGCAAGGACCTGAATCATGGTGTGCTGGTGGTTGGCTATGGTTATGAAGAAGTAGATACAGAGAAGAATGAATATTGGCTTGTCAAGAACAGGTATAAAACTTAAATATTAAACTGGTATTTGAAATTGAAATGAGACTTATTACTTGTGATCAGTGTTTGGATATAGGTTGGAGGAAGCTCAGTGTTGAAATGTCAAGCCTTTCTCCCTCTAAGAGTGAACACAGCCCTACTCATGTTTGATTATAAGATTCTGTGCCAAGCTTGTTGAAGTTATTCCTTTTTTTTTTTTTTTTTTTGGTACCAGGGATTGAACTTGAGACCTTGTGCTTGCCATGCAGGTGCAGCGCCACTGAGATACATCCCCGGCCCTTATGTATTTGTAACACTGCATTCTAAATTCTGAAAATTTTCTCATTTCTGAAACATTTGGCTCCAAGGGCTTCAGGAAATGAATTATTATGTAGGATTGTGGGCTGATTTCCTTTTTCTGATCCAGTATTTTAGTGAGATAAAGCAAGTAGAAGCATCTGCCTGTGCTGATTCTTTGTCAAGTTTGAAAGATAAAGCATCTGCCAGCCTGTGTGCTTCCTTTCCATTGTCATTTGATGCTCTGCCATTGGTTCTGTTTTTTGAGACAGGGTCCTGCTATGTAGTTCAGGTTGGCCTTGGAACTCACTATGTAGCCTACACAAGGCTTGAGCTCATGGTGATCCTCCTGCCTGAGTCTCCTGAGCACTGATTACAAGCAGGCACCACCACACCTGGTTTGCCACTGCATTTTATTCTCAGTTCTCAGAGGCCTCAGAGGTTGTCAGGATCAGTTTTCTGAACTAATTTCCTTTAACTGAAGAGTAATTTAAGATAGCCTGTGGAGAAGGACTGTTACACAGGAATCCCAGTTCTGCCTCAGTTTCTTATCTTGTAAAAGATGCATAGGAATTAATATAATTGCATTCTGTGTATATAGATATGATGTGTATATAGATATGATAGATACGTGGTAAACACTGTGTTTAAGTGTTAGCTATTAATTAAACTAATTTTTTTCTCTTTTTTAATAAAATAAAAAACCTGTTTCAGCTGGGGTCCAGAATGGGGTGCAGAAGGTTATATAAAAATAGCCAGAAACAGGAACAACCACTGTGGCATTGCCACTGCGGCCAGCTATCCCAGTACATGAGCTGATGGACTACGGTGGCGGAGGACTGAGGACAGCATGTCTGGAGGAATTTTACCTGAGCACTGACCGAACCCTTATTGTGTAAGACAAAACACTTGAATCATTGAGGATTCAATTTGTGATTTGAATTCTGTGACATTTTTACAAGGGTAAAAGGTTACCATTGTTTTAACTACTGTTATATAAACAGCTGTATAATATTGAGAATTCATTGCTTAATTCTAAATCTTTCAATTTTCATTTTTTAAAAGAACATAAATCTTTACCTATTAAAATAAATATTAGTTCAGTGTATGGAGTGAGCCTTTTTTTTTGTACCGGGGCTAGAACTCGGAACCTTGTGCTTGTGCGGCAGGCGACAGCTTTTTATAATGCATTAACTTTGTATACACACAAGATATCATTCTACTCTATAAAGACAGCTCTGTGGCAGTAGTACATTAGGGGAATTGTCAAAGGTGCGGGTAGACTTAACTTTTCTAGTGAAAAACAAATTTTAACCTGTGCGTAGCGGCGCACACCTGTAGTCCCAGGTACTTGAGAGGCTGAGATAGAAGGATCAAGTCAGCCTACATCTTCAAGTCCACCATGCACAAGAGTGAGACCCCATCTCAAATCAACCAAAAAATATTTCAATCAGCTTTTCATTGTGTGTGCCTTAACCCAACACTGATTCATAGTTGTATTTTTACTTAATTATATATGGGTTTGCAATATGTTTTAACACATTACATTTGTACAGTGATTGAATCAGGCTAGTAAAGATATCCACTGCCTCAAATACTTATTTCTACATTGTGACAATTTAAAATCATAGCTACTGTATTTTGGTTTTTTTTTTTTTGAAATGATCAGATCTACGATTATAGCGGTTATTTTGCAATGAAACAAACGGAGGACACAAACAGGTGTTTTTGGGGTTTTTTTTGGTACCGGGGATCGAACTCCGGTCCTTGCCACTTGCACAGCAGGTGGCAAAACCACTGAGCTAAATCCCCGGCCCCTATATTTTAAATTGTATAATTCATTACTGTTAACTGTAGTCACCCTCTGTGGAGTAGAATGCTGGGACTTACCCAACACTTGTATCTAGCAAGATGTGATAAACTATCCAGAAGGACAGTTTACTTACTAGGAAAGTCAACAAAGATTTGTGGGTTTAGATTCTAGAATGGGAGATCCCTTCCTTTGACCCAGGATGGCTAGATACTTAATGAGGGTCACGTTGTTAGGACACCTTTGCAGCCTGAGGACGGACAGACTGGTGGATGGCCAGGGCTGTTTTGTTTTTGTTCTGTCAAGTTTCTGATGACATTCCACATAGCTCTTACAGCCAAACTACATGTTACTACTCAGTGTTAGCAAAACTCAATTTAACAGTTGTGATTAATAAATCTCAGATATTTGCTAATAGAGAAATGTGTTAAAGGTCCACAAGAGATTAGCCTATGCCACAAAAATACTCCTCTTGCCTTAGAAGATGGGCATGAAATCACAAAGGGAGGATAGGACAGAAGTCACTAGGCCAAACTTAGATTTGGCTACCTCATCCTTGTCTTAAATTCGGGAACAAAATAGGCTAAGCATATAGTTATACAGGTAGTAAACAAAAAACAGTATTTGCTTATTTAAAGGGCTGGAGAGAAGTATGCTGAACTTCCGTGTGAATTACGGGTGCTTATTTTCTGCAGAAAGCACTTTTATTTTTGTTGGTTTTGAGATGGTCTCACTATGGATTTGAACTCTCATGATCCTCCTGCCTCAGCCTTCCAAGTGCTGAGATTATAGGTGTGTGCCACCAGACCCTGCAAGAAAAATTTTTATTAAAAAATATCCTGCAAGCTAAACAAGTATGTGTGTATGTGTGTGTATAAAAGCCTAAAACCTGTGACTGTAGGTTTATGTTCCCAGTCAAATAAAATGCAAATGATGGGCTGGTACCATACTTCTTTAAGCTGTAATCCATTGTGAAAGTAATGAGTAGAAACAAATGGAACCTTATACTATAAAAATAAAAAGGGCTGAGGATGTAGCACAGTAGGACAGCACATACCTAGCATGAGTAAGGCCCTGAGTTTGATCCCAACACCACACACAAAAAAGTTTCATATCTGTCAAAGCAGACCCTTCACATACCTAAATTATAAGATAGTTGAAAGTTTTATAATTTTCAAAGACCTTTAAAATATCTTGCAAAATCCCAAACCATATCATCTAAAAGCATTGTTTTGCTGGACATAATGGCATACTGCTGGGCTCAAAACTTGTAATCCTTCTGCTTCAGCCTTCCAGGATGCTAGGCTTGCAAGCATATGCCGTCACACCCGACTATGTTCAGGTCATCTATGTGCATTAAAGCCTGGAATTCAAACCTCTTGAGTTCCCCTTTCATTTATTCCACTTTTTTTTTTTTTTTTTTAGCACAGATACAAGTAGCCAGTCAATATCCTACTGATTTAGTGTGACAGATATTGTAAGGTATGGATCCATGGCTTACAACACTGGCAGGGTTCCCATTTTCCAGTTTCCAGGGAAAATTCCTTTCTACAGAAAAATCTCACTTTTTGCCTCTAAATTCTGTTGGGGAGACCTGCACATATGATGGATTGGGAATGTACGATATGCAGTGTCAACCGAGATCAACCATTGCACAATACCTTCACGGTTCACCTAGGTGAGTGAGCAACATAGAGTAGCCAGGTGCAACACACACAATCTCACCACTGCAGGAACTTTGCCTTTGCTGCTTTCCCACCTTCCAGCCCCCCAACACACATTCTTTAAATGTTTTCTATTCCTTTTGTCTTTCTAACATTTCAAGACAACCCCAGGAAATTCTTACTGTTGCCAAATTAATACATTCTGGGTGGAGATGTTTTTCTTAAATGCTGTTTATGGCATGAAGTCCTCCCACTCTAGTTTTGACCAGGAAGTGTCTTCAGGATTTTGAGCTCCAGGAATGAGGGCACCTATTCAACAAACATTGCACTGATACAGGAAATAATACCGGAGATGAAAACATGAAACATATCTCCCAACCTGCTAGCTGTATGACATGCTGAGCTCTCATTCTCTAAACATCGAAGAACATTTTAGGAAAAACAGGTTAAGAGTAGGAAGATATTTATTGATAGGAAAGCTTCTGAAGGTCAGGAGGGGTCCTGAGTGGGTAGCTGGGGACTCTGCTTTACAGAGGAGTTTTATAGGGTGAAATCCTCGTGGGTACAATGTGGGCCAGAGCCATGATCACCCAATAAGGTTACAAGTATAGTCACTTAGGTAATGGTGGTCCAACTGGGCAACAAGTCACATAACAAGCATGGATGGAAAAAACAAAGACTCTCCTAAGAAGTGGTGGGTCCAGAGGTCTCTGGTTACCCACTAGGGTGGCTGATGTCTATCTACACTTCATTAGGCCCAGTATTTGTTCTTTGAGGAAGTAAGTCCGGTCGTCTTGTCTTTATCTTGAGGCCCGGTTTCCAACCAGTATGTGTCACAGCTATGATGTTTCACCTTTGTCCTGTCCCTCTCGAGGATCGAGCCCTATCTGTCTATAATATTACTACCTAACTCATCTGACTATAATACCATGACCTAAAGCCTATTTCTCTGATCTAAAGCTGCTTCTCTAACAAAACAATTGGGCCGGGGGTTTAGCTCAGTGGTCCGGCCGCCTGCCTCGAAAGCCCAAGGACCTGAGTTTGATCCTCGGTACCAAAAAAAAAAAGTAACAAAACAATCACCAAGTGATTCATGTTACACAATTTCCTTTGCCACTGAACAGATTCCAGAAAACTCAGCATTAAGGACTAAGGGTCTCTTGTTTTTTAACTAGGTTGGAATTTGATGCTTCTGCTGTGATGAGAGAGTCTAAAGCAGTGGTGGTGAACATATGGCCTATGTGCTACAGGGAGCTGATTGTATCATTTCTTCTTTTTTTTTTTTTTTTGGTACTGGGGATTGAAATCGTGTCCTTGCGCTTTCAAGGCAGGTGCCGGAACCACTAAGCTAAATCCCTGGCCCCTGATTGTATCATTGAAAGCTCTAAAAGGTTTGCCATTGCTGATCTAAGGTTTCTCATTTTTGTTATGTGTATTCCTTCTTTTCCAGGAAATCCTATTGCTTAGCACCATTCCTGGAGCACTTGGTCTACGTGCTTTTCAAAGCAGGATTTGGCAAGGTGAAGCGTGGAAAATTGTGAGCACAGAAGTTGTTTTTGTTGGTCCACCATGACATTTTATAGCCAAAGTTTTATTTGACACACTGAAATTAATTCACATGACTCTGGAGAGAATAAACCCTGAGAGAGAGCGAGAGCCCTCTAAAGGAGTGATGAGTCATTTAGTCAATGGATCTTATTGTGGGAAAAGAAACACATAGTCTTGCTTATGAAGTATAATTTTCAAGTGGAAAAAAGCAAGTATATGCAGCCAAGACTCTCCAACAGTGTATTTAGTTTTTGCTTTATTTTCTGGTACCAGGGATCAAACTCAGGACCTTGCGCTTGTCAGGCAGGCGCGGTGCCACTGAGCTAAATCCCCAGCTCCTCCAACAGTGTTTTTAATGGAGTCAAATCCCTGTGGTTTGTATATTTTTTCCTTTAATCTTGGGCATTTTGTTTCTTTTTCTGAGAACGTAACTTGAAACACTACAGAGCCAATAATCCTATACAGAGTATATTCTCCGAAGCTGTACAGTTTTATATACCTTCACAATGTACTTTGCTGCCGTCTAGATAATTTATTTTGCAACACATTACTGCACAGTTGTAAATAACACATACAGTAACATCGCTTTCAGTTATGTGTAAATAAATTAATTAATTAAAATGCTCTTTGTATAAAAGAAAAAAGTAAGTATGTAGGGATAGGGGGCCCTGTAGACAGGGACAAGAGAGGATGAAGAGGGCTGGGGATTTAGCTCAGTGGTTTCACCACCTGCTGCGCAAGCACAAGGACCCGAGTTCGATCCTCAGTATCAAAAAAAAAAAAAAAAGAAAGAAAAAAGATAGGATGAAGGCTGTCATGCCTGACTTAGGTGAGATCTTCATGAGCAAACAGGCTGCTTTCAGCAAATGACAGGCTATTTCTTTTCTTTTCTTTTTTTTTTTTTTTTTGCTACTGGGGATCAAATTCAGGTCCTTGAGCTTGCAAAGCAGGCGGCAGAACCACTCAGCTAAATCCCCGGCCCTATAGGCTATTTCTCAGTAAACAGAAGACAATCTCCCCAGCTCCAAACAGTCCAGTGACTGTCTACACAGCTGTGCTGACTGTCTTTCACTCAATCATAAACATTTCACCCCAGACTCCTTAGCCCCTTCAATACCTACATAAGTCTAATTCCTTTCCCAGTTAGCTGCTAGTATCTCTCTCCTGGTGTTAGCCCATCCACTCACAGATGAAATCTCTCCTAGCTAGTGACTACTATTTCTCTCTTCCAATGTCAGCCCATCCACACACGGATGTAATAAACTCAGCTTTTCCCAGCTAGCTGCTAGAATCTGTCCCTGATTTTAGTCTCTGTTCACTGGAATAAACTTTTCTTTTCCTCACAAAAAGTTCTGTTTAAATGAGTGGATTCATGTGTGCTGTCTATGAGAAAGGCCTCACTGAGCTTTATTAGTAGAAAATCCTAAAGCAACTTCTGCCTCTGAAGACTAGACTCCAGGAATTAGACAAAGGGAAAGGATGAGGAAGACACTCAGGACCAGGAAGTTCCTAGGTAGTGCAATTAATCTAAGTATCTCAGACTTCCCCTTTACTTAATCCTTAAACCTAAACTACCTGTCCTTAAGGCCCCAACTCGTAATCTTACCCTCCACCAAAGGACAAGGAAAAGTCCCGGCCAGAAGAAAGCCAAGGTTAGGCTGACCGGCAAGCCAGAGAGCCAATCAGATTCCAGGAGCCTCTGTGGGACGCAAGAATCCACGAATACTTCCCTTTCAGATCCTCGCTACTCGTCTAGAGTAACTGTCTGCCATCTCTCTCTTCCCTCTTTCTCACATCTTCAAGTAAATTGTCTTCTTTTATTTTAAACTGTTTCTCTTTTTTTTTGGTACTGGGGTTCGAACTCAGGACCTCGCGCTTGCGAGGCAAGCAGCCGCAGAGGCACCACTGAACTAAATCCCCAGCTCCTAAACTGTTTCTTTAGTTCTTTTACCGACGCTGGATTTAGGATTGCTGGGAGCTGCGTGATCCAGCTGAGCAGCTGCATGGCGTGACGTGGCACACCGTGGTGTACACCCCTCCCTAGGCATCACGTACGGTGGTATGGTTGATTTAGTACAATAGATTCTTAAAAACAGTCTTGCACATACTTTTAAAGTGTTTATAAAGGTCATAAAGCAAATATGCTACTTGGAGGTGATCAATGGGGTGCTTTCTCTGTGTGCTATTGTATTTCAATTTAAAAATAATCAACATGCTTAATTTTCATGAAGTAATAGATTTAGAAGCACACAGTTCAAGAAAACTGGTAAAAAAAAAAAAAGGAAAAGGGACAGGAGAAGACAGAATCTATTGGGGGGGGGTTGTTTGTTTTAGACAGAAGCTTCTATGTAGTTCAGGCTGGCCTTCAACTCACCATGTTAGCCTGGCTGGCCTCAAACTCATGACAATCCTCCTGCTTCAGCTTCCTGAGTGCTGGGATTATAGGTGTGCACCATGACATCCAGCTGAAAGGGTCTTTAGATAACTTGAAAAAGTAAAGTCTCCAGTCTGAGGGATATATGTTCCTGAAATTTGCAGAGAAATTGCTCAGCTTGTCACTCTGTCACAGGTCTGCCTCTAGCCAGGTGGGTTCCAGTGTGACAAAGGCACGCCTCAGTGTCACTTTTGAGAATATGTTTCCACCAAGAGAAACAGGGAGAGGGCTCAGAGAAAGACAAAGAGGGAATATTCGCAGGGACAGTGTTGTAAAAGACTCCGTGAAGAGTGGGCAATGGCTCTGGTCAGAATTCTAGAACATTCATTCCCGGTAGTTCTCCTCACTGTTCCCCCACTACTCTACACACTAGCCCTTATCTTTAAAATGGCCAATATTGAACTATTAACTGAAGTGCCCTTTCTCTGGCTTTCTATACCTTTTCTCCTTTATCCACATTCAGGACCAGCAGTATGTTGGTTACTCACCCAACACTCAGGAGAAGTATACTGGAAGTAGGCACAAAGAGCAAATTCTTGACTTGAGCTCTCAATTCTGCTCTTAAAATCCACAGAAGAATCTGGGCATAGTGGCACATACCTACAATTCCAGCTGTTTGGGAGGTGGGACAAGAGGATCATGAGTTTATATCCAGCCTGTGCAACTTCACAAGACACATTCTCAAAATAAAATAAAAATTGTAAAAATTAAAATAAAATAAGACAAAACAAAAATTTAAACAAGTCATAGTTCAGCATTTCACTGGAAAAGGCCATGAGGGAATTTTCTGGGGTAGCTTAAGCAGTTTAGTGACTTAGCCAGACCCTGTCTCAAAATAAAAAATAAGAGCTGGGGATGTGGCTCAGTATGATGCCAGGGTTTACCCCCAGTACCACCAAAAAAGTCAGAATGTTAAACAGCTATCACATTTATCCATATCCAGAACTTTCGAATTATCCCAAACACAGCCTCTCTGTCCAATAAACAATAACTTCCCATGAGTCACACCCCCATCCTCTGGTAAATATGTTTTAGCTTTTTGAGGAATCTCTAAACTGATTTCCATAGTGCTGGTACCAGTTTATACTCCCACCAGCAATGGAGAAGGGTTCCTTTTTCCCCACGGCCTCACCAGCATTTGCTATTGGTTGATTTCTTGATGATAGCCATTCTTTGAAATCTCAGTGTTGTTTTAATTTGCATTTCTCAGGACTGAGGATTTAGCTCAGTGGTTCTGGCACCTGCCTTGAAAGTGGAAGGACCCAAGTTGGATCCCCGGTACCAAAAGAAATAAAAAAGAAAGAAACAATTTGCATTTCTCAAATGACCGGTGATGTCGAGCATCTTTTCATATATTTATTTGCTGTTTGTATTTCTTCATCTGAGAAATGTCTATTCGTTTAAGATACCCATTTTTGGATTGGGTCTTTAAATTTGAGGGGGTTTTTTTGTTTGTTTGTTTTTTAGTTCTTTATTTTAGATATTAGTTCTTTGTGTAAGGAATAGCTGGTAAGCGTTTTTTCCCATTCTGTGGGTTGTCTTTTCACTCCGTTGGTGGTTTCTCTGACTGTACAAAAGCTTTTTAACACTGTCTGCCTCACAAGCACAAGGACCCAAGTTCGATCCCTGGTACCAAAAGCTTTTTAATTTATTGTGATCCCAGTTGTTGATTCTTTGTAATATTTCCTGTGAGATCAGGATTTTGTTTTTAAAGCCTTTGCCTGCACCTATTATCTTCTACAGTTTAGCAGATTGTTTCTGTTTTTGTATTTAGACCTTTGATCCATTTCCATTTTAGTTTACTGCATGGTGAGAGAAATGGGTCTAGGTTCAATTTTTGGCATGTGGAAAGCCAGTTTTTAAGCATCATTTCTTTTTTTTGTTGTTATCAGGGATCGAACTCAGGACCTTGTGCTTGTGAGGCAGGTGGCAGAACCACAGAGCTAAATCCCCGGCAGCATCATTTCTTAAAGAGGCTATCTTTTGAAGGTATTTGTCCCCTTTGTCAAAGATAAGGTAGTGGAGTGTGCTTAGAGTTAATTGTTCCACTGATCATTGGGTCTGGCTCTTTTTGCCAGTATCATGCTGTTTTTATCACGTTAGCTTTGCAGTATAACTTCAAATTGAGGATTGTGAGGCCCCATGCCTTGTCCTTGTTCCCTAGAATTGCTTATGCTATTCTAGGTCTCTTCTGGTTTCATATGAATTTTAGGATTATTTTCTCTAGCTCTGTGAGGCATGCTGTTGGTATTTTAATTGAGGCTGTATTAAATCTGTATGACAGTTTTGGAAGTATGGCCATTTTTACCATATTGGTTTGACTATCAAAGAACAGGGGATATCTTTCCATTTTCTGATATCCTCTTTCCTCTCCTTTTTCAGAGTACTGTAATTTTCTTTCTGGTACTGGGGATCAAACTCAGGTCCTTGTGCTTGCAAGGCAGGCAGCAGAACTACTGAGTTAAATCCCCGGCCCCAGAGTACTGTAATTTTGATTGTAGATATCTTTCACTTGCTTGGTTAGGTCAATTCCTAAGTATTTCATTTTTCTTGATGCTATTGTGAAAGGTATTTCCCTAGTTTCTCTCTCAGTGAGTTTGTTATTTGTGTACAGGAATGCCATTGACTTTTGAGTGTTGACTTTGTATCCTGCTATGATGCTGAATTTGATAATCAATTCTAGGAGCTTTTTGGTGGAGTTTTTGGGGTCTTCTATGTAGAGTATCATGTCACCAAAAAATAATGATAGTTCAACTTCTTCCTCTCCTATCTGTATTTCTTTCTCTTGTCTTATTTCTGTGGCTAATGTTTTGAGAGCTATATTGAACAGGAGTGGTGATTTTTGACATCCTTGTCTTATTCCTGATTTTAGAGCAAAATTTCAGTTATTGAATGTTTAGTGCTTTGTTGGCTGTTGGATGATCATAGATGGCTTTTATCAGATTAAGATAAAGACCTCCTGCCTAGTTACTGGAAAAAAAATACATGATACCCAAAGTTAAAGGAGGAAAGGTTCATTTAGCTCACAATTTGTAGAGGTTTCAGTCCATAATAGGCTGGTTCCAAAGCAAGGGTGGATAACAGACAGGCATTTCAGAGGAGAAACAGTTCATGGCAGACAGAAAGTAGCAAAGCAAGGAAGGGACAACCCAGCTCTTTCTTTTTTAAATTTTTTTCCTTTCTTTTTTTTGGGTACTGGGGATAGAACTTGGGACCTTGCGCTTACAAGGCAGGTGATGGAACCACTGAGCTAAATCCCCGGCTCTAACCACAGCTCTTTCTATCCCTTATATTTTATCCAGGCTATTTAACGTGGGTAACACTCACACCCTTAATCTTAGTGCCCGTGATTCTAGCAGTGCACCATGGATCAATACCAGTGTCATACATTCTAGATCCAGCCACCTGTGAAAAAGCCCTACCTATGACTGCATGAGGCTTTGAGAGGGCATAAAGACACAAGCCATAACTCCTTCTGTTCCAATTTTCTTTTCTTTTTTTTTTTTTTTGGTACCAGAGATCAAACTTGGGACCTTGTGCTTGCGAGGCAGGCGTCACAACCACTGAGCTAAATCCCTGGCCCCCTGAGCTAAATCCCCGGCCCCCTGAGCTAAATCCCTGGCCCCTATTCCAATTTTCTTTAGGTTTTATGTTGTTGTTGTTGTTGTTGTTGTCATGAATGGGTTTTGGACTTTGTCAAATGCTTTTTCTGCATCTATTGAGATGATTATGTGGGTTTTGTCATTGGTTCTGTTTTTTTTTTGGTACCAGGGATCGAACTCGGGACCTTGTGCTTGCGTGGCCAGTGTGTCATTGGTTCTGTTAATGTGGTGTATTACAGTTACTGACTTGTGTATGTTAAACCATCCCTGCATCCTTGGGATGAATTCTACTTGGTCATGGTTTATAATTTTCTTGATGATTTGCTGCATTCTCTTTGCCAGTATCTTATTCAGGATTTTTGCATCTGTGTTCATTAAGGAGATTGGCCTCCAGTTTTCTTTTTTAGTTGGGTTCTTCTCTGATTTTGGTATCAGAGTAATGCTTGCTTCCAGGAATCAGTTTGAAGTATTGCTTCCCTTTCAGTTTCATTAAAAAGTTTGAGGAGTAGTGCCATTAGATTTTCTCTAAAGTTCCTGTAGAATTCAGCAGTGAATCTGTCAGTACCTGGGCTTTTCTTTGTTGGTAGTATTTTAATTACTTCAGTTTCAGGGCTAGGGATTTAGTTCAGTGGTTCCACTGCCTGCCTTGTAAGTGAAAGAACCTGAGTTTGATCCCTGGTACCAAAAAACAAAACAAAACAAAACAAAATTTCATTGACTGATATTGATTTGTTTAGAATTTTTATATCATCTTGATCCAGCTTTGGTAATTCCTATGTATCTAGGAATCTATCCATTTCTTTTGCATTTTCCATCTTATTAGAATACAAGTTCTTGATGTAGATATTGATGATCTGTATTTCTTCAGGATCTGTTGTGATTTCACCCATTTCATTCCTAATTGCATGGATTTGAGTCTTTTCTTTTCTTTGATAAGGTTGGCTAAGAGTTTGTCTATTCTTTTCAATCTTCCAAAGAACCAACTCTTTGGTTCATTGATTCTTTGTACTGTTTTCTTTTTTTTTTTCCTTTTAAAAAATATTTTATTTTTAAGATAGGGTCTTGCTAGGGCCGGGGATTTAGCTCAGTGATGCTGCCGCCTGCCTCTCAAGCGCAAGGTTCAGAGTTTGATCCCCGGTGCCAAAAAAACCCAAAAAACAGATAAGGTCTTGCTAGATTGTATTGTTTTCTTAGTCTCAATTGAATTAATTTCTGTTCTGATATTTATAATTTCCTCTTTTGTATGTGCTTTGGGGTTAACTTGCTCTTATTTTTCTGGAAGTTTAAGGCTCAACATTAGTTTACTTATTTGAGCTTGCTCTGATTTTCTGATGTGGATATTCACCACTATAAATTTCTCTTGTATGACTGCTTTCACTGTGTCTCAAAAGTTCCAATATGTCACACTGGCATTATTGTTCAATTGTAGAAACTCTCTAATTTCTTCTTTAATCTCATCTACGATTCATTGGTTGTTTAGGAGAATGTTATTTAATTTCCATGTGTTAATGTAGTTTTTGTGATTTTTTTTGCCATTGATTTCCAATTTCATTACTCTATGGTTTGATAACACGCATGGTATAATTTCAATTCCTTTGCATTTTCTTAAGCACGTTCTATGAGCTAATGTGGCCTATTTTGGAGAAAGTCCCATGTGCTGCTGAGCAGAATTGTATTAGGTTGTTGAGTAGAACACTCTGTAATATCTAAGTCTATTTGTGCAAAAGTTTGGTTCAGCTCTGATATTTCTTTTTAAAAATAATATTAATATATAATTAAATATAAATAAATATTATAACATTAATAGTTAAAATACATTCTAATATAAATTATAAGCCAGGCATAATGGTGCATGCCTGTGTCCCCAGCAGTCAGGAGGCTGAGGCAGGAGGATTGCCATGAGTTCAAGGCCAGCCTGAACTACACAGTGAGACCCTGTATCAAAAAACACCAAAAAATAGTAGAGCAGCAGGCATACAGTAGGTGTTCATGAATATTCACCAAATTAATGAAGCCAAATATTACCCACTGTGTGGTACACATTGAGCCCACTGTAACTCATTTCATCCTTGGAAGTAGACATTGACAGATGCCACGGAGAAATGAACAGGTTGTTTTCCAAGGGAGTGAAGGGGCTTTGCAGGTTTTACCTCCCCTGGTAGATGTCATTCCTGAAGCGAGGCTGAACTTGGTGATTTATTACCTACGTCAGGATGATGTACATGAAGCTTATAACTTAATTAAGGATCTGGAACCTACTACTCCGCAGGAGTACATCCTCAAAGGAGTGGTCAACGCAGACCTTGGCCAGGAAATGGGTTCGAGGGATCATATGAAAATTGCCCAGCAGTTCTTCCAGTTGGTGGGCGGATCCGCAAGTGAATGCGATACAATACCAGGGAGGCAGTGTATGGCTTCCTGTTTCTTCCTGCTTAAGCAATTTGATGATGTCTTGATTTATCTCAACTCATTTAGGAGTTACTTCTATAATGATGACATCTTTAATTTTAATTATGCCCAAGCCAAAGCTGCAACAGGCAATACCAGTGAGGGTGAAGAGGTGTTCCTCTTGATCCAAAATGAGAAGTTGAAAAATGATTACGTTTACCTCAGTTGGTTAGCTCGCTGCTATATCATGAATAAGAAACCAAGACTAGTCTGGGAACTTTATCTCAAGCTGGAAACCTCTGGGGAGTCCTTTAGTCTCTTACAGCTCATTGCTAATGACTGTTACAAGATGGGCCAGTTTTACTATTCAGCCAAAGCTTTTGATGTCCTGGAGAGGTTGGACCCCAACCCTGAATACTGGGAAGGCAAAAGGGGTGCGTGTGTGGGTATTTTCCAGATGATCCTAGCTGGGAGAGAACCCAAAGAGACCCTCCGAGAAGTGCTTTTTTTTACTGAGAAGCATGGGTAACACCCAAGTTGAGTATATCATCCGAATCATGAAGAAATGGGCCAAAGAAAACAGAGTACCTGTCTAAAATGGCTCAAGAGACCCAGTACTAAGAACCAGCTTCCGTGTTGATGTAAAATTGGAAATCACTTTCCTCAAGTTGAAAGAAGGCCTCGAGACAGTGACTGACTTGCTTAGACCTAACCCTGCCTCAACAAAGCACTGGGTCTGTGCTGTGGGCCTGGATGACCCCACTAGCAATAAGACTTTGGACTTATCCGGTGCCTTCCAGAAATACTCGAGTATTCTTACATAATTTACTGAGTTTATGGAGAACAATGTAGCCTTTTTTTTCTTTTCATGATAACATTTCATGACATTTTCTCCCAGCTGCAATAACAATGTCTTTGATGCTCAAGAAGCACCGACGACGACTCATCCTGCTGTCTTACTTTTAGCCATCTCTGCACATTTTCCCCTTCTAGTGGAGATTCCATAAAAGGTTTTATGAAATATCTCTGAGTCCTGGGAGAACAACGATTTTAACCAGCTGTGGGACTCTGAGAACAGAAGGAGCTCCTGTGTCAGACTATCCAGTCATTAATAGATAACAGGCTTGTAGGATTACTGATTCAGTGCTTAAACTCTTGGTATAACAACATGTTACAGTGTAGCAAGATGAGCACTGGAAATTTTTTTAAAGTGAGGGCTGTGGATGTAGCTCAGTGTTAGAGCATTTGCCTAGCATGCACAAGGACCTGGGTTCAATCCCCAGTACAGGAAAAAGAAAGTGAGTATTATGGAAAAAATGTTTGTGTTGTGCCTTGGTACATATTCAAGCAAAAAAGTATATAAATCTCATTAGTCACTTCTCCATTATATTTTAGATAACAAAGCAGGTTATGGTTTTTTTTAATGTATCTACTGAATAAACATCAATTTTGAAAGCAGGTTATCAAGGGAAGAGAACAAACAGTGCTGGAAATAATTGGAGGCACTGAAGTTGGAAGAATTCTCATAAGCACTACATTTGTTTGCCCCTTTTCTCCAGCATCTCACTGTGGCTGGGAGAGTTGCATAGAAAGGAGATGGGAACACAGCAAGCGTTACAGCAGCCTAGGAGAGGAGACCAGAGATTGCAAGTAGCCTTTACCTCTGGATGGTTGTGAGAGCCTCTCTCAACTTGGCTCAGGACCACTGGTTTTCCTATCTCTTGTTAGACTCAGATCTAATCAGGCCAGAGCACAAATCAAATTAAACTGGCCCAAATAACTGAATTCTAGGAAACAGAGCTACATCATTTTTCATGTGCCAAAGCTTCTCTCTTTCATTATGCCGAGGCTAAATTTTCAGTAATAACTGGTTGTCAGCATCAAAGGTACTAGGTGGGTCAGATCTGGGCAGAACTTGCTATCATTTTTTGAATCATTCTGGCTTAAAATATTTGGAAACACAGTAGTGGAAACAACAGATTGAAACTTCTCAGTAGCTTTTGGCAATTAAATCTGTCTTCCAGGGAATTGCTGTTAATTTCAAGCTTCCTGAACTTGAAAAGCTTTCCCATTGATGGTGATTTACTTCTAAATAAGCTTTCACTGAATTTAGTGCTCAAGATTCTACCAGACATTTTCCTCTGTCTGGGGAAATGCCCACATGTTCCAAACACAGCAGTGTTAGGATTGAGCCAGAAGCATAAAGACCAGTGTAAAGGGAAGTAGCACCCAATTGTGTTAAGGTAACTACTTATGTAGCATCTTGACAGCGCCTCACGATGCACGGCTGCTTTCCTCATGTGTGATGTAGGAGAGAGGAAGGTCCAGGCTTAGGAATGTAGTGTAATGTGTACAGTTTAGAGCACCAATGTACTATTTATAGGCCATAACATATATTACTTACAAATGGGAAAAAATCTTTTACAATTATTTTTGTACCTCCAAAGAATTAGTATATATCATTGTATAATATTCAAACTAAAGTTTATTATTTGGTTCTAAAAAAAAAACACCAAAAAATAAAAAATAAATAAATTATAATTAAGTAAGCTGGGGATGTAGCTCAGTGGTGCTGCATCTGCCTGGCAAGTGCAAGGTCCTGAGTTTGATACCCAATACCAAAAAAAATTATAATTAACTATTTGTAAATATGTGTAAATACCCAAGCAGGTGCCTTTGGATGAGAGGTAAACACCTATGTAAACAGATGAACTCAAGACTTGTTGCTGAACGATGCAACTTACAGATGCAACTTATGAATAATGTGCACACTAGAAAACAAATGGACATGGTTGCATCTATATGAATCTTCATAATTCAATACAGTATAATTCAATACATTATGTGTTGTGATGGAC
The DNA here is from genome assembly GCF_000247695.1 of Heterocephalus glaber. The sequence goes on along the minus strand of NW_004624819.1, from coordinate 472,237 downwards.
ATACATAATCCACTTATGTAAAATAAAGAAACGTTTTCTGAATTTTGGTGCCTGCAATTTTTTGTCCCTTTTGTGTGGACCATCATTGTTTGTTTTTTTTTTTCTTAGATAGGGTCTTGCTATGTAGTTCAGGCTGGCCTTGAACTTACTATGTAACCCAGGCTGGCCGTGAGTTCAGGGCAATCTTCCTGCCATGAGGCAGGAAAAAAAAAATTCTGGCTAGAATTCAGGACTTGGAGAATTATGAAGATGATCCAGAAGAAGATATTATGACTATATTTGAATAAATGTAATTTCTGTACATGAATGTAGATTGTTGTGAAAAAAATTGTGAATTGTGAAAAAAGTTGTTGTGAAAAAATAAGACATCCTCTGAAAATAAGCCCTATTGTAATTTTTGGAGCAAAAAATCATGTAAGGCCCAAGTCTTATTTCTGAGGAAATACAGTATATAGTCCAGGGTTCCCTCAAACTCACAGCAATCCAGCTCTGGTATTTCTTTGTTGATTTTTTGTCTAGTTGATCTGTCTATTTGTGACAGTGGGGTATTGAGGTCCCCTATTACAACTGTATTAGTGCTTATCTGATTTTTCATATCCATTAGTGTTTGTTTTATATAGTTGGGTATACTGCTATTTGGTTCATATATTTATGATTATTATCTCTTCCTCTTGGATTATTTTTGCCACTGTAGTTTTGTTTGTTTGTTTTGTTTTGTTTTTTGAGTCAGGATGTTGTTATGTAGCTCAGCCAGGCCTTGAACGGACTATGTAGCCCACACTGGCCTCTAACTTGTGGCGATCTTCCTGTCTCAGCCTCCTGGTTTCTCAGATTACAGGCACGTGCCATCTCTCTTACATGGTAGGATGTACTTCTACTGTCTGTGCTTGTATTGACCAATTCTTTGCTCAAGACACAAAGAACCTAGAGACCACCTTCAGAAGACGACTCCAACACTCCAAAATGTGGTAACACTATAGAACCTATGTTCAGTGGAATACACTTTGATAACACTTTTTATGCTTTGTTGAACTCTAATTCTCTGAAAACTGCAGCTCCATGCATGTCATATAGGTTAGCCTTTAGTCCCTAGCACACTTATGTCTCTAGACAATTCCAAATTACAGACAGGAAAAGGGGGAAGGGGCTGGACAAGGGAAGGAAGAAGGGAAAACCTAGAATTAACCTTCCATAATAAGCAGGCACTTAATAAGTGTCTATGTCAGTGGTGGTGAACCTATGGCACATGAGCTGCAGTAGGCCCACAGAGCCCTCCTTGGTACACAAGCCAAGTCACACCAGCAGCTGAGCACTGGATAATAGTTGTTTTTTCTTTCTAAATTACAACTTCAGTATTCAGGGTTAATGGCCATGTTGGCACTTGGTGATAAATGGGTTTCAGGTTGCAGTTTGGGTACTTGATCTCTAAAAGGTTTGCCATCACTGGTCATTGATAAAGGGAAAGAGAATCTGAGGGGTAAAAGTTCTCTGAAAGTTGTTATATCATAAATGACCTTTTTTGTCCACCACTATCCTTTTAAATTTTTATTAGTAAAGGTTGCAGTACATAATGATTACATTCATCATGGGAGTTGGTTCATGTACATAAAACATCTTAATTCTTTTTATGTCCTTTTCCCCTTCCCTCTGGAGGACCTTTAACACATGAACACATACAAATGCACCCCACTTTACTAAGCTCCCTCAACACACGTGAAATTTAAATAAAAAACTTTGCTAAGCAAATTCAGCTCTGAGACAAATTCCTTGGGCCCCTTGTTACCACCAGTACATCTTATAAGAAAATGATTACCAAAGCTGGGTGTTGCAATGCATATCTGCAATCCCAGCACTCTGGGAGGCTGAGGGAGGAGAATTAAAAATTTAAGCCCAGCTTGGGCAATTTACCAACCTAATAAGACCCAGTGTCAATAAAGGATAGCTGAGAGTAAAAATCCTAGGTTCAATGATTTTCCCAGGTGTATCCTGGGCCAGTGCTACTTGATCCTAAGTCATGTGCTGTACCAGACATCCCTGCCCAGTACTAGTGGGCTATGAGTGGCACATGCTTCTTGCTTTCCAGAATTCGGCTATATTGTTTTATATCAGGAGTCAGACTGAAGCTCTACGTAACTCAAATAGGCATGTCAGACAGTGGACTGGGCAAGTATAGCCCCTTCCCCAATGGCTGCCGAAACCTAGGCCCTGGTCTGTGAAGGGGCAGGGCTCTGCTGAGTTGCATGCAACTGAGGTCAGCGTGACCACAATTAAAATCCTTTCCCTGGAATTATGGCTTCTCACTGACCCGACGGGTTGCACCCGGTCCCAATACTGGTTTGTTCTATCCAAGCAAGATAAGCAATGCTTCCTCCCTTACAGCCTGCTTGGTACCATCATGCCAGGTGTTCAGCAGTCTTTCACTCGATGCCTTCAAAGCATACCCCACTCCCTATGGTTGTATTCAATAAATACTGGATCCACTTGGGGGCCTTTGTCTTTGTTGCCTAGAGCAGCACTGATCAGCCCCAAGATCCAGCTTCTAAGTTTCATTTCCTATCTTTATTCTTTAATTAGCTGTGTGTGTCATGGCTCACAGGAGACCAGAACCCATTGCAGGGCTTCTGGTAATGTCCCCTTTCCTGTTCCCTATAATGTGCTCACCTTAAGGCATGCATACTTGGAATAAAAGTATTACTATTCAAAAGGAGAGAAACAGAAAAGAATTTCCCAGCACCAGAAAGACTAAAGTTATCAGAATGAAAAGTATTATGCACAAATGCGATGTTTTGTGCTGAGAGTAAATATATTCATGTCTGTTAATGTTTGGTTGGTTTTGTGAGACAGGGTCTCGCTATATATATGGTTTAGACTGGCCTTGAACTCATGTAGCCCAGCCTGTTATCGAACTCACAGAGATCCTCCTGCCTCAACCTCCTGAATGCTAGGATTATAGGCATGCGCCACCATGCTTGATTGTTAAAGTTTATTTAAAAGTATATGTACATATATATGATGGAAGTGCAGTATGAGGAAGAAAACAAACATTGAGACACGGTCTTGTTCTGTAGTCCAAGCTGGTCTTGACCTCCTTATGTCATCCAGGATGGCTTTAAACCTCCAGCAGTTCTCCTGCTTCAGCCTGCGGAGTGCTGGAATTACGGGTGTATGCCACCACACTCCATAGAAGAAAACATTTTAATTGTACTCTTAAAAAGAATTTTTACAAAAAGCGGGGCTTATTGGCACATTCCCATAATCCCAGCTACCCAGGAGGCTGCAGTAATAGGAAGCACAAGGACCTAGCTTCAATCCTCAATACTGAAAAAAACTAACCAATCAACAAACCTTAGTTTTTGGTTACCAACAATTTGATATAATGAACTCGACTTTGGGCCTCCAAAGGTTTGCAATAATGAGATTAAAGGTTGGGTGGAAGAGGACATGGTGATGCTAAGGTCTGCTTGGAGTCAGGTCTGGACCACTGCTCTCAGGCTGAAGGTGCTGAATGCCTGAGTCAGGAGCTACTTGGGGACCACCTTTGGTAAAGGGAAATGTGACACAGAAGCAGTGAACGTCTATAGTGGATGTCCCTGCTTTGTAGAAAGATAGCTTCACAGGCTCCTGCCCTGCCCTGGTGGCCACCTCTCCAGGCACAAGTCTGACTGCAAACCATGCCTGGAAAGGAGGGCTCCTGATGATTCGAATCTCCTAGGATCTCTGCATCGGGTGTGCACAGCAGGGGGCGCCATCTCAGGTGTTACTGAGTCAAGTTTTTCCAGCACTGGGGTCTCTCTGAAGATGCTTTTGCTGGTGGGTTTGTGCAGCCACCACCAAGGCTGCCAAGCAGCACTTCCATGCCTGGCTTCTCTTCTGGGCATCTCCAAGAGGAAGAGAGGCCAGGGATTTAGCTCAGTGGTTCTGCCGCCTACCTCAAAAGCACATGGTCCTGAGTTTGATCCCCAGTACCAAAAAAAAAAGTTTCCAAGAGGAAGAGAGGCTTTGGCGCCCCAAGATGGGCAAAGTGGCTGTAATTCTGCAGGCAAAGTGCGTCTTTCATTCCCCACTGTGGAGTGTGCTTGTGTGAGTTTTACCAATTGCCAAGAGAGGGCGTTAAAGTACCAGATACACCTGTGGATTTTCCTGATTCTCTTTTCGGCTCTGTCAATTTTTTTTTTTCCTGGTACTGGGGATTGAACTTAGGACCTTGGACTTGCCAGGCAGGCGCAGTGCCACTGAGCTACATCCCCAGCTCTATTGATAGTGTTTTTGAGTACCTTGCTTTATATCCTTTTTCTATCATTTGCTGTAGTTATTACAATATGCATGGAACTTATCACAGTCTGCTAATATTGATGTTTACCCAATTCTAGGAAAGTTTAGAAATCATATTTCCTTTTAGGTCCCTTTATTCTTTCCATGTTTAAAATATAATGTTTAAAATAACATTTCTTCCTTATACATTGAACAACACATTAGATGGTGCATAATTTTTTTGTTTGGTTTTTTGGGACAGGGTATCCCTATGCAGTTTGTGCTGGTCTTGAACTCACTATGTACCCCAGGTTGGCCTCCAACTTGTGGTGATCCTCTTGCCTCAGCCTCCCTAGTGCTGGGATTATAGGCATGTACCACATGCCCACCTGAATGGTGCACAATTTTTATTTCAGTGATCAAATATGATTTAAGAAACTCATGAGAGCTTGAATGCTTGTTTATAATTACCCAAGTGTTCTTTTTCTAAAGTTCCAAGCTTTTCTGTTTGTGAACATCTACTATGTTTTATGAATGAATTTGCTAGCATAAAACTCTTAGTTTTTCTTCATCTCATAATGTCATGATTTTTTTTTTCTTTTTTGAGACAGGGTCTCACTCTGTAGTTTAGGCTGCCCTTAAACTCACTAGGTAGCCCAGGCTGGCCTTGAACTTGCAGTGATCCTCCTGCCCCAGCCTCCCAAGTGCTAGAATTACAAGCGTGCACTACCACACCTGGCAGTGTCATGATTTTTGATATTTTCATGGGGTGTAGAATTCAGTGCTTGAAAACTGCTTTTCTGTTTCTTCTGTCCCAGAGTTTCAGGTAACAGCGATGTTGTCACTTGCCTTGATGTTCCCCTATTATACAATGTTTCTGTCTGATGCTTTACAATTTTTTTTCTGGGTCCTCAGTTTTCAAAAATTGAGTTAGGATGTTTCTTTGCATACATTTCTTAGGGTTTATCATGTATGGTGATCACTCAGCTGCTTGAATCTGTACATTAATGACTTGTACCAAATTTTAAAAGTTTGAGCTGTTTATTTTCTTAAGTATCTTTCTTTCTCTGGAAAGAAAAAATTGATGACATAATTGTTAACCCTTTTGTTTTCATTTTAGAGATCATGGAGATGCATTTTTTTCCTTTTTTTTCTTGAGTCTTTTTCCTCCTTTTGCTCAAACTGGATAAATTCTTTTTCTTTTTGTCCTCCCTCCAACCGCACCTGCCTAAATTGGGTAAATTCTTCAGGTTCAGATTCTATTCTCTATTATGTCCACTATACTACTGAACTAATCCAGTGGGTTTTATTTTGGTTATTATATGTTTCAATTCTCTAATTTCTACTTCATTTGATCATATATATATATGTGTGTGTGATATATATATGTCTTTTTTTTAGCAGTTAGAGTACAAGGGTCAGATGGGCATGTTTGTTTAGTTTTCTGCTAGGTTTCTCCAAAGCATCCTGGGAAAATATGGGGGACTGCCTCCCACTGCAGTTATAAATGAGTGGTATGAAAGTTCAAGCCCTTCCTCACAGGCCCCTTCCTGCGCAAAGCAGGGCACTGAGTCGCATCACCTCATGGACTCTGCACAGGCCTGTGGGATCAGCTTCCTGCAGGCCCCATTGTCAAGAAGGAACCCAGGGAAGGGAAGAGCAGGAGACAGACTCACACCATTTTTTCACTGTGGGTAGTGGTGGAAGGTCACTGACATCTGGGAAGGGGCAAGGAGAGTGTCACCTCTTTGTCCATCCACCACCTGCTCTGCCTCCTTTAGTGACATAGGACAGAGCAGTGAGCCCTGGGTATAATCAACTCTGCCTTGTTCTGTCTTACCTACTGTCACCGATGCCAAGTGGGGACAGAGGCTCGGCTCATAAACTGACCACACCAATACCACCCTCTTGAGGATCAGGACCCTGCTACTTTGGGGCACAGAATGGAACCAGTTTCTTCATGGCTGCGTTGCCAAATTTAGGTAACTGCCCCCTGCTCCTCCCGGAGTGGATGAAAGGTCAGTTCCTTGCTCAGCCCGAGGAACACTGGACAGGAGGTGGCATGGTTTTTCTGGTGGGGTCTTGCTGGAGCAAGGGTGATGTTATAAAAGGTTTCTGTTGGTCAGCCATGTGTTCCCGGAAAGGAAGCCTAGTAGAAGTTTCCACTAGATCATGTTTGTTTTTATTTTTTGCACCCTCTATCCCACCCAAGCCACCAGACAGCCTTGCAACCTGGCCATATCAGGGGAACAGACAGGAAGGAAAAGCCCCCCTCATCTCTAGCAAAGGGACCAGATAAGGACAGCCCAATGGGATGCGAACATTCTGTTCATTCCTGCCTAGTGTAGAAAAACATAGCAGACATTTTTAGATGCAGCTAAAGCAGTATTTATAGAGAAATTCCAAGCACTGAATGTTTCTCTTACGAAAGGGAAAGTCGCAAATCAACAAGCTAAGGTTCTGCCATAAGAAACAGACAAAGGAGGGCAAAATAAACAGAAAGCTAGAATAATGGAAATAATAAGGAGCAGAAATAGAGAAAATGGAAAACATGGTAAACAAATGGAAAATTAAATCAAAAGTTGTAGGTTTTAAAAAATATATAAATAAAATTGATAATCAGCTAGCAAGGATAATAAGGATAAAAGGTACAAATAATCAACATCAGGAATGAAAGGGTGGTTTTCACTTCAGAGGCCAAAGAATAAGGGAAAATATGAACAAGTTTATACACATAAATTCAACAACCTAAACAAAATGGTCTAGCTCTTTGAAGATCATAAACTATCAAAACTCACCCAAGATGAAATACGTAACTTAAGTACTTCTATATTAAAGAAATTGAATTTGTATCAAAAAATATTCTAGTGGGGGCCGGGGATTTAGCTCAGTGGTTCCAGCACCTGCGTCACAAGTGCAAGGATCCAAGTTCGATCCCCGGTACCAAAAAAAAAAAAAAAAATTCTAGCAAAGGAAATCTCCAGGCTCAGGTGTCTTCATTGGTGAAATCTACCAAACATTTAAAGGTTAAATAACATGAATTTGTCATAAACTCTTCCAGGACACTAATGTGGAGGGTACATTTCCCAGCTCATTTTGCAAGGCCCAGCATGGTTCCTGATATCAAAGCCCAACAAAGACAACACAAAAAAGAGAAAACCACTGACCAGTTTTTCTTATGAACATAGTCACAAAAGTTCTCAACAAAACACAAGTAAATCATATCCATAAATACATTCCACAAATGCAAGATGGGCTCAATACTTGAAAATCAACCAATGTTACCTGCAATTTTGATAGCCTAAAGAAAAGAGAACATCCAGTCATATCAGTTGACGCAGAAGAGGCCTGTGACCAAGGCCATTAGCCACTCATAACCATAACTCTCAGCAAACTAGCAACAGAAGGGAACTTTCTCAGCCTGATAAAGAGGAATTACAAAATAACTAAAGCGAACAACACATTTAATGCCAAAAGTCTCATGACTTTTCCTTTAAGATCAGGAGCAAGGCAAGAGTGTCTTCTTACTACTACTTAGAAAATATAAAACACTGGTTAAAAAACCAAAGACCTATGTAAATGGAGATGTACCATATTCATAAGTTAGAAGAGTCTCTACAGCTCAGAATCCTAGGGATTTAGAGTAATATATGCTTTCACCTCATGTATTATCCTCCATTTGAAAAGTACGTTCTGGTTTGCTATTGATAACTGGTGCAGATTTAACTCCTTAATAGGGGTAGCCAGTGATTATGTGACCCAAAATAGCCATCATAAATTTCTGTCATCTCTTATATTAATCAAAATATTGGATGTGCACAAAGCTACCCCTTTTGTTAAATGGAATGGTAAATAGTAGACCAGAAAAAAAAAAAAAGGACCCACCGGGAACTGTTTAAACAAGTGGCTCACTCAAATAGTATATATTCCTACCATCTCAACACATGACCCTCAGCACATCTTATGGCCCTATAGTGAGTCCACTATAGACACTTAACAGAGGGGAGAGAAAGCATCCAGATACTTTTCCCTCTATACTGGGAATGGAACCCAAGGGCTTCACACTGAGCTACCTTCTCAGCCCTTTTTAAGTCAGGGTCTCATTAAGTCACCAAGTTGCCTAGACTGGGCTTAAATCTGTGATCCTCCTGCTTCAGCCTCCCAGGGTACAGGGGTTACACATGTGCATCAATGCACTCATCTGCATCCTGGTTTATAGATACATCTGCAAGGTATGATGCATCATCTAGAAGTGAATGACTATGGAATTACAGTTCCACTCAGCAGAGGCCCTGAAATGGTGTGGTAAATACAAATCCTCCTAGAGGCAGAGTTCTGGTAGGCATATTCAGTTGTCCACTTTGTGCAGATAGAGATATATTCTGAGTTTAGCCTCATAGTATTTCATGACAAATGGCTCAATTAGTTGACTGGTAAGTCAGGGCAAAGAAAGAATATACAATAATTGGAAAATTAACTAGGAGCTCTGGAGAATTATGCAGATGCACCTCTAAGAATGGAACATAGGAAGATGTAAATGCTCCCTAAGGGATGGTATACTAGAGCATGGAACACAAATGAAGTTTGAGTGTTTATTCCACCATTCAAAATGAGGTTTTTCACACAAGCCGGTTTTCATAAATGTTAATTGGGTATAGGTGTAAACCATTTTCTCTATTAGAACATGAACAGTGATTCCCTCAGCATTTTTTTTTTTTAAAGAAAAAGCGAGGGGTATAGTTTAGTATTTAACCTTAAGCATTTCTTCAGTCACCAAAAATGCATGCTAGCTGGTGTAGAAATGGATGGGCCAAAACAGCAAAAAATTATACAGTCTTCCTGAAGTATTTGTTAGCATCTATCAACATTTTTGATTTATACACATTTTAACTGGACAACTCCCATCTTTTTGGCACTTGTGCTGAATAATCACACAAAGTGCATTAAGGATGATATGTGCTATATACTACTTTAAATGAGTGAAAACTGAAAACAAACTAAACATCCATCACAAAGGCTTAATTAAATAAATGATACACCCTACAATTCAGTTAAGGAGAAGAATGACTTAGTTCCACTTTGCCCTGACCAGGTAACTGGATCAGGAGGCAACTGTAAGTGTTAAAACAAGCTGTAAATAAGTAATAAGCACGTTTTCGAAAATAAATCATTTGCTCTATCACAAAGTCTAGAATTTATCATTAAACATTTTTTAAATTGCGCAAATGGGAAGGAGAGTAGAAAGCTTCCATTATCACATCATGCAGTACCATATTTTAATCAAATTGACTGTGAATTTAAATTTTAAAAAAAAGCTATATACTATGTATGAACATTATATAAAATAATACAAATATAGTTGTGTGTGGTGCCAAGGACTGCACTCAGGGCCTTATACATTCTAGAGCTACACTTCCAGCCCCAATATTTATTAAAACAATAAACCAGAAAAACTCAGGCTTTTAAAAACTCACACCTACTTTACAGCCTTGTTCAATAAAGAACTTAAGGAGTATAAAATATCGAATTGCCAAGCTCGTCACAAAACCACAAATGTTGCGGTGACCGTTTATTTTACTGTTACATTTAGCTTTTGCATTACAGATTTAAGGATTTTAATATAGAAAACTGCATTTAATGAAAAAGAAGAGTATCTGACTGTTAATAAGCTAAACTGTTTATGGAAAAAGCGTGCTTTGCCCTTCCTGAAGAAAGCACACATGACTCTGGGCAGGGACTCCTTTTGGAAACTCGAAAATTTCATTCTTTTGAAAAAGATGCCTCTGCGACGGCGGGAACCAACCTCCCACTGCTGGCATCGTCAGGAACGCGGCTGCGAAGCCGTCTGAGAGTGGGGATCCCTGGAAACCCATGAAACGAAGCCGCGGGAAGCGTTCCAGATGGCACGAGAAGAGAGGACGCGCGCGCCCAGTCGCAGAGAAGCAAGACTGAGGACGCGGACCGGAAGGCGACCCGGAGAAGGAACAGGGGAATCCTCCTCTCCGCACGATGCTCCTAGTAGGCTGGCGCCTGCGGGTGTTAACGCTACTCTCCCCACCGGCGGCTGTACCTGGTGCGCCCGGCAGGGATGCTGGGCCGAGGGGTCAGAGGTCAAGGTCCTGCTTCCGGTCCTGCGTCCTCCGCCCGGTTCTTCTGGATCACGGGTGACTGCGTGCCCGGCGTTCCCAGGAGACATGCTGCGGAGGATGCCTTACACGTGTGCACTTAAGAGAGCCCTCCTCCTCTGGGAGCAAATAGGACCTAAGGCTTTACGAGATATGACTGAAGTCAGTAATATTGATCCGATGTATGCTTCATATCGTAATTGAGTAAAAAGATAGATGTCCCTGGCGTATAATTATGCTTCCATGTCCCTAATTTGGTGGAGGAAAAAAACCAAAAAGGTCCTCATGCGATGATTAAGTAGGGGGAGGTGGTGGTGGTGGGGATGCACGATAGGCTTGGTAACCATTTTCTTATTTTTGCTTGTATTTTCGTATAATATGTATTTTTGAAAAGGGTCGTTGGGGGGACAGTTTTCTCTTTTTCCAGAAATAAACCTTTGATCACAAATATTATTCATTTTTTAGTACTGTTGTGCTCCATGTTAAGTTATTTTATTTACATTTCACAACTTTTTACCAAAAGTTATTTACAATTTTTTTTCCTTGGCAGCTTCGAGTTTAAGAGGCACATTGAATGAGGGACCATCTTTATTTCTTCTTTTGGATTGTAGAATTTTTAAGCACATTAAAAAAGTATAGGGACTGGGGATTTTTAGCTCAGTGGTTGCGCCGCCTGTCTTGCAAGTGCAAGGACCCAAGTTCAATCCCCGGTACCAAAAAAAAAAAAAAAAGTATAAAATGATAAAATAAACATTCCTGGAAGACAGGTTCTTGGGTTTAAGAAAACTTAACCTTTCATCACATTTGATTTGTAAATATTGTAAATTTGTCGGAAATTTATAAAGCAAATTAAAGATAATTTCCATGCTAAAAGCTTCAATATGGTTCCCTCGTAAGGACAAATATTCTCTAATATAATTGCGTTTAACAATTAATAATATATGTAATACTCTTCTTTAATATTTGTAATTGCCAGTCCACATTCAAATGTCCCAAATTGTTTCCTGACGTCTTTGGCAGCCTTTGTGTTTCCAAAGGGGGCGTGACCGCGCATCACTTTTAGCAGGAGGGGTCAAGTGCAGCGGGTGACATCAGTAAGGGGTCGGGACCGGCAGATAAGATCCGGGGCCTCTCCCGCCCCGCCCAGCAGGGGGCTCGGGGATTTCGGGGAAGTCCTTGGGCGCGGGTCAGCAAGGGAGCGGCGGAAGGGTGCTCCGCCCTTTCGCTGCGGCCTCTGCCCTCCAGATTCCGCCTCTGGGCCGTCGCGGGGCGTAGGCGTCAGCCCCTGATTGGGCCGAGCCTGGGAACGAATTCCTTGCGGCCTGGAAACTTCCAGAGTGGTCCTTGGAGCTCAGCGCAAGTGGACACTGTTGTGGCCTGCGGTCCTTGTGCGGCCCGGCCCAGCCCGGGCGGCAGGAGGCAGGGAAGGAGGGAGAGCTGCTTTGTGGGGACTGCCATGCAGCCTCATGGGCGCTGGGTCTACCGGACACCCCGCGCTCTGCATCACAGAGACCCAAGTACACCCCAGGTCTATCCTGGTAAAAGTCCGGGTTCTCTTATGAACGCGAAGGTAATAATGACCTCATGGCCTTATTTGGAAACTTAGACATGTCATCACCTGTCCAGCTGTCAGGTAAGGGCAAACCCTCTCTCATGGCCCAACCCACCGGTTCTATTAACATATTGTCGAGTGAGGTATGTTTTGTGCAATATTGGGTTCATAATTTATCATTTACTGTTTGTGTTGTACCATTTTATGGGGTTTGTCAAATCCAAAACTCATAAAACTGTACAATTGGTGTAATTTCCTGATGTAATGAGGTCATGCACCATTACTGTACTGTACAAATTGCTTCAGCTTCCTAAAAATCCCCTATGTTCTACCTGTTCACCTTCTCCTTCTCATCTCCTGTCAATCACTTTGTTTTTAACAGTTTCCACGTTTCTTTTCCAGAATGTCATATAATTGGACAGTTGGAACCATGCAGTATGTATCTTGTGATTGGCTTTGTTAATTCAGTCTTTTCCCTTTGCTTTCATGACTTGATAGCTCACTTTTAAAAAAAAATCTCAGACTAACATTCCAGTGTAAGTATATATCAAATTTTAGCCATTTGTCTCCTGTAGTACATCTTTGCTGCTCTCAAATGTTTGCAATTATGTGTGAACTGGTATAAATGTGCACCCTGGCTTTAACTTTCACCCTGTTTTCAAACAAATTGGGTGACTATCAAGGTGCACAATTACTGGATTTTACAAGAAACAGTGTTTAATCTTATTTAAAAGTAACGCCTGAGGGCCGGGGATTTAGCTCACTGGTTCCACCACCTACCTTGCAAGCGTGAGGTCCTGAGTTCAATCCCTGGTACCAAAAAAAAAAATTAATGCCTGAGCTGGCCTCTAAAGTGACAGTATTTTGCATTATGACCAGCAACAAGCAAGTGTCCTTTTGCCAGCACTTCTTGCTGTCAGTGTTTCATATTTTGGTAATTTCAATCTGAAATTCTCATAATTTGCAATTCTCTAATAGTAGATGATTCTAGTTTTTTCATGCTCTTATTTACCATAACAGCATCTTCTTTGGAAAGGTTTGTATTCAGCTGTTTCATCCACTTTTATTGGGTCATTTTCATATTGTTGAATTTGAAATATTCTTTCTTTTTGGAATACAGTTCCTCTCACATATATTTCTTGCAAGTGTTTTCTATATGTGCCTCATCTTTTCATTCTCTTGACAATCTTGCATGGACAAATTCTTAATTCCATGCAGTCAAACTGACCAGTTTGCTCGTTTATGGACATGCTAGTGGGATTATCAAAGAACCAGACTGCCTGCCTGTCTGCAACCCACCTTCCTGCTTTACCTCCCTACTGCCTTTCCTCTCTAGCTTTTTTCCTTCTTTTTTTGTAGTATTGGGGACTGAAACCTGGGCCTTCACATTGAGCTACAACGTAAACCTATACTCCCAGCTGGTTAGCAGTATCACAGATTTGAAGGTAGCCTGGTTAGCTAATTACCATCCTGTCTCAAAAACAAACAAACAAACAAATAGTAAACAAAACAAAATGAAACAAAAAAAAGAAATAAATATTCATTTGAAACAACATGGATGAACATGGATTATATTGTGCTAAATGAGATAAGCAAGACAAAAGTAGCAAAAATCTCAGTTATATATGGAATCTATAAAAGAAATAATTTAACTAGCTGGAGAATAAAGTGTCAGGGGTAGGTAGGAAGGAGAAAAATGGGAGGTGTTTGTCAGGAGTACAGAGATCAGATATAAGATGAGTAAGTTCTTGGTTTTGATGTACAGCATGGTGACTGAAGTCAACGATAATGTTCTTGAAATTTGTTGAGGGAGTAGTTTTCAACAGTCACTCAAATTAAAAATGTAACTAGGTGCAGCAATGAATATGTTAGCTTCATTATGGTAATTACATTGCAATGTATACTTAAGACATCACTCTGCATATCTTATACAGTTTTTATCAGTGACACTACCACAAGGCCTGCAAAAAACTTTCATATGTTGTCTGGACACACTTTCTTATTTTCTTAAAATAAATGCAGTCCTCACTGTTTGCATGAGCTTTGGAACTTGTACCACAGCCAGAGGCCAGGAATGTGTCAGGTTGAGCTAAGTTACTGATCCACAGTGTGGTTACTGATCCACAGTGGGCTTAGGTAAGACAGGGTCAAGGCTTGAGACAGTCTGGTCGAGCAGTCTCTTCTGATAGCCCCTGTGTGATCAGTGCATATTCTCTTATCCTGAATGTGGCTTTCTGTCTTCCTTCCACTACAGAACCCTGGAGACTCCATTCTAGCATGGAGCCTATAAGGGAGCTTTCAGTTTGGTACAACCTTCCTTTATGACACCATTCTGCATCCCCTCACAACAGTGACTCCAGAGCCACCTGGGGATTCACCTGGTACCTTGTCTTGATGCTGTATGTGGGCTGACAGATCACTGGAGCCTCTGCTAATGTTTTTATGAAGCTGTAATAGGAAAGAGGGTCCTTGTGCTTGTTGGCTGTAGAGTCACAGATGTGCATGTAGAACATCTTCTGCATCTATGATCTGACAATCCTTACCTATGATTTAATTAAATATTATTCTGTTATGGCTTTCTTCTATCTTATTTTGTTTATGTATACTTTCTTTTTTCTTTTTTCCCTCTTTTTGTAACTCCCACTTTGTAGATCATGTGTTCTGTTTGCTTTGAATTTGGATACTTTAAGGATGATAATGGTGATTATATAATTATTTATGTTAAATTTCTTCCCAATTTTCTCTATGTGTCAATATTGTGATCATCTCAGCTTGCCATCCCCTCTGGCCACCTCTGGTTTGGTTTTGTCCAGTGTAACAACCAAAGGGCTCTTTCCTTATACTTTACTTGTGAGGTGTTTGGGATATGTTATTTTCCTATAATTTTTTAGGTATAATACATGCCCCCCAAATCAATCTTTCCACAAATCTAATACTGTGTCCTTAAGTTTATTTGCCTGTTTACTGGAGTGTAGTCTTTTGGAATATTTTCAAAAGGATGTGGATGACAAAATTTATGAAGCCTGCATTCTGATAATATCTCTTTTTATGTCCTCATTTTCAAAAGAATTTGGATATACATAATTCAAAAATTAACATTTATTCTTTTTGATGCTTTTAGCATTCTATTGGCTATTGTCTCTCAAGATTGTTGTGGGAAGCCTAACATCAGTCAAAAGCACTGTTGCCTTAAAGGATGACCTGGCTGGGTGACAGTGCCATTTGCTTCACTCTAAGTTTGTTCAAGCTCTTTATTCTCCTCTGCCAACCTACCAGCTCTGTAATGTCTAGAAAGCAGAGTTCAGGGCCAATGGCACCTCTGCTAAGAGGCCTTCTTAGAGCCCGGAAAGTAATCTCTCCTTGTGCTTATTCCACCATCTCCTGGAACTTCTTTAACTCACTTGGATCATTTGCTGAGTTGTCTCTGTATGCAGCTGAATTTCTGACCCAAATGGGAAGTTCTGGGAAGCAGGGAGCATTTTAGGTGATTAATGTTTGATGATAATTGTGTTCTTGCTCTGTCTTTAATAATATAAACTGTTGAGAAGAGATAAAGGATGATGGAGGGTGGGCATAGATGACTAAAGTTAATCTGCTACCCCAGAGTGTCTCTGTGTGATTATCCATGTAATAAAGTCCAACAGTTGTCTGGAAATTGGTCCATCACTTGCTTGCATCTAGAGACCTCACATGCTGTGACCTCCACAGTTTTCAGTCCTCAGTAGTTTTGAGAAGAGTTTGTATTAATTTTGACAGCCCTAAAGGGAAGTAGTTTTGGGGGCTGAAGCAAGGTAGCCCCAAAGTGAGGCCATGGTCTGGGAGGGAAAGCAGGTTTATCTCCTGAGTGTTTGCATTTCAAAGACAGAGCTCTGGGGCTTTTGGAAAGAGGATTCTGGATTACAGAATTAACCTGAAGGGGTGGAGGATAGTTTTACAATTGCAAGCTTTTTTGAAATGACTTCTGCAAGTTGTGGTAATCAGGTCTACTCAACTGAGGAAAGGCCTGTAATTGTATGATTTCTGAGGTGACTTCTGTAAGTAGTGGTTCAGAGGCTACCTACTTGTCATTAGTTTTGTGCTATAACAAACCGTACATTTTTTGCTGGCAGCCCTTAGCCTTCTCAGGCAGGAATTTGAAGGGCTGTTGGCGTCATCCTGGGGACACAGCCTTATTCTTGTCTCTAAGTGAGGAAAATTGGAGTTTGTACCAAGTGCTCACAAACATCATTCTTTTTTCCTCTGCTTCTCCCAAATTTTACTGAGACATCTGTCTTCCCCACAGACCCCTTCAGCTTAGCCCCCAAGTTTCAGCAAACACCCAGTGAGGGACATGGCCCTTACAGCTTTTCCCAGGAGTGACAGTGGTCCACAGGGAGGCACCTCACTTATCTTGAGACTGTGTGTTGGCCTGCTTTCTTCATCTGCCCACACCCACCTCACTGCTCAACCCTCCTTACACTACAACGTTACCATTTCCTGTTTGACTTTGAGATCTAGATTTTTGAGATCAGAGTGTTTTCCCTATTAGAATATTCTGTTTGAATATAGTTCCTCCTGATCTTAGTATTGATTTGTTTTTATTTCATGTAGGATCATTCAAGAATTTATCTAAGGGGCTTTTCATATTTTTTTTAAGTAATGGGGGTCAAACCCACAGGTGCTCCACCACCAAGTACCTCCCAGAACTTTGTACATTTGATTTTGAGACAGGGTCTTCCTCAGTCACTAAGTTGCCCAGGCTGGGCTTATGCTTCAGCTCTTCCTTTCTCACCCTCCCAGAGTGCTGGGATCACGTGTGTGTAATGTGTGTACCATGCCTGACCCTTTGTGCGTGATTTCATGCCTCCTGGAAGTTCCCATCTTCTTGGAATCAAGTTGCAATCAAAGTTAATGGGTGGCCCACCAGCAGTGGGGAGTCACAAACTCTCAGCACTTTGAGAACCATTGACTAAGATATTTATAACAGTCAAATGACCATCAGGGAAGACCACAGAGTATGAGGTGTTGACATTATGATCATCCTAACCTGAAGAGAATAGCAGAAATTTACATGAGAGGATTAAGGAAACTTCATAATACATTGGTACATGCATACCCATGTTTATAGCAACACAGTTTACAATAGCTAAATATTGGAAGCAGGCTATATGTCCATCAATAGATGAATCGATAAAGAAAATATGGTATTTAAACACAATGGAGAACTACTCTGCCATACAGAAGGATAAAATTGAGTCATTTTTAGGAAAATGGATACCATAATGTTAAGTGAAAAAACCCAGAGACATAGGTTTTAATATCACATTGTTTCTCTTATATGAGAAACCCAAAATTTAAACAGCAAAATAAAAGGTAGATAATGGGAAATAAGGAGATAGATCTTTGGCAAGTAGGAGAGGGACCAAGAGATGGAGGGAGGTGAGAGGGAGTGGAGGGGAAGGAGATAAAAGAGAACCGAGGCGTGTTATGTGAACATATCAACTCCCCAGGAGAACGTGGGCATTATAAGCATACACTAATAAAAAATAAAAATTGAAAAAATATTTTGAAAAAATAATACTTAAAAAGTTAATTTATTTTTCCCCAAAAAGTAAAAGGAAACAATTAGTGATTTTCTGCAAAAACTAAATGAAGAGGAATTTGAAATAAAATCCATATAAAACTCAGATTTTTTTTTCTTCATTAACCCTTTATCACAAGTCACGCTCGTATAGAAGTATATGAGGACTTATGTGAAAAATCAAATGTATCCAAGAATAAAAAACACAGCACATAAAGTAGTATATGCATTCCAGAGACAGCAGCGCCCAAGAAGGAGCTCCTCTGAAGCCGCCTGGCTAGGCCAGCCGTGTCGATGTCCGGGTGGGTTCGGTTCGGGCGGCACGGCACGGGCCAGCCCTCAGGCACAGTGTGGGGCCGCCAGCCTCCTCGTGGCCCGGCGGGCTGGGGCAGCACCAGCTCCTGGGGCCTCCGGGCCAGCGGCGGACCCCAGGCTGGCCGGACCAGAACCACTGTAGGGACCCGTCGGGCCCTCCTGGGGCAGCGGTGAGGACATGTCAGGCAGTCCGGGAGCGCCTCGGAAGCCTCCTCTAGTCGGCCTTTTTCAGGAAGATCTCGCTCAGAATGACCCACACTGGGGAGTCGGTCTGGATGGAGAGGCGCAGGGCCTCCAGGGAGCCAAAGGCCGGGTCCACCTCCCCTTCCACCACGCCCTTATAGAAGGAACGTATCTGCAGGTAGCCGTCGGGACTCCGTGGGTACTGCAGGGCAGCTGGGTGACCCTCCTGCAGGGCCTCCTTGTCTGACTGGGGGTTGTCGAAGGGCAGCACCTCCACCGATGTGTTGAAGAGCTTGTCCTCCGGATGCTTGATGTTCCCGCTTCGGAAGAAGAGCCGTTCAAGGCGCAGTGGCTAGAAGAAACGGAAGCGGTTGAAGTCCCCTGTGGCAGGTGTGAATGCCCAGAAAAAGTCCTCACGCAGGTAGGCCTTCTCCAAGGTGAAGTGCTGGTAAGTCTTGAGGCTTGTGCTCACCTCAGCGGGTGGGTTCACATGCTCCTTCCGCAGAGCTTCCTTCCCAAAGTCCTTGTCCTTCAGTTTCTGGATCTTTCCGGCCAGGGAGGAGTTGGTGCCTACGTACTGGAAGAGGGATGGCTTGAAGCGGACCCAAAGGTTGGCCTTCTGCCGGTCACAGTGCTTCGCATCCTTCTCAGGGTTGCAGACCTTCACCCACAGAATGGGGTCCAGGACCCAGTCGATGGGCTTGTCCCGGTAGAACATGAGGATGAACTCCACAATGAGGCTCAGGTCCAGGGACTTGAACATCTTCCCAGTGAAGCCCAACTGCGAGAACTCCAGGATCATCCAGTCCTCCGAGGGCTGCTGCAGGGCGAAGTTCTTCATGGTGCTCAGGTAGTTGGGCTTGGCTACGATGTCATCTTCCAGCTGCACATAGTAGACGCCTTTGGACTGCGCGTGTATCATGAGGAAGCAGTAATCAAGGTTCTGCTTGGTCCTCCACCTGACTCTCTCCTTGGGGTCCCCGAAGGACTCTCTCAGGCGGGAGAAGTCAGGGTAGAAGTGGGGGGAAGGGGAGATGACCTCCAGGAGTCCGGAACGGATCTCTGTGGGGAACAAGGCCTTGATGTTCTCTGTCACTGCCGATGTATACTGAGGGTCAGTCTCGGCGATCAGCACCACGATGACCGAGTCCTCCTTCTCCTGCGGGCTCAGCTCGGAGATGAGCGAGTGCAGCGTGTCCGTCAGGTAGGAGTGCACCTCGCGCCGCACACTGGGGATGCCCATCACCACCGACACTGCAGGGAGCAGGGAGACGCTGGGCGCGGGCCCCAGGCCGCCTCACCGCCCGCCTGCCCACCTCCCTACCTCCCGTGCGGCCCTGGCCCATGAGAACCGCCGGCTGCAATCTGCTCTCCTTGGCCAGCAGGTGCGGCAGGTGGTAGAAGACAGTGGGCAGGTGCAGCACGTGCCAATGCGATGCATTCCGGGGCTTCAGCCGCGGGTCCTCTGCCAGGCGGCCCCAGGTGCGGTTGCCTTCCCCGTCCCGCAGCGCCTGCTTCTTGGACACGGCCCTCTTGATTTCGTCCAGCACCAGGTTGAGCTCCTTGGAGTGCTCCACCGCGTGCAGGCGAGGCGGTCCCGTGCAGCGCCAGAAACTCCCGCTGGTAAACGTCCACCACGTCGCCTTTCTGGCCGCCGAGCGCTGCGTACCAGGACAGGGAGAGGAAGGCGCACAGGCAGAAGAGCAGCAGCGACAGGAAGGTGCCCTGGCGGAGCCTCATCTCCCGGAGGCGGCATGGCCCGGACGGGCGGCGGGGGGCGCGGACAAACTCAGATTTAACTGAGTAAATATTTGTCTAGGATTGTAAATATATTGTTGGTGGGTCTCGTTATTTTTCCTGACCTTTCCCCATGATAGCTCCTTTAAAATTTTACATCAATCTACTATTCCTCCAAATCATTATTATTTTAACAGTTCTCTCTCTTCATGAATCTTTTCCCCACCATAATTCTTAGGTTACTTCCAAGGAATTAATTTAACAATCCATTTAGTCTGAAGACAGGATATTTTTTGAGACATGTATATTTTTTGAGACCTTAAGTAAATTGATCTCCATAAATAGTTGTTTTTCCATACCTTCTTTAGATATTGAGATATAAGATTTTTCTACTTTTGAATTCCTTTTTTGTTTGCTGTACTGGTGAATGAACTCAGGGCCTTTATCTTGAGCTACATCCCCAGCCCTTTTTTTTCTGTTTACTTTTTATTTTTAAGACAGATTATCTCACTTCATTGCTGTGGTCCCTAGACTGGCCTCAAACTTGAGATCCTCCTGCCTCAGCCTCCCTAAGTACAGAGATAGCAGGAGAGAACACCCCATGTCTTGGTTCTACCTTTGAATTCTTGACCTTCAGTATAAACAAGTCCAGATCCCCCTACACCCTTGAACAAGTCTGGAAATAAGCCCTGTCTCACCATTAGACTCACCTTCTGCAGGTAACCCTGAAAATCACTGTCTTTTTTTGTTGTTGTTGTTACCGAGGATTGAACTCAGAAGCTTGTGCTTGTGAGGCAGGCCCAGTGCCACTGAGCTACATCCCTGTCCCTGAAAATCAGTCTTGATGTGTGAAAAAGTGCATACTCTTGGCACAACATATCCACACTTAACCCACTCACTGCTCTGTCCCCTAGAAAACCCGACACAAACTCAGAGACATAACCAAATTCTGACTTCACCTCTATCAGCTCAGGGCCATGTCCCCAAGATGCCCAGAATGTACCTTCCCAGGAAAGCACAATGTTGCCAAAAGTATTGTTTTTTCCAGCCAAACCTGACTATAGGCTCCTGACCTCCTTTTTCCAGGGCATTTATTTTAGAAACTTGTGACTGTAAACCCTTCCTCTGTTCTTTGAGAGGTAAGTCAGAGATGTCTTTCTTAAAGACCTGGCACCTAGACCTTTGGAATAATAATCATCAACAAGACTGGAGCCCATGTGTCTCTAGGCTCAGTAGGAGGGAAGGAACCTCATTTTGACAAGCACTAATGATCAAACACAGATGCCTAATGACATTGACCAAACTCTCCTGAGCATCAGTCCCTACTTTTCCTTTACCACCCTCCAATATGAAGCCTTGCCTTTTGTTTCCCTGGAAGTATATCCTATCATATCATGATTGATATGTCTACTTACTGACTGCAAGATGGAAGTGAACCACAGTATTCCATTATTAGGCTGTCTTGTAGCATGGCATGCAATCTGATTGCAGGTGGAACACATTGGCTTTCTTTGGAAGACAGGAGAGTTCCTCTTTGGTTCCTTTGGACTCTGCTGATTACTAGAGAAGAGAGAACTTGGAAGGACTATCAATCCAAAATATATTGGTTTAAAGTTCCAGTCAAGGAAAACAAGATTATCTTTCAGGAAATGAATCCTCCTTCTGGATCCCAGAGAGACTTAAATAGTAAGAGGGGGCATCCTCATGTGGCTGTGTGTGCTCCAGCTGGGGCTAAATTAAACTAGCTGTTTCCTTATTTGAGTAGCTTCCCTGTACAGTGCTTGTCATTTGCAAATTAATGTTCCTTCTATTGTTTTTTTTAAGTACCAATATCTGGCTGAGAATCTCCCTTCTGCCCTCCTTCATATGAGATAAGAATAAAGACAGTTGTCTCTTTGCATAGCAGTGCAGGACTCTGAAAATGACCTTGAAAGCTGAAGCTATAGAAAGAGACTCACTTATCAATAAAAAAAATTAAGACTGTTCTATGTCCTTTAAAATTTCTTGTTAAAACAGTAAATATCTAACTGTTGGTTACTAATGTATGTGCTTATTTTATATCATAATTTAAAACATTAAAAATTAAGAATTAAAATGTTTTATTTGTATCAAGCATAGTTTGAATAGGACTTGCCTTCCTCTTGTCATGTAACTTACAATAGGGAGAAAGCAGTGCTTTTTTGTGCCTTGTCAAATTGTCATACTCATTTCTGTATCAGGAACAAAATCTTCTGTACTTGCAATGTCATGAGACATTTACAGGAAAAGTTCCTTGAATGTGCAGCTTGGTGTGTTGCCACTATCACTGTCTTTGGGGCATCTTTGTCCTTTCCCACTTGTCTCATTTATGTCACACCTGGCCTTCAGTGATTTCCTGTTTCTGCTTTTCCTGAGCATCTCAAACAACCCCCACCTCCCACCCAGGGAGTGAATTTTTTTTTTTAGACCAAATCTCACCATTGTAGTTCATACTGGTCTTGAACTCACTATGTTGCCTAGGCTGACCTTGAACTCATGATGATCCTCCTGCCTCAGCCTCCTAAGTGCTGGGATTACAGGCATGCACCACAACCCCTGGCCAGAGGGTGAATCTGCGACTCCATTGTTTGTCTTCCACTAGAATTTAACTTTCAGTGTTGCCATTTTTGTTTCTTTTCTGCACTTTCCCTTTTGTTCACCAACTTTCTCTCTTGATTGCGCCTTTTCATAAAATGTCTCATGGGTTTTCACTAAGAGTCAAGGAATTCAGTTATAGGCTTTATTGTCTGTGCATGTGATCAGCCTCTGACAGACTTTGACAGAAGTGAATTAATTGTGTTCCTCAAATATATGTCTGAAATTCTAATCTCTAGTATCCCCTTACTTGGAAATAAGGTCTTCACAGAGGTTATCAAGTTAAAATGAGGCCACTAGTGTGGGTCTTAAGCCACTAGACTGGTGTCCTTATAAAAAAGGGAAATTTGGACACAGACACAAGCAAGCCAGAAGGAAGGTGATGTGAAGGCATATAGGGTTGATGGCCATGTGACTGGAGTGAGACATCTACAAGTCAAAGAATGCTACTGATTGCTGGCAAACACCAGGAGCAAGAAAAAGAGAGGGTGAATTTTCCCCTTGAGCAATCAGAGCATGAATCTGCCAATACCTTGATTTTAGACTTCCACCCTCCATCACTACAAGATAATTAGTTTGGTTCTTTTAAACAGCCTAAAGTTTTTCCTTAGTTTCAGCTGCCCTAGAAAATACACACAATCACTAGTCATCATGCTTATTTGGTATTTATTTATATTAGAACTATAGAATAAACAGCTAGCCCCAAAGTTTGCATGTTATATAGAGACTAACACCTGCCTCTTTGGTGACTGAAATTGGAGCCAGGCTGTTGGTGGACTGACGTTATTTAGGAAATGTGTGCATTTGGAGCCATGCAAAGATAGGACTGTGCATACTTAGTTCCAGCACTGAGAAAGAATGTTTGCCTCTTTTTGGAGCCAGAGCCCATGTGCTCTCTTCTCCCAGTCCCCAGCTGTTAGCTGTCTCCTCCCATCTTGTCAGTCACCTCTCAAAACATATGACCTGCAAAGCCAAATTGAAGAAGCCCCTCCCCACTCACTCTTTACCATCCTTGCCTGCTTCAATATCTTTGTAGAACTTATACTTACTAAAATAATCTCTTTTGCTTTCATTACTTGATTCGTTTCCTAATTAAGTACTTTTGAAATACACAGGTGAAAACTCCACTAAGAAAATGTTTCCCACATACCAAGAAGTGTGATAAGCAAGAATTATTGACATATGGAGCTACCAGAACCTTTAAATCCTCATGAAAGTATATATTGGAAAACTATTTTTTTGAATTGAGTAAAGTTGATATTATCTTTTTTTTTTTGGTACCTGGGATGGAACTTGGGTCCTTGCACTTGTGGGGCAGGTGGCAGAACCACTGAGCTAAATACCCAGTCCCAATAATGTAGTTTTGACAGAATTTTTCTAATGCTGGGTTCATACACTTGAGAAGAGTGTCCTGCATCTGGGTGACTCATACAAGAATATGATGTTTGGTTTTTGTAACAGCAAAGAATAAATAACAAACCCAATCTAATAAAATAAAGTTCACATGATAGTTCTGTGTTGTGGTGGAATTCCGTGAAACACTGAAAAGGAAGTGTAGATGAATACATCATAATGCATCTTAGAAATTTAATATTGAGCCAGAATGAGTGTTTCATAAAAATATATGTGACGTGATTTAATTTCTTTGAACTTATACATATGCAAACTGTATGATTATCTTTGTCCTTTACCAAAGCATTTATTTTGGTGAAGCTATAAAGATTTAAAAAGTGAATAGTCTACAGGGCATTTAGAGAAGAACTATTGCCACTACAGTTTAAACTCTTCAATGAAATTGAAAGGGAAGCAATACTCTGAAATTCATTCTTGGAAGCAAGCATCACCTTGATCCCCAGAGTAGAGAAAGACCCAACCAACAAAGAGAACTATAGGCCAATCTCACTAATGAACATAGATGCAAAAATTCTTAATAAGATAATGCCAAACAGAATGCAGAAGATCATCAAGAAGATCATACACCCTGATCAAGTGGGATTCATCCCAGGGATGCAGGGATGGTTCAACATCCATAAATC
>NW_004624819.1:410504-424044 GCF_000247695.1 Heterocephalus glaber | reverse complement strand
TTTTCTTTTTTTTTTTTTTTGGTACCAGGGATTGAACTCGGGTCCTTGCACTTGCGCAACAGGCACCAAAACCACTGAGCTAAATCCCTGGCCCCCCATCTATATTTTTGTTAGAACTTATTTTGTTAGATATGAAAATAATAGAAAAGGCCTTTAATGTCAAATTTCTGGGAAATATAGGCCAAAAATGTCTGTAAAAGCGTCTTAAGAAATAGAGTGGACCTTTGACTTATGGACTCAATTTGTGCATGAGGGCTGGTTGTAACTCAAGTTGGTTGTAAGTCCAGACTATTTTTTCCACAAGAAATAATGGAAATACCCATAATGTGTTCTGAACCACCCAAAGCACCTATTAACTAAACATTTTCATAATAAAAAGGGTTGTATAAGGTGCATAATTTACCAGAAGCATCAATAATTTTCCTAGTGTATTCACCAAAAAGCTATAAAGTGTGCCTAGTTTACCAGAAACAACAGTTTCATACTGTATTCACTATTTAAGTTGACATGTTTGGTTTGCAGAAAGGGAGGATGAAATAGAAGGTGGTTATTGTTCTGAAGGAGAGACCCCTTCCACAAGAACATCAGGAATCTGATCTCTGGTGTGCTTCCTGTCCTTGGGAGAGTCTGTAACCTACTAGGACCTGCTTCTGGCTTTCTAGGTCTCAACCTTTTCAGAAGTAAAAACTGGTCTAAGGTTGTTTGTTTCTGTCTTTTCTTTAACAGTGTTCTGTAGTATAACAAGGCATTGTCATTAAGCAAGTAAATACAATAATTGGCTTTTTCTCTGTCTGATTGGGTCTTCTCTACAAATGTTTGTAGCTCTGTTCATTTTTTTAAGGATTTCCTTTACTGCAGAAGAAGAATTTTGCTGCACTGATTGTTGATATGCTCCCTCCTCTTCAGAAAGCTCCTCAGCTGCCATTCTCTGTTACTCATCCAGAAGTTGCTGAAGTTCCTCTGTAGACAATTTCTCTGAGTGTTCCTCCACATCACCACTGTCTCCCTGCAAGTCTATGGAGTCTACTATAGTGATAATGTCATCAACCACAGGCCAGTTGAAGGTTTGGGTGCATCTACACAGCCTTCAAAATCTCTCTCTCCTGTATAATTTTAGGCCACACCTTCTTCCAGGCAGATCTCAGTGTCCTTAGAGAGACATTGGCCCAGGATTTCTCAATTAACCCCACACAGGAAGGGACATTGTAATATTCCTTCCAAAACTCTTTAAGGGTTAAATCTGCATCTGAGACCATCTAGAAGCACTTCAGGAACAGTTCCTTGATGTATAGCTTCTCAAAGTTAGCTATAATATGCTGATCCATAGGCTGCAGGAGAGGAGTTGTATTAGGTGGGAGGAACTCAACTGAGAGCCATGGGAATTCTTCAGCCAATTTTTTCTTCCAAATCTCATGGGTGAGCAGGAGCATTGTCCATGATGAGGAGAGCCTTGAGTGGTAACCCTTTGTCCTCTAGATATTCTTAACATTAGGACAGAAAGCCTCCCTGATCCACTCCAGAAAAAGTAGTCTTGTTACCCAGGCTTTAGTGTTAGATCTCCACATGACCCCCAGCTTATTCTTCATGACTTTTTGTTTTCTGAACACTCTAGGGGTTTCAGGGGATTTATCTAAACCAACAGAGGCATTATCTTGAGGTCACCACTTACATTGGGATGTAGTAATAAGGCTACCCTATCCTTCATAGCCTTGTGCCCTGGAATTTTCTTTTCTTCTTGGGAAATGTATGTTCTCCTGCTCATTTTCTTCCAGAAAAGGTCAGTTTCATCACAGTTGAAAACTTGATGAGAGCAAAAGCCATTTCTTTGTGTCATTCTTTTGAAGTCGTGTATGTAATTTTCAGCAGCCCTTTTATCGTCACTGGCTGCTTCACCATGCCTAGTTAGATTATAAACTTCAGTCTCGCTTTAAAATTGTGAAACCACCCTTTACTAGCATGAAATGTTTCACCATTATTACTTGTTGATGGATTATCCTTTATGAGATCTGGATTTAGAGCCCTTGCTTTTTCACAAATTATAAACTCAAGTAGGCTATAACCTGCCACCTGCCTTGCATTTATCCACACTAATAATAGTCTTTCTACCTTATCTAACACTGTTGACTTACTAATTTGAGTAACACCTTTAGCAGTGCTAACTTTCTTATACTCATCTTTTCTCTTTAAGATTATCAAGATGTTGAATTTCAACATGCTGTACATATTAACAAGATTGGTCACAGGAACACCACTCTTATATTTTTCTACAGTTTCCTTCTTTTCAATTGTAATTCCTTTGTATACCTTCCTTAGTTTCTTTTCTACCTTTTTGGGGCCATTATGATGGCAGTAATCATAGCAATTACATATGTATTGACTCAAATCACATCTACAACTGTGCATCTGGGTGCATACTGTTGCTTACATACGCTTTTCTGGCATCATGAGTCTTTGTTTTCTACTGCACAAGCCACCATCATCCAGGTTGTAACTCAAGACTTTGGTCATAAGTTAAAACTGGAATTCTAGTCATAACCCAAGTTGTTCCTGTGTGAGGCCAGTCGTAACTTGAGGGTCCACTGCAAGTGTTGCAGTCTACTTCCTAAGTTGGCTATTAAAATATATACAAAATTATATATAAAAATTACATGGGAGTTGCTTAAATCAGTTTTATGATGTGTCCAGAAAATACATATCCAAACACTTACAACTTTATACAGCAATCCAAAAAGCCAGCCACACTCATGCTCTTCAAAGGAAAATTTAGGGAGCCAGCTCTCATCAAGTCCACTCAAGTCTCAGCCCCATCATCTGCATGTCCAGATGCCCTCAGGTGGTGGTCTGCAGCTCACCAGGATCTGTGAAGATTGCCCTGTTAGATGAGTGAGTTTGATGAGCTCAGAGAAAGATTAGGGGAGTTTCACAATTGGGTTCAATTCTTCAATCTTCTAAAAATTTTCATAGATACAAGTTTCTCTCTCTAATGTATACTTACACTTTTTCTGTCAAACTGAAATTCATTTAAAAAATCTGATGTTGATAATAAGAAAAATTACATACAAGTAAATAGCAGATTTAATCATCAGTTTCTTCTATAGCAAATGTGTTTAATGTAGAAAATAGAACATGAAAGTAAAGAAGCAGAAAATAAACTTTGAGTGTTGCCAAAGTAAAAATGTTGACAGATATACATTGTATAACATGTGTGATAGTTAATTGATTGTGTTAACTTGAGTGAAAAATGTCCAACTAAATCAGCATAGTTCTGGGTGTGGGTGAGGGGATTTACTGAAGACAAAAGACCCACCTGAGGATGGGTTGTCAACTGATGGCATAAAAGAGAAATGAAGAAGAAAGGATTGCTTCTGTTTCTTTGGAGGAGCTCCAGTCTTCACCTTCACCTTGGACATCATCTTCAGCCTTCCAGGGCAGACTCTTCGGTCTTACATCCCAGACCCTTTGGCCTCCTGATATGGACTTGCACAGGACAGTACAGTGAGCTCCAGGCCTTCGACTGGATCCTTCGGATCTCCAGGGTGCAGACCTTTTGCGCTCTTCCACATCTGACTCTGTAGGTGGCCATTGTAAGCCAATCTTGCAAATTCTTATATATTTGTGTCTCTTGCACTAAATCTGTTTCTCTTGTAAGCACTGACTCGTACAATATGGAAAAATAAGAGCGTTTATTATGTCTCTACAGACTTTTATCCTTCCAGTGCCTAGTTTATCTTTATCTTTTATACAGAATTTAAAGTATGTTTTTAAAAGGGCAGAAGTGGCACAATGAATGCACAATATAATGAACATTCACATACCTCATTTGCTACTTCCATTCTTGGAAGTCTGGATTCGTCTAACCCTTCAACTCTACAGGTCAACTGAAGAATATTTCTGACATACTATTATTTCATCCATAAATGTTTTACTGTGTATCTTCAGAAAATAAGGGTCCTCTTTTTAAAAAGTGACACATCTAAAAAATTAGAACAACTACATTCAACCAAAATCCAGTCAGTGTTCAAACTGTCCTGATTGTCTTACAGAACTTTTTACATTACAAAAATCAGGATTCCAGAAACATTCATACATTACATTGATTGGTGTATGTCTAATGCATCTCTTAATTTTCCCCTTCTGTTATCTGTCTTGACATGCAATTTGTTTGTAGAGGAACTGGGATTTCTCACAGTCAAGATTTTTAGGATTGGGTTACTGTGATGACATTTCTCATGCTTCTCTGTCCACAGTGTTTGTTGTGAAACCCACAGGTGTAGAGGCCTTTGGGTCTTTTGTTTGTTGCCAGGTTTCCAACACACAGAATAGGAGGACCTGATAACAATCCACTGCAGCATCAGTAACTACAGAACAGTGTTTGCTTGATTTTGAATGACCGCCAGAGGGCAATGCAGGCAAGCACCGTAAGAGAGCTTTGCCAGAAACAGAGGCAGGTGGGCCAAGGCTCTTGCACTTCCAGCCAACGTGCCTCTCAGTTCCCAAGCAGCCTCTCTCCCTCCTCTGCAGTGCAGCCACACACTCCAGGAGAAGCAGTGACTGAAGAAATGCATGTATAGTATTGGAGATGGATAAGTGTCACACAGATTAAATGCAATGATAAAAGGACAATGGGTGGAGAAATCTCTCAGTGATAAAGTGACCTTTGAGTAGAGGTCTGGAGGTGGCAAGGGGATCAACCATTCAGTTATGTGAAGCAATCCTGCTCTAGGAGGAGGGATGAACAGGCACATGCTGGTTGTGTCTGAGGGGCAGAAGACTGCTGTAGGTGCATCAGAGAGAGAGGAGGAAGGACAATAGGACATGAGATTAGAAAGGAGCTTGCTTTTGCAGGCCATTCTAAGGACTTGGGCTTGTACCTAGTGAGTAAGGAAGCCATGGAGACTTAGCATAGAGAAGTGATACTCTCAGTCTTGAAAAGACTACTGTGGTGGCTGAGTTACAAATAAATGGGAAGTGGCAACTGGGATGCCAGTGAGAAGGCAATTACAATTATCTGGATGGCTGTTATAATCTATCTTATAAAGTTGTTTTGTTCATGCTTTTTATTTCAGGCAAGTTCATCAGCAATTGTTTTCCAGATTCTTAGTGAGACTTTCGGTCTATTAAGACATGTGCCTAAATAATCAGCACACGGGAGAGGGGGCAAAGTGATGAGTACAAGATAATTGCTTATTGAGGGCAACATCAGGCTGAGAGAGGATAGGGCTGTAGTCTTCTTGATGTATGAGAAGGAGATGGGGCAGGCCTTTCCTGGAGATTGTTACAAAGACTATAATCTTTCACTAACCAAACAGCATCCGTGTTAGCCGTTCTTTGCTATAACAAATACATGAGACAACTTATAAAGAGAAAAGGTTTATTTTAGCTACAGTTTTAGAGGTTTCAATACATAAGTGGCTGGCTTTGTTGCTCTTGGGCTTTGTTAAGATAGCACATCAGGGTGGAGAGTGTGTGTGTGTTTGTGCCTGTGTGTGGGCAAAACGGATCGCCTCATGGCCAGGATGCAAAAGAGAAAGAGGAAAAGACAGAGTCCTAGGATCCCACTCCAGAGTATGTCTTTAATGACCTAAAACTTCCCACTAGGCCCCACCTAATAAAATTTCCCAACAGTGCCAAACTTTGGAACAAGCCCCTAAAACATGAGACTTTTGTGTCACTTGAGATCTAAACTCTAGCAATATTCTACATCATAAAACAAACAGGTTTTGTTTCTGTTAGCTAGGTTATGTGCATGTGTATATGTGCACACACACATGCACACATTCAGTCAAATCTAATGGATGAGTAATAGTCTTTCTCAGTGTTCGTTTTTCATGTGGGATATTGCAAATACTCAGGCTAGTGTTTGTTCCCAAAGATTCACAAAGAGAATCTCGTGTTTCTGTGTGTGTGTGTGTGTGTGTGTGTGTGTGTGTCTGTAAATCTCATGAGTTCTCCTCCATGCCAGTTCCATCAGACTGTATAGAGGTGGAAATCTGGTGGTGTGTTACTGATTTTGAGACAGATAGAAGCAGCTGGCTCATTTCCCCCCTGCCAGATGGAGGGGGTGTGGCTGTCTGCTCCTCCCATTTGCTCCCCCTTGGACCCTAATGGACTGGAACAGCTTGCTTTGGTGTCCTTCCTGGCTATCAAACTGCCATTCCCCACTCAAACATGAGTGCAGCCAGGCAGGCAGCATGCTGCTCCTATCCCACTCCTGCCACTTCAGAGGATATGGTTGCTTTTTTGAGAACAGAGAGGATACCCTGTAGTGCCTAAGATCAGTAAAAGAGGGATCTGGGCCCCTTATTTGCATACACAACATTCACAGTAAGCCTTCCAGAAGATTTTCAGGGCTCAGCCCTCACCCTCACTGTAATAGGCCTGTGAGCTGCTACATAAGTAGCAGCTCCCATTTGGGGTTTTAGTCTAGGAGGGCCCTCTCCTGTGTGCTGGCCCCCCCTGTACTGTCATACAGGCTGTGTTACAATAAAGACTCACTTTGGTGTTCCTGTAAACCTTCTTGCAATTTATTTCTCTGGTAGTGTTGGCTTCAAAAGACCTGTAAATCTACTTAGGATTTTTGTTCTGAGTAGTGTGGACAGAGTGGTTAGTTTCCAAAGAAAGATGAACAAACATTCAGAAATGTCAATACCAAAGAACTCTAGGGACCAACAGCCAGTGAATATCAGCCCCAGAGACTCAGTACCCAGCAGAGTCAACCCACACTGTCCAGCACAAGCTGACATTGGATGGTGATGGCCAGCAGTGGAAGTGACCGGCAGCTGGCTGTCAACTCTTGGCATTTAGCATTACCTGACCTGGTGTCATGTGTTGACATTAGGACTGCACTTTGCTGATTCACAATTTCCCTCTGAATCAAGCCAGTGAATCCTATGCTGATTATCAGGCAACAGTTCGGAAACCAATTTTGAAACTATTCAGTTTAATGGTTTCCTTCGCCAGTCTATAATAGTAGCCTTCATGGTAAATGGAGTGATGAAAGCGGTAGAAGCTTTGGAAAATTAGAAATGGGGCTGAAGGAGCAGCTATTTCAGACACTGTGGACAGCACCTGGGGAACAGTAGGAGCAGAAAGTAAAGGTACTGCCAGTGACTGCTAATCACATCTGAGGAGTGTTTATTGACTGAGTTTGTGTGGAGTGTGGGGTGCAGGGTG
Organism: Heterocephalus glaber; assembly: GCF_000247695.1. The sequence goes on along the minus strand of NW_004624819.1, from coordinate 416,871 downwards.
CCTCGAAAGGAACAGAAAGAAACAAGGTTTTGAAGTGTGTGAGACTAGATCGTGGAGGGCTTCATGCATTGAGGACCACTAGAGTCCATTTTGTAGGTAATAGAGAGGCAGGAAAGCTTTGTAAAGGAACGATGATATGATAGAACTGTTGCCAGATGGTGCAGTGTCCAGTGGTTCCAGGCTCTTTCTGTCCTGCCCAAAGAATTGGATGGGACAACTGATGATCAGGTAAACACAGCTTTAAATAAAGGAATAAATGGTAAGAGTGAAGAAAAGAGAAGAGCAAGAACAAATATGTTCTGCAAGCAGGACAGGCCATTGTAGACACAGAAAGGCAGCAGAACAGGAAGATTGCAGTGGTGCTGAAATAAATGGCTGCAGTCGTTTACATTCTCTCAAATCTGGCACATTGGAAGTTGCTCTACCCATACATCCCAGCCATGATTGATAGGTCACATCCTATAGCTCAGACTTTGTTTCATATCAGATTATATTCTGTTTTTAGCCTCCATTCTGGCTCAGTATGTAATTTGACAGGTTACATCCCATTTTCCAGCCAACCTGCCATGCCCTAATATCCTGTCTCAGAACCATGTTTCAAGGACCATTTGTCTAATGTGTATAATAATAATTGATGTGTTGTGAGACCAGAAATTAGAAAACTTTTTGCAATAATGCACAAGTGAGGTAGAGATGATTTAAATTAGAATCGGAACATTGGACTGTGCAGGTTGGAATGAATAAGAGAGATAGAAGACATGGTCAGTGGAAGAAAAAGGACAAAATCAAAAGTTGTACTGAGGTTTTAAATAAGGAAACTGGGAAGATAGACCAGTTGTCTCAGAAGGATAGAGAAAGAAATTTAGCATGAGTCATACAGATTTGGGGATATTGATGCCATAACTGACAAACAGTGGGAGATGATTACACAGTTCAGTGGAAGATGATTACACAATTAGAGCCCAGTTGTACTTGGGTGAAAAAGAGAGTTTTCATTTTCAAATTTCAAATTTTATTCTTAAAATTTACATATTATAAATACAGGTATGTCTTGATTAAGTATGCTAAATTTTAATCTTTATAGTATGTCCTTTTGAAATGTTGATTTTATGAAAAATTAGTTTATGGTCTTACAACATCAAGGAATTAATTTACAAACCAAAAGGAAGAAGATAGGAGAGTTTTTATTGGATATAAAGAGAAGAAGAGAAAAAGGCTCCTGGTTTCTCCGGGAGGGGAATTTGGAAAACAGAATTTCTATATGGCCCCGTAGTCCAGACTTTGTCTGGATAAATGGAGCCCAGGAATTGCTTGATTATTTAGTGGCCACCTATCACAGGTGGCTCTGTGAATTTAAAATAACCAATTGGAACTTATGCTCTCTAACCCAGTTACTCAACATGTAGGGTTTAAAGGAAACTGAGATTTTAAAGAAAAATGGGTTATTTTTCACTTTAAATTCCTGGAACGCGTGAGCTTAGTAAGGAGGGGCTGAAACTCCTTTTAGTAGGGAGTGACTGCAACTTTCTTCAGTAGGGAGATGGCTGCATTCCGTGTTGCCTGAGGAAGTTCATTCTTGGGCCCAAGTACTAGCTCACTGTCTAGTCAACTAGTGAATTAAAATTCTTATTTTAATTCTTATCAGTATGGCTGATCACCCAACTCTATTTCAGGCCCTTCCCTAACTAGCTGTATCACTCATAAGCTAACTAAACTATTTTTTACACTTTCACTATTGTTTTCTGAAGAAATCTCACTTCTTTTGGAATGGTATTTAATAAATAAGTCAAGTATTTAGGATTGCTTTATTCATTCAAGGTCCTCTCTATAGTTATCCTCTTTTAAAAATCACTATTGGCCAGGGATTTAGCTCAGTGGTGCCATAGCCTGCCTTGAAAGCGCAAGGTCCTGAGTTCAATCCCTGGTACCAAAAAAAAAAATCACTCTTGCTTTCTGACTTACTTTTTTCTTTAATTTTAATTCTCATAATTCTAATGGTCATAAATACTTAAGTTTACCCTACACATGGAATTTCTCAAACTATGGAATTTACAAACAATAAATATTAATATTGCAACAAATTAGTGTATTAAAATTTCATTTACCATCATATGTCATGTGCATTCAGTTGGAGATGGGAATAATATCTTAGTGGACTAATTAAGAGGATCAAAAGGAATGTGGACCTTGACAGTTTGTGAAGAAGGGGTCTTTGTTGTTCTTAATCTCATCAATGTTGCCACAATGGTCAGCGTGCCCAGCCTGTGCCTCCCTGAGTTGGCACAGCCCTTTCTCAGGGCCTGGCCCTGGCCCCCTGGGTGCTGCTAATGAAGTGGAAGTTTAGAGAAGGCTCGGGAAAAGGCAGGCCCAACATTCCTTGTGGCTCTTTCTGGGCACAAAATTAAAATGAAATAAAGGGCATGACTTTGAACATGAACCCTAGGGAACCCTGCTTCTCCTAGATGGCATGTATGGAATACCATGGACCCTTAATCTGCATAAAAATGCTCATTTTTGGGTTTTTTTTTTTTTTTTTTTTTTTTTTTTTTGGTATTGGGGATTAAACTCAGGGCCTTGGCCCTTTTGAGACAGGATCTCACTAAGTTGCTAAGTTGTCCAGGCTGGGCTTGAACTTGTAATCCTCCTGCTTCAGTATCTCTCAGGGCTGGATTACAGGTGTGTGCTACCAGGCCTGGCTTTGCAGGCTGGTTTAATCCAGCAGCTTCTCTAGGACTGTCACAATGGGAAGCTCCAGGGGACCAGTGTGTCCCTAATGTGCTGGCCTACTTCTCGGTGGGCATGTGGTCATGGCTTCTTCCTCCTCCCACACACGGAGAGCCGTGGTTCCATTGCCATTCCCTCTTATGCAGCTAGGAACTTGTTTTCACCTGGAAGCTTTAATCATGTGGTCCAGAAGAGACTATTTCAGGTAAACATTGTACATGGTCCCTCTTGGCAAAGCTTTGGACCAATCCTCACTTTCCAAGTGTCCCTGTGACTTCCAATTGTCCCATAAACATAACTGCATGGCTAGAGCATGCCACATACAAATGACTCACTTACACCCTTGGCCCTTTCCATCCTTCCTTTCTCATTGTGGCCGCTGGCCCTGACTGGACACTGCCAACTGTCCAAGTGTGTCCCACTCACTTTTTAACTTCCCACTCCCAGCACCCCCGGAGTGAGGTTTGTTGAACAACATTATAAGAACAGCCACCAAGGCTAAGCTAGTCAGCCTCAAGACCGGGGGCCCACAGGGGCTGAACTCCTGGGCCACTCCTGAGAGGAGAGGGGCAATGATGCGGGCTACAGCAGTCACTGACTGTCCCACGCCGATGACAGTGCCGCTTGCGCGGGCACCACCCACAGTCAGCTGTAGGTCAGTGACACAAGTCCTGCCAACAGCAGTGGAGAAGGACAGGAGTGTAGAGGTCAGGACCACCAGGGCCACAGGGCCAACCGAAGCATGGAGCAGCAGCAGTGCACAGGTGAGAGCACTGGAGTGTAGCAGGGCCGTGTGCAAGCTGTGTCCATAGAGGTGCAGGATGGGGCCTAGGGTGAGGCCTGCCAGGGCACCCAGGGCACTGCTATAGCTGGTGAGGTAGCCTGAGGTCCGAGGCCACACCCCAAAGCACTCCTCCAGCGCCGGGACGAAGTTGCTGTGGCACAGCATCATGGCCAGCCCCATGAGTAGGCGCACAAGGAAGATGTCTCCCATCTCGGAGCACACCAGGCTCTGTGCATCCCCCAAAGCCAACCTGACCTCCACCCAGGGCCCCGGTGGAGCCGTCCTTGTGGCCGTGGGGCTGGTGGCTGCTCCTTCAGGCTCACAGTCTGTCCTCGACAGTGCCTGGTCCTTAACCCGTCCTGGGCCATTCTCTGTCCTGTCGAATTCCGTGCCTCTCCAAGGAAAGAGCCAAACGAGACCGGCGTTGAGCAGGAAGACAGAGCAGCAGGCGAGTGCAGTGAGGCGGAAGCCGCCCTCCAGCTCAGCCAGGTAACCGCCTAGCACGGGCCCGGGATGAAGCCTGTGCTCGAGGCTGTGTTGAACTGGCCCAGCACCACAGGCCGCTCCTTCTCCACCACCAGATCAGAGAGCAGCGCCCTGGAGATGGAGAGGGTGCGCTTGAAAATACCCACAGGGACTCGAGACAGGGCAAACAGGAACACGCTGGTGGAGGCTTCCGAGGAGGAGATAGCCCAGGGCACTGAGCAGAATGCACAGCATCAAGGAGCAGCATCTTCCCACCACGTCGCTCCAGCAGCCCACCAACGTGCTAGAGAAGAGCTGCAAAATGCCGTAGGAGGAGCCCACGATGCCCGCCACAGTAGGACTTGCTCCCAGTGACCTGGCATGAAGGCCCAACAAAGGGATGACTGGGCCTGGGATTTAGCTCAGTGGTTTCACCCCCTGCCCCCAAAGCGCAAGGACCCGAGTTTGATCCCCGGTACCAAAAAGCCCCCCAAAACCAAAAAAACAAACAAACAAAGAGATGATCATGCTGACCCCAAACAAATCCAGGAAGCCCACCAGATAAAGGCCGAGCAGGAAGCGGCGGGCTCGCACCGCCCTGGCTCCCACGGCGGCTCCGGGTTTGCGGAGGCCAGGCCAGGGTCCCCGCCCGGGGCCCGCAACTCTCCCGCTGCATCGCCAGACAGAGGGGCGCGGACCTCTGACCTACTTTTAAGAATTAACTTAAACATTATTCTTTTCATTACTCTGAATCAAATTTTGATTTACAAAACTCTGAAATTGTGTATAACTTATGGCATTTTAAGAAGTCAAGGAGCATATTTCCTTGTATCACCCAATTTCCTGCTCCAAGTGGCAGAACTAAAGCAGGACATTACCAAACAGCTCATCCGGCCACCTTTAAGCCTTTCCCGGTTTCTGTATCCTCTGCACCCATTTTCTGTTTTTGAAGAAGAGTACATTCAAGCTTCACATTCTACAAAGGCCTTTATTCACTATGTGAGTGAAAAGTGTGCATAAGTGACCAAATCCTTTTGTCAGTTTAGATGAACTTTAGTACTCTATAGGATTGTCTGCTTTCTACTCCTGAAAAAGAACTGAGAGCAAGAAATATGTCTTTATGATGTTAATTCATTGAGATTTGATATTCACTGTAATGCAATTACAGTTATTCTGGTTAATATTCTGGTTTAAATTTCAAAGTGTTACTGGATACTTGCTTTGAAGAGTGGCTTGCCAACTAAATGTTACCAGGTTCTTGTCTCTCCCTCTGGAGTTAGATTCCATGTTCTTCTCATCTCGAACAAAGACTTGGAGAAACGAGCAAAAAATATGGTGAAAAAGTTTATTTGAGAAAGTAAAAGTGAAGAGTAGGGAAGAAACTGACTCTGCAGACTGAGCTTGGGCCAAGTAAAGAGAAAAAGAGAGTAAAAGCAAAATTAAAGTACACACTGAGTCTGGGAAACGTAGTGTGGCTATCATGGAATGTTAAAATAGCAAGCTCTTCATTGGTGTGTCCTTTTATGCTGTCCAGATCTCCAGGAAACCCACAAGAACTTCCTCTGCATCTGGGTTCCAAGAGGCCATGCTTAGATCCCAAGACTTAGGCTCATGTCAGGTCCAGACTATCCTATTGAAAACCTGCTCGAGTTCTCATGAGCTCTGGGAACTGTTCTGTGCATGTGTCCAGGATGTTGTAATTGACAGGTCAGGGCTACTACTCTAGCCAGCTTTGCCATACCCTAATCTCCTATTTCAAAAGTATCTTTGTAAAATGGTCTTAGAGGTTATTGTGTCCAAATTCTCTATTATGTTGTTACCCTGAAAATGTATTTCTTTTCCTTCATGGATGTATATTATCTGAACTACTATGAATATTGAAGAGGCATAATTGTGATACTGCATGATGGATCTGAGATATAGATTGCAGGTTCTTGTGCATGGCAAGCAAGGAATTGCAAGTGTGCATCTAATGGTAAAAGAAAAGCAGCTACCTTTATTGAAGATAATGGGAAGCTGCGCTCAGGGAAGGTCTGTAACAAAAGAAACAGAAAGGTGGCATGAACAGGGAAATGGTGTTGGGATGGCAAGGAAATAAAAAGCACACAGGTAAATCAGATTCTCAGATTTTTTAAGGATGTGCAGTGCACTCTGGGTGTCTCTCATTGAGTCTCTGCATAAGATTGGCAGGAATGGGGATCTTCCCCCCAAAATTAGAAAGAATCATACCACAGTGATATATGTGCGCCCATGTTCATAGCAGCACAGTTTGTGATAGCTAAAACTTGGAAACAGCCCAAATGCCTATCAACTGGAGACTGGATAAAGAAAATGTGGTTTTTTTATAAAAGGAAGTACTACTCAGCCATAAAAAATGAGAAATTAGAGACATTT
>NW_004624819.1:388599-410099 GCF_000247695.1 Heterocephalus glaber | reverse complement strand
ATGAGAAATGGAAAAAATGGAAATAAAGTCTTTGTAAATAGGGAAGGGTGGAGGGCATGAAGGGAGGGCTAGGAATGGGGAAAAAATAAGAACCAAGACGCATCATGTAAAGGCACAAGTTCCCAATGAGAAATGTAATTGTGTTGTATACCTACAATGTACCAGTAAAAGAATTTAATACAAAAAAAAAAAAAGAATGTTCCTGACAGGCTAGAGGTGAGATTATCTCTAATCAACAGCACTTAAGAAAGGACTGGCCTGTCCCCCTCATCTTCCCTCCCCTGCTTCGACAGTGTTGGGGTCTTCAACCTCAATGCAGTGTGAGAAGTGAGAAACAGTTCTGGACATAGGGAAATGGAGAGGCCCTCCCTTTCTCTCCTAGGGAAAGTACCAACTGCTGCAGGCCCTCTGCAGGGAGCAGCTGTCCACATAGAGCATGTGACAGTTTGAGCTCCAGCTGGGACTGGACATTTTGATTCCTGAATCAAGACTGTAATGGCAGGAATTTTCCCCAAATCCATGGGATTTATTTCAAACTTTCATTCAAGGGGTAGAGAGGGTCAGTTCCCTGCATTCAAAGGGTAAATGATGTTAACTAATGATTCTATACACATGATTTTGCTTAGGTTCATTGTGTGGGCTACATGCAAGTCTGAGGAAAGGAGTGTTAAGATGCATAGTACGGCTGGGGATTTAGCTCAGTGGTTCCGCCGCCTGCCTCGCAAGTGCAAGGACCTGAGTTTGATCCCCGGTACCAAAAAGATGCATAGGTACAAGGGCTTTAAGCTGCACCATTAAAAAATACAATGGATGCTCTCGGCCGGAGCCGCCACCTTCCAGTAATTTGCCAAAATGACGAACACAAAGGGGAAGAGGAGGGGAACTCGGTATATGTTCTCTAGGCCTTTTAGAAAACATGGGGTTGTTCCTTTGGCCACATACATGCGAATCTACAAAAAGGGTGATATTGTAGACGTCAAGGGAATGGGTACTGTTCAAAAAGGAATGCCACACAAATGTTACCATGGCAAAACTGGAAGAGTCTACAGTGTTACCCAGCATGCTGTTGGCATGGTTGTAAACAAGCAAGTTAAGGGCAAGATACTTGCCAAGAGAATTAATGTGCATATTGAGCATATTAAACACTCAAAGAGTTGAGATAGCTTCCTGAAACGGGTTAAGGAAAATGATCAGAAAAGGAAGGAAGTCAAAGAGAAAGGTACCTGGGTTCAACTGAAGCACCAGCCTGCCCCACCCAGAGAACCACACTTTGTGAGAACCAATGGGAAGGAGCCTGAGTTGTTGGAACCTATTCCCTATGAATTCATGGCATAAGCTGGGGATGTAGCTCTGCCATGCAGCACCTAATTAGCGGCTGAATGCCCTAATCCCTACTTCAAAATAAAAAATCATCCTGTGTTGTAAGGATGGTTTTCTTAATTGAACAGGTGTGTGGTGCCTTTACCTCAGAGAAGCAAATATTTGGAGCAGATTCTCGTTATACCCAGTTAATTGTGTCAGGTCTTTACTCTTCAGTGTTTTTCTTGCTGAAAGATGTGAGGTATTGTGCAGATGTATACTCAAATGGCCAAATATTTATGAAACATTTATATTGGCTTGAAGATCCTCTAAATCACCTTGGGGACAAGATGTATCAAAATAAATGGAAGTCAGTTTATGGCATTTCAGTTAAATAAATTGTTTAAAAGCAAAATAAAATACAATGGATGTTTAAATTTTTTAAATTTATTATTGTTAAAGACATATTCCCATTAATTCCCCTCAAAATACTCTCCCTCATGTCAAACAGACTTATCCCACTGTTCTTCTCACTTCCTGATGCAGTTCTGGAAGTCCTCTTTTGTGAATGTCTTTAGCAGATAGGGCTCAAATCAGCTATCTTATTTTTGTTTACCACTTGTTCTGACTTTTTAAATTTTTTTCTTTTTTCCTGCATTCCTGTAGTTTATCTATGAGCTTTTTCTTCGAATTCCATTACCTTACCCTCATGTTTTTGAGTGTATCTTTGTTCTTTCAGTGGTTGCTCTAGATGTTGTGTTGTGCCTGTACTGCTGTATCATACTGTATTACCCATTTAAGTGAAATGAAGAAAGGTTTTGCATCTCTTTCCTCTGTGCCTGCTATAACATAATTATCTTAAACATTTCCTCTACATGTGGTTAGAACCACACTAGATAATGTTATACTTTTTACTCCAACTGTCTAACATATTTTAGAAAACTGAAAAGGAGAAAGGCAATCTGTCCATAATTGCATTCTCTCCTTCTTCTTTCTTCCTTCCTAATGGTTGGTGGCTTCTTGAAGTCATTTATTTTTCTGTTTGTCAAAGTTTCATCAGCCTTCCTCGGAGGGGGGCTCTGTTGGAAAGATATTTTCCTAGATTTCCTAGATTTTCCATCTGAGAGTGTCTTGACTCCCTGAAGGACACCTTTTCTGGGTGCTGATGCCTGGGTTGACATTTCCTTTCTTTCGGCACCTGGAAATGTTGGGCCACTGCTTTTGAGAGGAACACATTGGAATTCTTTCCCCCATAAGTAAGGTGTCAGTTTTCTCTTGCTGCTGTCATGACTTTTTCTTTGATTTCAGTTTAACAAAGTTTGACTCATATATCTTGTTTAAGTTACTTTGTGCTTATTTTGCTTGAGATCGGCTCATCTTTTTTGAGTCTGTAGATTTTTGCCTTTTGACAAATTTGTGAAGCACTTTTTAGTCTTGTCCTCTTTTGCCTGTCCTCTGGGACTCCGATGTCATGAATGTTAGAGATTTTGGTAAAGTCCCCGAGGTGTTTGAGGCTCTGTTTTTTCTTTCTGATCGAGTCATTTCTACTGTTCTCTCTTACTGTTCAGTAGTCCTTTCTTGTGACTCCTCCATTCTGTTATTGTGCCTTTCCATTGAGATTTTTGGTTAAATACTTTTAACATACAAAGGCACAAAAGAAACATTTGCATTCCAAAAGGCACAAATAAGGGGATAGGAAGGAACGGAACCCAAGTAAGACCAAAATCCAGCAGGGCAAACATTATGTCCATGTTTATAGTTCCATGTCCAGCATCTGTGGTAATCCGCGGTGAGATATGAACTCCATCCAAAGGGCTTGGCTGGCTCTGCCTCTGTGCCACTGCCAGTGGTTTCAGCTCTCATGGCTTCTCTCTTGGGCCATCTTTGCTCATTCCTTGTAGCTTTCTTCAGATGATTCATGTTCCTGGTTTCTCCAACCTCGTGGGTTCTCCAATGCACCTTTAGCTTCACACTCACAACTTTACATACTGCCCTCTCACAGGCACACTGCCTGGCCTCCCAGGCCTTCTTCCGACACCTGGGTGGAAGCTTCCCTGACCCTACAACTCTTGCATTCTGCATGCATCTAATACGAGCACCATGTGGGTGACACCAAAGTCTGCTGCCAGCTGGAGCAGTAGCCAGGCTTCCTTCTCTCTTGGTTTTAGGGATTGAGGGCCTTGATTGCTGAGTGCTATGATCCCAATGTGCAGCACCATTCTGGGACATGTTGCTCTGGGGCTCTCTTCTCAAAGCAAAGTCTTTGGAATTTTGAGGCTGCAAAGGGTGGGGTCCTCCTCATTCTTGTGATGTCCTTAGGCCATTTTTTCTGTTGCCTTGTTCCTTCTCAGCAAACAAGTTATCTTCTGCTCCATCTTTGCAGTCTGCAACTTTATGGGAGCTTCCTTTCTGGCCAAACTCAACATATTTTAAATCAGTCTCCTGGGCTCTTTGCTCCTGATTCTCAACATAGACCTGGCTAAAACGTCCCAACAGTAGTAGACATGCCACTGCCTCAACATTAGACTTCCTTGATATTTCTTCTGCCAGATTAATTAGTCCACTGCTCTTAATCTCAGTGTCAGGCAAATTCTCTGGACAAGAGCAAAATGCAGACAGATTTTCTGGCAAAGCATGACACACATAGTCTGGAATCGAACAGCCAAAGCAGTCAGTCTTTTTTCGTAACTGAAATTTCCTGAGCCTGGTCTTCACTGGATGCATTTCTACCAGCATTCTGCTCTTCTGAGTTCTGACCAGAATCTCCTATCAAGTTACAGCATTCCAATGCTGCTTCTTCAGCCAGCATTTCCAAACCTTTCCAAACTCTTCCCACAAGCCATTTTCAAAGGCTCCTGAAACAAATTGCTAGGTAATGTCAGCAACAACCTTACTCCTCTGGTACCAAAATCTATATCAGTCAGTGCTTACTAGAGAAACCAATTTAATGGAAGATATACAAATATATAAGAATTTACAAGATTGGCTTACAATGGTGACTCCACAGATTCAAGTGTGGAAATGTGCAGAAAGGCTGTCTGTGCACTGAAGATCCGAAGAATACAGTCGAAGGTCTGCAGCTCACTGTACTGTCCCATGGGAGTCTGTACCAGGAGGCTAAATGGTTTGTGATGGAAGGCTGAAGGGTCTGTGCTGGAGGCTGAAGAGTCTGAGCTGGAAGCCAGGAGGCCGTGTCTAAGGTGAAGGTGAAGACTGAAGCTCCTTCAAAGAAACAGAATTGGGCCTTCCTTTTCTGTTTCCATTTTATTTCATTCCGGTGAGAAGCCTGCTAGTTGTTGCAACTCACACCCAGCATGGGTCTTCTGTCTTCAGTAAACCTCTTCAGCCACAGCCAGAATTATGCTGATCCAATTTAATTGGGTAATTCTTCCTCATGTTAACACAGTCAGTTAACTATCATAAGGAGGAAATTCCCAATTCTCTTCTAGCCTTATCTAACAGTAATCTAGTTTGGGTATGGTTAGTCCTCCATGGGAGGGCAACCTCTGGGTTCACCACTGCATCTTTGCTGAAAGGGGTGCAGGTGCACTGCAGATTACTCTGTGAAGTTTGGCTGGAGCAGTGCAACTGTACTGAAAATTCTCTCAGAAAGTTTGCTGTCTTGCTGAGCTGCCCCTTTTCCAGCCCTGTGGTTAGAGACACCTGGCTTCTGCTTGTGTCTTTTTTGTTTGTGACTATTGCATTTCCACCTGCAAGGTCCCTCAGGTCTAAGTCTGGGATACAGAAGAAAAAAGCAAACCCTCATGTCACCAAAGGATATAAGGTCTGGACCCCCCTGCTCCCGTCTTCCATCCTCCACCTTTCCGGGTCTTCCTACACTTGCTTTATACATGATGTTCAGAGTATTGATTGTATTTTCATGGGAATAATAGGGGACAGGTTGTGTCTAATTTCCTGAAGCAGAGGTCCGGATTGGTTTTTTGTTGTTTTTTTTTAAGAGTAAGGAGATTGACATTGCTACAGCAGGGAGTGATTCCCAGGGGAGAGTTTCAGGTTCCCAGGGCTTTCAAAGGTGAGAGGGGCTGAGAGTGCAGGAGTGACATTGCTATTCTAGGAGGAAGGCAGCCTGTGAGTGTTTGTATGGAGGCTGGTGGCTCTGGTGACTGTCTGTTCCACAGGTCTGAGTTGTGTGTGGTTCTGGCCAGAGGTACAGTCTGGGAACACAAACACAGTTAGATTACAGATTCTGAGTGTCAGTTCTGATTTGAGATCCAGGGGTCTTGGTGACCAGTCTAGAGTCAGTGTTTAGGGGTCAGAAGGCAGAAGCAACAGTTGGACCAAGGGACTCAAGGCTCTCCAGGGTAGAGTCTGCAAATTGACCCAGAGGTCAGGCTCCTGACAACAGCCCAAAGAGGTCAGCCCCAACTTTAGAGCAGTCCTCAGGCTGTCCTCCTGCGTGTGTCCCGCTGCGGGCCTGGGCCCGGCCTGCAGACCGTCTCTGAATGGAGTGGTAAAGGGCCAGGTGGTGCCCACCCTCAGTACCCACATCCCTGGTGATCTATTCCTCCCAGCTTAACCATGTCCATCAGGAAGCATTTGGTACAGCCACAGTGTATTTACCATGGTTATTCTCTAATAATTTTTGTTATGAAAATTATTTTTTCATAGGACAGTTTTTATATTTTCTTTATTAATATCTAATTGTATTACATTAAAATAAAAAAATTTAATAAGACATTATGCTAAATGGAATAATCCAAATGGAGAAATATAAGTCATTTCTGATCTCAGTGGACTGTAGAATTTTGAAAATGTGAACTGATAGAAACAGAGAGTGGAGTGGTGCTTGCCAGGGGCTTGAGGGTGATCAAATGGGGAGACTTTGGTGAAAGGGCACAGAGTTCCAATTGGACCAGACGGGTAAGCTCAGGAGGCGTAATATACAGCATGGTGACCATTGTTGAGTAACATTGTGCTGCCCACTTGAGGCTGGCTAAGAGAATGTGTCTTTTTTTTCCATTAAGTTTATGGGTACATTTTAGGTATACAATATCCCATCATTGGGAATTTGTACCTTTACATGATATATCTTGGTTCTTCCCCCCCCCGCCCCCATTCTCCTGCCCACCCTTCCCTATTTACAAAGACTTTGTTTCTGGTTTTTCTTTATCTCATATTTATTCTTTTCCCTTCTTTCCTTTCCCCTACCCCTTCCACTTTTGACCTTTTCTTTCTATTTCACATTATCTATTGTACATTTTGATCCTTATTTACATTTTCAGTTTCTCACAACAGAGAAATGTAGGGAACAGGGAAAGGGGACGTCACTAGGACCCCTGCAGTAGTCCTAGTCTCCTGTGAGCCAGGACAGCACAGGTGAATTGACTTATTACATAGGAAAGGTAGAAAAAATAAGACTTTGGGAAGAAGCTGAGCTTTGGGCCTGATCAGTGTTGCTCTGGGCCGCAAAGGCGAAAGTCCCCAAGCTTGCAGCACCTTTTCATTCAGTGCATCAGGAGAAACAAATGTAACACATGACTCAAGACAGAGAGTTCAGTACACTGGACATCAGTCAAACAAACGTAACAGATGACTGGAGAGCTGTGGAATTCCTAGATCAATGAGGAACTATGCAGATGAAGATTTGTTCCTCCCAGGATGTCTTCAGCTGGTGTAATCTTGTCCTGGAGCAACACAGCATCACCGGATCATAGAGGTCTCAGTTGTGACTGGAGGCCAAAATGGAATTATGTCTCGGAATGCCATAGCTGGCCTGTGGGCAGGAGAACTAGGCCTAATCAAATGACTTTTCCCCAAAATTATGTAGCATTGCTCCCAACAGAGAAATTATTCAGTATTTATACATGTATGTCCTATTTATTTCACTTGAGTATCGCCTCAATGTGTATTCATTTAGCTATAAATATCTCTAGTTTCTTATTCTTTATGGCTGAGTAGTATTCCATTTTATTTTTAAAAAACACATTTTCAGGCTGGGGATTTAGCTCAGTGGTTCTGCCGCCTGCCTCACAAGTGCAAGGACCCAAGTTCGATCCCCAGTACCAAAAAAACCAAAAAACCACATTTTCTTTATCCTGTCTCCAGTTGATGGGCAATTGGCCTGTTTCCAAGTTTTAGCTATTACAAACTGAGCTGCTGTGAACATGGGTGCACATACATCACTGTGGTATGATTCTTTTAATTCTTTGGGGAAGATACCCAGCAGGGGGAATAGCTGGGGCAAATAAGACCTCTAATCCTAGTTTTTTGAAGTATCTCCATACTGATTTCCACAGTAGTTGCACCCAAAGGGGAAGGGGAAGTGTGAGGGGTAGAGGAAAGGAAAGAAAAGAAAGTAATAAATATGAGAAAAGGAAAAAATGGAAATAAAGTCATTGTAAATAGGGAGGGGTAGAGGGGTTGAAGGGAGGGGAGGGAAATGGGGAAAAAATAAGAACCAAGATATATTATGTAAAGGTTCAAATTCTCAATAATGAATGTCAGCATATTGTATACCTAAAATGTACCAATAAAATTAGTGAATGCAAAAAAACCACTTCATGCTGCCTAATGGTTTGCGGTCCTACCTAGACAGTCACTAAATTCGAAATTTTCAAGGTAATTTCATGCACCTCTAACAGTTTAAGAACAGGGAGTTGATCAAGTCTGACACAGTTCCTTCCTACTGTTCTGAACTGTAGGGAACACAACTAACTCTACTTGAGTCACGTTTAAGTAGAAAAAGCTGGGTGAGAGAACCAAAACCTGGTCATGATGCTTTATAATCACTAGGGGAGCTCTATCCAAATGATTTAACTTCATGAACTGTGAGTTGGGGTTAATTGGTCTGGAAAACATGCTATCCATTCTGACAGCCAGATGGTGCTGAGGGTTTTTTTTAATAAAACACTTTGCTAAATAAAGTTTGTGTGTGTGTGTGTGTGTGTGTTACCCAGGGTCTTTGCATTGAGCTACATCTGTCTCTTTTTCTTTCTTCCTTCCTTTTTTTCCTTCCTTTCTTCTTTTTTTTTTTTTTAATTTTGAGGTCAAATTCTTACAAAATTTTTATGTTGCCCAGGCTGGACTTGAATTTGCCATCCTCCTGCCTCAACCTCCCAGAGTACTAGGATTACAGGCATATGCCACCATGCCCAGTTAAGAAAAAACATGTTAATGTAAATTCAAGGACTATACAAGTAAAGATTGGGCATAGTGGGGCTGGGAATTTACCTCAGTGGTTCTGCTGCCTGCCTCGCAAGCGCAAGGACCCGAGTTCAATCCCCGTGTACCAAAAAAAAAGATTAGGCGCGTAGTGTTACCTTTTGAAAAAATTTAAATCATAGAAAATGCAGTTGTTTACAATATTCCTCTTCTATATCCTCTTCATTTTGTAATTCTTACTATCATTTTTCAACTTTCTATTCTCCATTTCCCATAAATTATCTCTCATATTTTTTTCTTAGTGTGTTTTGTTCAATTTCCCCTGGATCTATCTTCGAGCACATTATTTCTTTCCTCAAGTGTATCTAATCAACTGATTATGCTCTTTAATTGATCCACTAGCTTTCAAAGTTTAAAGTTGCTATAATATGACCATATATAGTTAAATTACCATGCAAATACTATATTTAAATGAGTTTTATTGCAATGTAATTTATAAATCTAAAGCTAACTTTTTAAAATGTGCATTTCAGTGCCATCTAGTACATGCACAGGATTGTGCAACCCTCACCTGTTTTTGGTTCCAAACTATTTCAACACTGCCAAATGGAAACCCACACCCCTTAGCAGTCATTTCCTATTCCCATTAAAGCCAACCCTACCAAACACTAAGCTACTTTCAATCTCTGTGGATCTCACTATTTCTGATGTCTCATAGAAATGTACTCATACAATACATGGTCTTTTAGGAAAGACCAGATAGGAAGAATGAGGCCTAATTGGCCTCCTCGGTGAGCACTGGGAAGAAAGAGGGCATGCAAGCATGCTAACTTGCTGCAGGAAAAAGTAAAAACACCTGAGATTAAGTTGTTCACCCAGAGAAGTACCGTGGAGGGTGGGAGACAGATGAATTCTGTGAAACCCTATTTGCTTGTGCCCGTGTCTGAGTGAATAAAATCAAGGTGAACCAGTCATTTGGGGCTCTATGTCAAAGGGAGATATGAGCCCCCTGGACCCCCAGATTTTAACCCATTTCTGTGTCTCTTTATTTTTCATCCCCATCACCCCTTGGTCAGGTTCAAGCTCGTAGGCTGGTTCCTATAGTCTTTGGCTTTCTTTCACTGAGGCTAATATTTTCAAGGTTTATCAATATAGAACATGACCTAATGATATTCCCACGTATACCATTTATTTATATCCATTTATGAGTTGAGAACATCTGGATCATTTAAATTTTTAGATTCTTGTGAGTAATGCTGCTATGAGCACTTGAATAGATGTTTTTGTTCGTGCTTTTATTGTTTAACATTGGAATACTACACACCAATAGCAGTAAAACTTTTGTGTCCAAAGTTAAGAATGGCATGGGTATGGGCTTTTCCTTTCCTAAATCTTTGTCAGTAACAACTTTCCCTTCTTCTTGTTGGCCTTTGAGAGTAGTTCTGGTTTGCATGTAGCACACGGCCTTCATTCACACCAGGATCTAGTTCTAGCTACTTCCACAGATGAAATAGAACACCATAGAATAGATACCTGGCTAAGTATAGGGTTGCTCCATGCCCATATTCAGATGTATCACCCACTCAGGTTTTCACCAACACTTGTTTTAATTGGACTCAAAACATTTTTTTGTTTGATGGGTGTATTATAGGTTTTCATCACTATTTTAATATGCATTTTTGGTTAGGCTGAGTATTTTATATACACATATGCTGTGAATATCTTCTTTTAAACTTTTGCCTTTAAAATTTGGAAATAATGATCCAAATCTGTAAGTGACATCACTGTTGGGATAGCAGGTTCTTTTAAATTTTCTGTGTAATCTTTTTCACACACTTACGTAGACTAGGAAAAAAAAATCCATTTCCCAGGGGCTTTGGATGGATCCCCACATTTCCCCAGGAGCACTAGCTAGAATTCTGCCACAAAGAAAATGCTGAGAAGTCAGGGAAATCACCCACCCAATTCTCTGTTTTGAATGACCTATTTTCACAGTGAGAAACTGGTGTAAAAATCAATACAAAGCAAGCAAAGATGTATTTTCTTGAGAATTGCCAGTTGGTGGATTTTTTTTTACAGGTCTGATTTAATTTTTAATGTTTTCCTTCATCAATATTTCAAGATATTTTGATGTTGCATTTTTCACTACAAATTCTAACTGGTTATTGTTATTTGATAGAAAATCAACCCCCATCTCACCAACTTTTATTATTTACCAGATATTTATGTGCATTATCTCATTTAATTCCCAAGCCAACTCTATCATCCAGGTAGTTTTATTTTCCCCATTTTCTATGAACTATTTCAGTCATACAAAAATAAATGTACAGTAATATAATGGCTATCCATGCACACGGCAGCTATTTAGGAAGCAGTATATTGCACTGTGAATCTACTCTGGAATATCATTCACTTCACTGTCCACAGATGAGTACTCTTGAATTTGGTCATTTCCATGCAAGTTTGTGTGTATTCATGACATGGGCACAAAACCATAAAAATATATAATATTGCTTTTTCCACTATACTGTGTCTATCCATTTACACTTTAATTTATATTATGTTTTCATATTTGTTGTGTTGATATACATGTCTCTAGTTAATTTTTAAGCTGCTTTATAATATTCCTTTGTATACTGATATTGCATTTTATGTAAGTTACTGCAAATTACACTAATGTAAATATTTGTATACATTTTTGCCTATGTCTTTTCATACCCAACTACTGGGTTTTTACAATGAAGTACTAGGCTTGCTTGCAGTCAATATATGTACATCTTCAACTTTACTAGACAGTGAAAAGTTCCTACCTAAAAATAGCTAATTTACACTCCTCCAACAGTATGCTGTCTCCACGTCTACACATTTGTCAGTTCTTGGTACTCTTGGGATTGGCCTATGGCCAATATGATGAATATGAATGGATGACACATCTTTCAAAACGTGTCATCCCAATCTCTGCTGAGATGGCACATCTTTTCAAATGTTGAGTATGGATTTTTACATGTATTTTTTCCATCTATGAATTTTTTTTATCATTGCTCCCCCCCACCCCGTTGTATTGGGTTCTGCGTCTGTTCCTCGCAGTTTTCTAGTATTATCAAGATAAAAATCCAATTTTGTTTATATGCACTGAGAATACATTTGGATTTTCTTTTGACATTCAGCTGTTTGGAATTCTAAGAAAGCAAAATTTATAAGTTTTCTTTGAATTTTGTACTGTTGATTTCTACTTTCAGAAATTTTTGACCACAGAATTCTACAAGTATTTAATATATGTATTATTTTGTTTTAAAATTTTAATTTTAAATTTTCTATAATAAACTTTTTATCTCCCTGTATGGTACATTTGGTGAGACAAATAATAAAATATCAGTTTTACATCTGGTGATTGACTTTGGTGTTACTGTTTATTAAAGAATCCACTGATTTTATGATTGTCTGCTGAAGATTAAATATCTATTGTGGCCCCACTTCTTGTCTTGACTTTATTTTGTGTTTTGTTGATATTTTTGGGTGCAAAGTGTATACCAAAATAATTATTTGACTTCATACTATCATTTAATCAATCAGGAAAGAAGCCTTCACCTTTTCCAAAACTGTCTCAGCTTTCCTTGGCCATTTCGTCTACCTTAAGAATTTGTAGACTGAGCTTATAAATGACCATGAACAATACTTAGTTTCAATTTTTTTTTTTTGGTACCGGGGATCGAACTCGGGACCTTGCACTTGTGAGGCAGGCGCCAGAACCACTGAGCTAAGTCCCTGGCCCTCAGTTTCAATTTTAAATGGAATTTCATTGCATTGGTAGATTAATTTAGGAGTAATTAAAAACTTTAGATTAAATTTTTCTATTCATGGGAAACTTGTGTCTCAATGATTTTTATATTTTTTCATAGATATGCATTTATTTTCCGTTATCAACATTTTCAGGCTCTTCATATAAACTAAGTTATAAGCTAAACACAGTTTCTAGTCATTGGACACACCAGTAAAATATAAATAATGATCTCTGCACCGACAGTACAAATGATACAGTAATCGTTGAAAAACAGGAAGAGCGCCCCCGATGGATAATATCAGTTCGGATGTGTGTGCAACCAGAGTAAAAGATGCAGGGAGAAGGGTGAAAAGTACAGGCAAATGTTCCAATGAAGAACAGCAAAAACTGTACCAATTTTATGAAAGTCATATTTTACAGAGTCAGGATGGCTGGTGAACTGAAAACAGTAACAAAATGAAGAAAACATTTCTGGAAACCACCAATAAAAAGAAAATCTTGAGGGCCGGGGATTTAGCTCAGCGATTCTGCCTCTTGCCTCGAAAGCACAAGGTCGCGAGTTCAATCCCCTCTGCTTGGCAATGGTGAGGACCCTGTGGCAGATGGCATCACAATGGCAGGGAGCGATCACATGGTTGACAGGGCACCCTGCTGGCGGAGTACGCAGGATCAGACCTTGCCGTGCCGCTCGCTGCTGCCGGCGTGGGGAGTGGGCTCGGCCCGGCCGCTTGCTGCGGGGGAGCCGCTGCTCCGCCGTGGGAGCCCCATCTAGGCCGGTGCGGCGGGGACTTCGCGCTCCGGACGCGCGGGGGCGTGGGTCACCGCTGTTGCGGGCCGGGCGGGCCTGACCTTCCCGGGCGCAAAGTTTTGGAGGGGCCGGGCGGGCGGCGGGGGGGGGGGGGCGGCGGCCCCGACCCGTCCCGTCCCTTCCCCGCCCCCCCGCGCCAGTCGGTGGATTTTTATTTGTTGTTCACAAACAATCTCATTTTGCTTTGATGCACACTCGGTCCTCACTGTAGTCAGTGGTGCCTTTTGAGCTGGTTGCTTGTCCCCATCAGCATGTTCAACCTAGTAGGTCTGCTGTCCCAGGATAAGAGACATAGGTCTCCCCACCCTGAAGACACATGCCACAAGGAAAGAGGCCTGGAACCAGGGCTTGGGCTCTCAGAAGCTGCTCCAGTACTTGAGATACCCCAGAGAAAACAAGGCTGGAGTCTGACCTGGAAGCAGCATGCCAGGCTCAGGGAGCTCACTGAGCAGCTGGGCACAGCCCACAGCATTGTCCCAAGAGCAGACACTTAGACAGCTCTGATCGTTTCAATGTTGACTTATTATATGTTAAATGGTTCCAAAATTATTACTTTAAGCTCTTACAGAGATGTTGACTTGATATTTTAATAAAAATAATATTTCTACAGAAGGTAGAATGTTAACATTTGTCCTGCTGAATTTTGTCCTTGCTTTGGCCCCGTTCATTTCTAACCCCTATTTCTGTCTTTTGGAATGGGAATGTTTACCCTGTGCCATTGTGTGCTAGAACTGTTTAACTTTCTTTTCATTTGTACAGGGAGACCTTGTACAGGTTTGCCTTAAATCTCAGAGGAGTCTTTGAACTTGGACTTATCAGAAATGCTGAAACTGTTAGGATTTTGGCAGCTCTTAGAAATGGACTAAGAAATGCATTTTAGATAAAGGGATGTGCATAAGTCTTTTGAGGACCAGAGGTGGAATGTTATGGTTTATATCTAAATGTCCCCCAAAGCCTCATGCACTCATAGGTGGGGTGGGAGGTGATCAGATTATGGGGATGTGATACTCATCAGTGGATTAGCCCACTGAGCTAAATGGCTAAATGTGATATTGGAAAGTGACGCCCGGTTGGAGAAGGTGGGTCACTGGTCATGTGGCCTTAAAGGGTAAATCTCCCTTCCTCCTCCCTTGATTTCTTTCTGTGCTTCTGTAGAGATCCTGTTGTGCCTCTGCAGCCATGAGAGTGCTGTGTACATCTTTAATTGCTGGCTGTAGCAAGTACACCCTTGGCCTCAGTGGTCATGGCCCCTCTGTGCCACAGCACAGTGTGAGTACAGACATGATTCTCCAGAGGCTTCTGGGATTATGGACTAACTCAACCTTTGTGGAATGATGAAAATTTAAAATGACTTGATTGTGAAAGTGTCTCATTTAGTCCAAACAAAATAAGAGATTTACACTATAAATCAACTCAAAGCAGTCACTCCATAGCCATTCCCATTGCAGCTGGTGCAGCAGGATGGAGGCTGACACATGTGAGGCTACCGGGGTTCGCTCCAGTTGGTTCTTTCCCAGACTCTTGGCTTTCTTCTTCTCTCCCACCTTCCCCTCTTCCTCCAGGGTCACCAGAGTCTCAACTTTCTAGCTGATGATAATGTGAACATTTTTATCACATGGGAAAGGACAAAAAGGTTGTGCCACAACACTTACCTACTTCGCCTTCATGGCACAAGGGAGTGGGTCAGAGTGCTCCTTTCTAGGCCCAGAATGGTATGGCCATTAGCACTTATGCACTTCACTGCTCTACAGGAGTCCCTGAGTTTCCCAACTGGCCCAGTCTTCATAGTACCAGATTCCCCATAGCAGGGACCTAGGGGATCCAAAGCCCCAGGCCTGGATACAAGCACCAGAGGGAGGGACTCAGAGTGCAGCAGGTAAGGACGCCAGCTGAGCTTTCCACAGAGTATGAGGGTACAGGAAGGAAGGTACCATAACACGTGGCCAGACACAGCATGGGGAGGCTGCTACAGTCAAGTACCAGAGTAGGCAGCATGGCCTGGCTGCACAGCTGGAGGCCAGGGATCTGGCCTGAGCCATGGCTTCTTTAGGACAGAGAGATAAGGACTAAGGCCTGGGACCTCTCTGACACATAAACTAAAGAATGGGAGAGAGGTGAGAAGGCTCAGCATGCATATCTGCTAGGGGCTTGCTTTTAAAATGAATGAAGCTGCACATAGTGGTGTATGCCTATACGCCCAGCTACTTGGGAGGCTGAAACAAGAGGATCATTTGAGCCTAGGAATTAGAGACCACATAGCCAGATCTTATCTCAATTAGAATGGGAAGGAGAGGATGAGGGGAAGAAGAAAGGAGGAAAAGGAAGAGAAGGAAGAGGAAGAGAAAGAGGAGAAAAAGAAGAAAGGGTGGAGGAATGAAAAGGGAGAGGAAGGGGAAGACCCCACCAATTAATTTGAACTAAATGGAATTGGAATTAATCTATATTCTTGGTAAATCTGCAAAATCACTAGCTTGATGAATACACTGGGAACCATGAAGACAGTTGCTTCTCAGAAGCATAATTGATTTAAAAGGTCAGTGACAATCTCCAGGTTAGAATCCAAACTTTCCTACCAGGCTGGATCCTGTTCCAAGGTCCTCTGGACTGACCCAGAACCTGCCCCAACCATTGCAAATACATGCTGCATTTGCAGGCCTCAGATGTGCTCCCAGAAGATGGGTGAGTTCCCAGGCTCACCCTAAACAGCATCTGCTGAGCGTCCTGCAGCCAGAGGGAGGGGAAGCAGCTGACAGCCTAAAATGTGGTAGCCTGGTCCTCTCCCCCTAGTTCCCCAGGGGCTCTGCTCCTGACCACCAGGCTTCCCACTAGACTCAGGGCTGCTCAGTATCTCTGGAACCTGGAACCATCAAATGTCAGATCAAAAAGCAGGTGGCCTGCTCCAGAGGAACATTCTCACTGGGCTTTTCTCCATGTTGCCAAGTGTTTAGAGAGGGAGATGCAGACACTCCACAGAGACCACACAGGCAGGTGCCAGGGGAGTGCAGGATCCTGGAGACACATGCAGCAAGCTCCAGGGAGAAACATGCAGCAAGCTCCAGGGAGAAACAGAGGAACCAGAATTATACCTAGAATCACATACTTACACATGTAGGAAGAGGATGTGTCATGCAGTATTGTGAAATGTTTCTCAGATGTCTTGTGCAACACAACTGTGCTGGATACCACAGTAATGAGAAGTATCTCTGGGATTAGAGCTGGAATGTGAAGAGAAATAAGAAGTGAATGCTCAGCCTACCAATATTTGACTCAGGCCTGAGGCTATTGCTTCCATGCTATGGAAGCATAAAGATTTGGTGAGTCAGTAGAGTTTGTGCTCTTTTCTAAGAGCTTCCTCTTCTCAAATCCACTGTAACTGCAAGAGTGTTTGCTTTGACCTCAGCTCGTGGCCTTCCTCTTCAAGCACCTTGTGTTTTGACAGCACAGGTCAAAAACTGAAAAATCCCTCCAGTGGTGACACTGTTCCATACAAGAGTGGGTGTTAGTGCTCAGGTTGTTCTACACCAAGACTGACCCTTGGTCCCAAGAGACAGGGGCACCAGGGCCTGTTCAGGGCACTGCCGTATTTGGGGTATAAAGTGAGATGGGCTGTTAGGGCTCAGTCCCAGGGGTCTCCTGCCTGGGTCCAAAGGAGATATTGGGGCAGTTCACAAATAAATGGAACACTACATTAGTACTCATTATGCCAAGGACATTCTTTGTTTAACCTGGTTCTATCTCTAAGTGATACTTTAGTTTCTAGTGAATTTTTGTGTCCAATATAATAAATCACATCTCTGTAGTATTAAATTGATGCTTTTTAAAAAGTAGGATCTACATAAGAACAATTGAGGAATTGCTAATAAGGAGAACAACAAACCTGGGTCCTGTGCATTAGCAAGCAGTGGGTGTGGGTTGTTGAAAGGGGGTGATGATGGTGAGGAAGGTATAGGATTTCCTGATGTGCCACATACAATAGAGCTGTTGTTATTCTTGTTGTCATTTCCTGTTACTCTTACTCCACAAATTAGGGCAAACCACAAAGTCAGCCACACCTCTTGAACTTGAATTGTCCCTGTGGAATAAAAATTTGTCATACTATGGTTATAATGATCAGTATTGGTCCTGTTCTATATGAATTTTTCATCTGTATGAAATGAACAAAGAGTTGAGGAGGAAAGTTCTTCAAGAAGAATTTCAGTTAATAAATTAGATGGAAGGATAATACTACCTGAACATCTGATCCATCTTCACTAAAAGTTGAACAAGATGCTCATTGTTATGTGATCCAATGAAAGAATCTAGCACTCCTATGAAGTGTGCTTGTTTATAAATTGAACCTGAACCTAACCAAGCTTTCAGATTTAGCCATCATTTTATAGGAAAAGCTAGGGCCAGACAATATATTCACAATAGAATAAGGATGCAATGGACCAAATCTAGAATTTAAAAATTTCTATATAAGAATGGCCTGATTTCTATACCAAATAGAGGACATGAATAAAATAAGTAGGAAGAGGTTTATAAAGATGACAGCAGGATTAAAATGCATTATCAACCAAATGCACCATTGGAACTAGCTAGAATCATGATGCAAAGATAAACCACATTAATTGACATTTTGACACAATAGAGAAAGTTGAATGTGAGTATGTGTGGATGAGCCTTGAACATTATGGTGAGTGAATAATCCAGACACAGAAACACAAATACAGTATGATTCCACTTATCTGAGGTACTTAAGAGACCTTGAGTCAATAAATAGAGACCCAATCGCTGACCCTTCCTCTGACCACCGGAGCACCTGCCCCAACCCCTAATCCATCCCTACCTAAATCCCTGATTTCAAACCTGAACCTTAAACCTAACCTGAAAACACTAGTATTGGCCATAAAAACCCAACCTCTAACCATAACCTCAACCTAATCTCAATGTGTGGTGCATGTAGTTTTCTTGCTAAGTGGATATGCTATTACTTCCTATGCTCATATAGTTCAAAAAATGCTGTGTTGATAAAGGTATAGCAATTATACTACTTTGTTTAGAGACTTGGAGTACTTATATTACTGAATAGAGTGATTTATGTGTGAAACTGTGTTGGATAGTATCTGGGCCACATTCTGTTTACTCACAGATGTTGAAACGTTGTGTTCAACATATCTAAGTGTGCACCTTACTGAGAACAGTGATATACGTGTGAAACTTGTTTTTAGCAATGTGTGCTACATATAGCACATTGTTCAGTGATGTCTATTCAAATTCTATCAAAACCTGTTTTACTGAATATTGTAAGAAAGGGAAAAAGTATTGTCTTTAGAAGAGTGCTCTGTATACCTGCACATACTTATTTAATGATATATGTTGAGACCACTTAACAGAAGCATGTGGCTGGGTTACTAATAGTTACATATGTGTAAAGCAGTGTTCAGGAGGGTGAGGATCTACAAGACTTTGTTGAGTCATATATATCAAAACACTAGAGATATGTGTGTATGTTACTGGGTATGGAGATACATATGTGAAGAATTGTGTTATTATTATTGTTATTATTATTATTATTTTGGTACTGGTGATTGAACTCAGGACCTTGTACTTGCTAGGCAGGAACGGTGCCACTGAGCTACATCCCCGGCCCGAGAATTGCGTTATTATATGGCACATACACCATATTTGTTAGGTATATATGTTAAAATTAGGTTAAGAGTAAGGTGTGTGTGTTATTAGGCATAGTCATATATGGGAAAAATACCTCATTTTACATGTATGCTGCACATAATATTTTTAAAGACATATGTGTGGTACAGGTGATGCTGAGCACAAGGACAGATGGATAAACACTGCATTAGCAGTGTGTGCCTTTACCAGGTATGATAAAAAAATGTGTAGAATGCTGCTGCTGTCATTCAAGGAAAAGGACACTTGTCAAAACATTAGAGTGTGACCTCATCCACCTTATTCACCAGGTCTGGCACCATGGGACTTCTAGTTCTTCCCAAAAGTCAAAATGACCATGAAGTGAAATGTTTTAAATCAATTCAGGACACTGAGGCCACCATGACAGTGCAACTAAAGACACAAGAGACTTACAGAATTGCTTCAGAAAGTGGCAAGAATGATGGGATGAGTTTGTTCAAAGCGAGGGAAAGTGGTTTGTTTTTTTTTTCTTTTTTTGGTACCGGGGATTGAACTTGGGTCCTTGCACTTGCACACCAGGCAGCGAAACCACTGAGCTAAATCCCTGGCCCAGAGGAAAGTGTTTTGAGGAGAATTAATGACATGTGTCTTTTAGTGTAAGAAATTTGTTCAATGTAAATATTCACTGTATGTTTCAATCACACCCTGTATGTTCAGACTCTTGTGCTTAATAGAAGTGAGTGCACATATCACTTAGGTGCGAAATGCTATTCTTTAGTGATACATGTTGAAGGTCTGTTCAACTGAGCTACAGACATAAGTGAATCAGTCCAGTGACAACTTGTGCTATATCATAATCAGCAGTGTATAAAGTCCATACTGCTTTCTTTAGTGATTTTTAAAAAATGAAGAGTAAGTTGTATAAATGATTCACTGTGCTGATAACTGTAAAACACTGTATAGTGTGTTAATTACCTTAGTGATACACATCAAAACTATATTTAACAGGCATCACGTGTAATTGAATCAGTATATTGACAACTGTGTGAGACATTGTATTTAACAATGTGTTGTGGATGAAATGTTTTCTCTAGTGAAATATGTAGAAATTCTGTATAAATGAATTCATATAATATAACTGTGCAAAATCCTGTGTTCAGTGCTATGTGGTATATAAACTATTTTTATAATGACATATGTTGACACCATGTTTAATAGAGCTGGAAATAAATATATGAATCAATCCAGGTAATGAGAACCTTGCAAAGCATTGTTAGGATGAGTGAACTACTTTCTCTGGTGAGTTATGTTAAAGTTATGATGTTAACAGTATGTTAAAAGCATGATAAAGTGACCTAGATGCATGAGTGAATAATATTATTATGCTGACTGTGAAACTTGTATTTTACAATATAGTACTGTACATGCATTCATTTCTTTTGTGACATATAAAGAATTTCTGCTTAATACAGGTTGAGTCATTCAGCCTATTGCCATCTGGGAGAAACAGTGTCATTAGCATTTTGTGGTGAAAGAACAGATTTCTCTAGTGGCAAATTTTGAAATTCATTGTTTAACAGATCTAAGTGATTAGTAAAATGATTTAGTAAAATATTTTCCCCTGAGAGAGACCATGCTCGGCACTATGTAGTACATATATCGTCTTCTTTTCAGACATACAGTGAAGTTCTATTTTCACAGATATAAATATGCAAATGGTACATTTACTAACAAGTGTGTGGTGACAGTGTGCGGAGCTCATACTACTTTCCGAGTGACATGTATTTGACATTGTTAAGATCATATAGGATGAAACTTTCTTTAACAGACCCATGTGCATGATGGATACAGTGCAGTGATATAAATTTACTTACATTTTCCTTCCACTCTGTAGTCTTTGGCTGGTGTTTCCCATGATCTAGTCCTCACCAGAAGTCAGAGGCCCAGGGACTATGTGGATATTGTACTTAACACATGTGAAGCCCAGGTTTCAAACCCCAACATTAAAAAGGAGAAAAACAACATAGTTTGCAGCATTGGCAAGGCTGCTTATCTCATTATTTTTTAAAAATGGAATAACTCTTATATGACAGTGACCAGGTGGCTAAAGGTTGAATTTAAGTAGACTCTCAGTTCGCTATCTATTTTTGCATTGTTATATTCTCAGTGGTAAACTAATGAAAGATTAGCATAACCTATACATACAGGGTGAGTGGGAACTCACACCCCTCAGAAATGCAGAGTTGGTTCTTAAATTAAAAAAAGAAAATCACATGCATGTAAGTGCTGACCAGAGGCAAGGGGGTTAACCTGCATTGAACAGATGAAAAGAAAAGCTAAGATATATCTAGTGCTCTAGAGTCAACTGCTGATCAAAGGCTTTATTCATGTGTATAACAATTTGCTACTAAAATCATTGAAGGTGAATAATTACCCTTTCACCATTCTCTTCCTTCCATTGCTTTTTCCATTCTTTCCACTATTTATTTATTTCCATTGGTGAAAATCAGACTTACATTTAGTTTACAGGTAACAGTGTCCATCAAATAGGACTGACAGAAGAAGAATGTCATCTGGAGAGCCAGAATATTGACAAGTGGCCTCAAGGTATTGCCAATGGGATTGGGGAAACCTTATGGGTATGTGTGGGACTCTGAGATAATACTGGATGGAGAAATTCGATTTATGGGGAAAAAAGGTGTCTGTGCATACTTGTGATGCACTCTGGACATCCAAAGAGTAGAATGGAGTAAGTACTTCACTTATCAGGATGACTTCCTGGCTACAACATTCCCTTCCCCCTGGGGGCAGGTATGCCTTAACATTTCAAATAGTGAAGCCTTGACCAAAGCTTTAGAT
>NW_004624819.1:335015-353058 GCF_000247695.1 Heterocephalus glaber | reverse complement strand
AGCCCTGCATGAGTCTGGGCCACCCCCCGAGCCCCATCGCTACCGACCAGGGGACTGGGTCTTTGTCCTGAGATAGCGACAGAAAAACCTCGAGCCTCGCTGGAAAGGACCCTATGTTACTGTCCTGACCACGCCCACTGTTCTCAAAGTCGACGGGATCGCCTCGTGGATACATTACACTCATGTCCGCCCCGCAGATCCACACGCCATTTTAAAAGACTTCATTCCATCATAGCAGGTATCCAAAGACAAAAACAACCCCCTCAAACTCAGACTCAAATGCTCCTGATTTGGGCGGTCACCATAACCTGCTGCGCCCAAGTGACTGCTACCAATCCCCATGCCCCCTTCAATCAGACTTGGGTAATTATCAACACTGAGACTGGGCTCCACTTGACTTTGGCCTCAACCGTGGGACCTAGAGCCCCCTGGTTCCCTGAGTGCTTAACGTTTGATCTCTGCCAACTGGCCGAGGATTCTTGGACACATACCCAAAAGTAAGCAGACGTATACCCTGGTTGCCTCTGGAGGATATTTTATGTGTGCCCAGGGGGAAGGACAACCCCCCCATGTGGAGGCCCCGAGGCTTACTTCTGCGCCAGCTGGGGCTGTGAAACCATGGTTGTAGGAAATCCAGCTACACAGTGGAGAGAGTTATGGAAACCAAAAAAGGGACCGGACCTTATTTCCTTGGCTCATATTCCTGGAGACTCCCAGATACGGACAGAATTCACCCCAACAGGTAAACAGGCCTCTGGGTGGGAAACAGGCAGGACCTGGGGTCTCCGCCTTAAGACACCAAGCAATGACCCCGGACTCTTATTCACTCTCCGGCTAATAGAAAAGCCACTATGGTCTCGCCCCATCGGGCCCCTACCTGTACCAATCTTCCCAGCTCTAAAGCCTCCTACTACTCTGCCTCCTACTATTCTGCCTCCTACTACTCTGCCTCCTCCTCTTCCTACTACTACTACTACTACTACTCTGCCCATTCTGCCTACTGCCCAGAGTAGACAAAGCCAGGTCCAGGACCCAAATGACCCCCTCTGGGAGCTTGTGGTCAAGACCTTTAAAGCCCTAAATGCGTCCCGGCCTGACCTTACCCAGTCTTGTTGGCTATGCTATGATATCAAGCCCCCCTACTATGAAGGAATAGCTTTCCCCGGAAACCTTACTAAATCAAAAAATGCTAGTCAATGCAGGTGGCAACAGAAGGGAACAGGTAGACTGACTTTACAATCTGTAGTTGGGAATGGCACTTGTATTGGTAACATCCCAACTACTCACCAACACCTTTGTAGCCAGACTCTCCAGTCTAATTCTTCTGGAAAATACCTTATACCCCCACCCTCACCCCCGATGGATGGTGGGCCTGCTCCACGGGGCTCACCCCATGCGCACATGAAACAGTGCTCAACCAGACTAATGACTATTGTATATTAGTACAATTAGTTCCCAGGCTGATCTATCACTCTGAAGAAGATATTTATGCCCCATACTTAGGTAAAACCCCAACTAGGATTAAGTGGGAGCCCATAACAGCCATCACTTTGTCAGTGCTCTTAGGTCTAGGCCTAGCCGGGGCTGGGGCGGGGGTCTCCTCCTTGATTTTGCAAAACAAACATTATAATGACTTAAGAACAGCCATTGATTTAGACATTGAGAGACTCGAGAGTTCGATCTCTCACTTACAGGAGTCACTGTCCTCCCTGGCAGAGGTAGTGCTTCAAAATAAAAGGGGGTTAGATTTGGTCTTCCTACAACAAGGAGGGCTCTGCGCTGCCCTGGGGAAAGAATGTTGTTTCTATATAGATCATTCAGGTGAGGTCAAAGAGTGCGTGGCAAAAGTCAGACAGGGCCTAGCTAAACAAAAACGTGAACGTGAGCTGAGCCAGGGATGGTTTGAGTCACTATTTAACTCCTCACCATGGCTGACTGCCCTGATTTCCACCCTGTTTGGTCCTCTGCTTATTCTTCTGCTTCTTTTGATATTTGGACCTTGCTTACTTAAAAATTGGCTTCATTCATTAAAAAACGTGTCAGTGCAGTACAATTAATGGTTCTCAGGTCACGGTATCAACCTATATCAGAAAACCCAATAGAATTAACCCTCTGAGACCCATGATTGGGCCTCGATAGTCTCATAAGAAGGGGGTAATGTGAGGCCTGAGTGACTCCATTTTAAAATTTGGCCCCATCTTAGAGTAAGGTGGCCTGGACATAAATTCTAGTTCCAAGAAAAACCATAAGATGTACTTTGGCCACCTGCCTGTGATAATGTTCAGCAGTCCCCTAGAAACTAGCCTAGCAACAGCTAATCAGTAGCTGCCTCAATGTCCCAGATGCTCTTCTCGATGGCCTGCAACAGCTAATCAGTAGTTACCCCAGTACCCCAGTATCCCAGATGTTCTTTTCGATGACTTGAGCAGCCGTTAGCAGTTCAGCGTGCAAGGCACAGCCAATCAGGTTTAAACTTTCAAAACTTGCTAAATGCTAGCCAATTGTGTGATTTGCGTGTGATTTGAAACCCCCGCGCCTTTTTGAAAACCCCGTGCCTTGCTGTAACCTCTATAAAAACCCCTGGTGTTTTAGAGTCGAGGCTCTCAATCCTGACCCGCTGTGTCGGTGTTGGATGAGAGTCCCTGCTCGAGCTTGAATAAATGACCCTCGTGTGTTTGCATTGGAATCGGCTCCTTGGTGGTCTTTGGGGACCTCGCAATCTGGGCACAACAATTAGTTTCTACAAAAAAGCCGGACTTTGAGCTAACAGGTTTTGCATGTATTTCACCATTAAATTGGACTAGATACAGTCTGAATGTTTATCTTATTTTCCATTATATAAGGACACCAAATATCACCATGGTTTTCTTCAAAATTATTAGGATTCACTAGGTGTTGAGAGCAACGCCACATAATTTTAGGGAAAAAATCATTTGATTAGGCCTAGTTCTTCTGCCTAAGGCCAGCTATGGCATTCCCAGACATAATTCCATTTTGCCCTAGGTCACAACTGAGACCTCAGTGATCCGGTGATGCTGTGATGCTCCAGGGCAAGACCACACTTGCGGGAGACACCTTGGGAGGAACCAAATCTTCATCTGCCTAGTTCCTCACTGTTCTTGGATTTCCTCCCTCCCCTGCCCCCACCCCCCCGTTTTTTGTTACACTTTGTTTATCCCAATGTGAAGTACTGAACTCTGCATTTCACTTGTTACATTTGTTTCTCCCAATGCACTGAATAAAAGGTGCTGCAAGCTAGGGGTCTTTGTCTTTGCTGCCCAGAGCAGCACTGATAAGACTCAAAGCTCAGCTTCTCAGTCTCATTTTTCTACCTTTCCTGTAATTCACCATGTGCTGCCATGGCTCACAGGAGACTAGGACTTACTGCAGAGGTTCTAGTAATGTCCCCTTTCCCTGTTCCCTACAACTAGGTGTTAAGATATTTTATGATATACTTGCAAGGCAGGCACCCAGAACCACTGAGCTAAATCCCTGGCCCAAAGGATTTTAATTGTGGTTTTTTTTTTTTTTGGTACCGGGAATCAAACTCTGGTCCTTGTGCTTGCCCAGCATGTGGTGAAACCACTGAGCTAAATCCCCGGCTATTTTATGATATACTATGAAAACGTTTGTATAAAGAATTTCACCTTTCATATACTGTATTTAGAAAAGTTTGCTGTGAATATCTATTACATTAGGAGCATTCCTAAGGTGGGGGAGGTTGAAAGCAGTATCTTTTGGCTGTTACATTCAGTTTTTTGAGACCTGGTTTCGCTTTGTAGTTCAGGCTGTCACTGAACTCACTATGTGACCCAGGTTGGCCTTGAACCTGCTGCAATCCTCTTGCCTCAGCCTTCCGAATGCTGGGATTATAGGCATGTGCCACCACACCCAGCTTGGCTGTTACCTTTATACTTAAGTGTTAATGAAGTTATATCATCCCCTATAAAATAATAAAAATCCTTGATAATTTCTCCAGTAATAAATATTTTATCATCTATAATCTTTTAATACATCTACTTGGTTGTGGTATATTTTTCACCGGACAGAATCTATATCTGATTTGGCAATTTATTATATCTTTCTCTCAGTTTATTTTCTCAGTCTTATGGGCTTCCATAGGCTCAATGGTTCTCAAATTGGATTATAAGAAACCTCTGCTTCTGCATGGTGTAGTGGCCCACGCCTACAATCCCACCACTGGAGCCTGAGGCAGGAGGCTCATGAGATCATTGAGACCAGTCAGGACTATATAATAAAACCCTCTCTCAAACATAACAAAACAGAAGGACAAACAAAAAACACTCCAGCTTTCCACACAGAGTATAACTGGCCATTGGTCTTAACTCTCAGGTCATGGAAAAGCAGTTGCATTTCCATGGAAAGAAAACTAAACTTGGAATTGCACTCTCATTAACAACTAACTCACTAACATCAAACAAACCCTGGTGAGAAAAGTCTTCAAGGCAAAAAATTACTAGTAAGCCACTTTGAGCATTTAAAAGGCCATGCTCCCAGTCATTGTGCTCCCATTTGACATTATGAAAGAACAATAGAAAATAATCCATCCAAGTACCTTATTTAATAGATAAACCCACAGGGATGAAGTAATTCAGCCATGATGACACTAGTTTTAGTGGCTGAACTTGTAGGAACTGGACAAGTATGGAAGGACAAGTGAAGCTTTACAATGGTTTTGAAATCTGATTTCAAGCCAATGGGTCAAATATGAGGGCAATGACTTCACACTTAATATGTCCTATTAGGACATGAAAGATGACTTAGCACTAGTTATTAGCACAAAGATTTAAAATAAGAATAAAGGAAATAAAGTTGGTGTACTAAGAATGATGGAATACATTCAAAATTTTTTAGAGAATTGTAGTAAACCCAAAGTATGCCAAACTTCCCTTTCCTGTTGAGTGTTGCCATGTCAATAGAATGCCACAGACTCTCAGCTCTGAGCAACCCTCACATCTCTTCATACTGGTACTCTGAACCTACCAGAGTTGCTCAGTCCTCGGGGCTAAGCCTCAATGATATATCAAGTCCTGTGAAAGTCCACCCAACATCTGGGCCTCTTGCTTAGGAAGATGTTCCTTGTCCCTGAGTCTGGGGTACAAGGCCACACTGCCTCTCAGTCCCATACCTGCTGGAGTTGTTCTCATCCCCAGCAGGGAAAGAATGTCCCTCTTCCATTTTGGATCAATTGCATTTCAGTATCACAAAAACCCATTACATTCAAGTCAGTAATACAAGCCTATTTTGCTCATTTCTCATGCAATTTGACAGATCCAACTTGTGAGATGGTGTTTTCTTGTGGCAACTCTGGGTCATTTTAGCTTGGCTTGAGTCTTGGCACCACATGCTAGCTGTGTGGTCTTCGGGGGTGTAGTTAGCTTCTGGTTCCTTGCACTTATAACGCAAGGAACACACACCATTGTCCTGACAATTCACTGGCTGGCATGCAATTAGTTCTATTAAAATATGGCTATTTTTGTGAGTTGATACTGGGTGTACAATTGCAAGTAGGAGACATACTCATCCTTAAGATGCTTGTAGGCTAGAGTCAGTTGGGTTTATTTCAGTTCAACTATTTGTTCACAGATGAACAATAAAATATATTGTCCCCAAAAGATAAATGTCCATAAAGGCCAATATTTGTACACAAATAATTATAATAAGTACAATAAAAAAGAAAGGTGCACAAGGAAGGGACAGAAGATATAGGCAGAGCAACTGGCAGATTTGAAAAATGATAGAAATGTGATGCAGACTGCCCTGGCCTGCATTTCCCAAAGTCTCCACTGGGAAGCCAGAGTGGGATCAATGCACTACACTAACAGCAGCAAACAATGCAAAGAGAGGGCTGGGGATGTAGCTCAGTGGTGCGCCTGCCTGGCAAGCACAAGGTTCTGAGTTTGATTCCTGCTGCTGAGAAAAAAATGCAAACAGGAAGAAAGCTAGGTTTTGAGCCAACATTTGCAGTGTTAACCTCAAATCAGTCAAAAAGGATTGGCTGACCAGGAGGAAGGGAAAGGCAACACTAAACAAATGAGGCATCACAGTGCTCAGCAAGTCATCAGCAAAAGAGGGATTAGCTGTGGCTTCAGCTGGAGTTCCAGGGTCTGGAACTTCATTCTCATGTGTGGTTTTCAGTTTTTTGCTTGTTGGTTGTCATAGTTTAGCTCTTGAATATCCTCTCAAAACTTATGTGTTGAAGGCTTAGATCCTAAGGTGGTGCTAGTTGCAGGTGGGGCCTAGCAGGATGCCCTTAGGTCTTTGGTGGTGTGCCTTCAAAAGGAGAGACTGTTCCTCAGCCCCTTCATCTTCCTCTTTCACTCTCTGGCTTGTGATGTAGATGGGTTTACTGTGCCACAAGTTCAACAGTGCCATCCAGCAATCCCAACAGAGGGCCAAAGCAATGACTACACCTGTTCTTGGACTAGAAACTCTAAAACCATGAGCCAAAACATATCTTTCCTCTTAATAAATTAGTTATCAAGTATTTTATTATAGCAACAGAAAGCTAATGTACTGACGTTAAAAAATTAAAAAAAAAGCCCCAAACTACTCAACCCCTCCACACCTTTAAGTGGACATTTACATTTCTTTGTCATTAGTTTATAGATGCAAAAATACATTTTCTAGGATACTGCGGACAAGCTTTCAACATATTTTTGCCAAATTTCTCTTTTTTTTTTCTCCCCTATTGGGGACAAAACCCAGGGCCTTTGCACTGAGCTATAATCCCAGACCTATATTTGAGGTAAGGTCTTGCTAAATCACTAAGTTACATAAGCTGGGCTTACATCTCCATGCCTCAGCCTACCAGAGTAGTGGAATTATAGGCATGCACCACTACACTGGCTTTTTGGCATAAGCTGAACCCATTTGGCTTGTTTTCCTTATGAAAAATAACCACTCTTTGACCTGCTTTCCAAAGCCAATCCTCACTGTCAACCTGTCAACCAAATTCAAGTCACAAGGCAGTGGCAGTAGTGAGGAGCAGGCACAGATGATTTAGAATAAATAGGGCACATCAGTCATTGGATGTAGGAGTGGGAAAAGATAGGTAGGAGGTAAGCAGGGAAGATTTGATAACTGATTATGACAGGGTGGAAGAAGAAGGAGGGGCTGGGCTGACCTACATAAGCAACAACCCCTGCTTTGGGCATAGAGATTGTATCTCTCCTACTGTGAAGTCTACAGGAATAGCAGGTAGCAGCCACGCACATTTACAGCATGTGAAACAGAGGCTGGAAACAGTCCTTTAATTCCCCCTGGGTGGGGGGGTACTGGGGATTGAACCCAGGGCCTTCACCCTGAGCTACATCCCAGCCCTATTTTATTTTTTATCTTGAGATAGGGTCTCCCTAGGTCTCTAAGTTGCCTAGGATGGGCTCGAACTTGCAGTCTTCCTGCTTCAGCTTCCAGAGTGCTGGGATTACAGGCAAATTCCTAACTTTTTGTAGGGTTCACATACACTGTAGAATAAACCTTGCCTGCCCGGGTCACCCAAAATTCCACCCTTTCTTATAAAATGTTTGTCCATTCAATGTGATTCTAAGTCATCCTGGTATGTAAAACAGCCCAACATACTTTTTCTCAAAGGGTAAATCACATCTGCTTTTAGCCTAGTGCTGGATGCAATGCGAAGAACTGAGGAGATACAGTTTTTTTAAAGTCTCCATTAATAAAAAGCTAACTAAAATAAATCCTCTCACACAGGACTGATATTTCATAGTAAATATAAAAAATACATTTTGATTAGAACTTTATCTTAAACTAAATTGTATGAAAAAAAGTTTATGTTAATAGGTTATACTTGCAATTATAAGCTAATGCTTGGGATAAAAATCAGTGGAATGTGTTTTAAGTGTGTAGACAATTACTGTAAGACAATTTATCACTTCACATGGGGAATGCTGAGGAGGGTAAGGAAAACAGATTACAGAGATACCAGGAGGTACAGCTTCACTCACTTTGGCTTGGAACTGAGCTGTGTCAATGTCACCTGTGAATTTACTTCCCAGTTGATAATGCCAGCAACAGAAGACTCCTACACATTACTGAGCAAGCCAGGTATAATTAGGCCTTTTAAGAAATTCAAATTATAAAAAAGAGATAGATTGGATGAAATTTTCCCATCTTGCTGATTATAGAGTGACCAAAAAAGGAACTATTTAGGGCACTTGAACTATTCTCTATGGTTTTGTGGTAGTGGATGCATAACTTTAGCCATCTGACAAACTCCAAAGAAATGCACACTACAAAGAATTTACTGTGCACAATTTAAAGAGGGGTCCTGAATAGGATGAGCCTGTGACAAACGAACTTAATTATATGACATAACCTCACCAAAAGGGGTGAGGAAAAAGAAGAGAGAGAGAGAGGGAGAGAGAGAGAGACACATTTCAAATGCTACTCATGCTACTCAGTTATTCCCAGATCACTGAGCGGGAAGAGGATATTCAGGAAGAAAAGAAGAAGAAAAAAAAATAGGGCATTACTCTGCTAATAGCTTTACATTACTTATTTCAATAACCATGACAACAGTCTTACAGATACTGTCTCCAGTTTGTACGTGAAAAATTGATACCTGGAATGCTCATAAAATTTAAACATCAGTCAGCACATTGTATAAAATTCAAAGCAGAGAAAACTTCCTTAGGTTCAAACTCTGAATGTTTCTATCAAGATGATAATTTGGAATATCCATAAAGACTACAGAAATATATCCAGTTGATGAAGTTTTTGTAGATGAATGAATCTGCATAATTGCAAAGAGAGGATGAGAATTCAACTGGAATACAAACTCACGTACAAGGATGTAAAAATATATGTAGGTAACAAAGGATCAGCAGATAACAATAAAGGGGTTGATATAGAGAGAAAACCCCAACAGGCCCAGTACAGCCATTCTACTTGGAAAAGCTGAGAAACAGGTTAGTTTCCTTTAGGAACTGGAGTAAACCCATTTTATTAGAAGAGATTGGAAACTAACTTCAGAACCACTGTATATGTGTTGCTTATAATTCACTGCACATATATCCATACATAAAGCCACTGTTCATTAACTTTATAAAGAAGCTAAAGTGAAAGTCAGGTGTGGTTACAAGTACATGCCTATAATCCCAGCACTCTAGAAGGCTGAGGCAGAAGGATGCCTATCCTTTGCAAGACCCTGTCTCAAAACAAAAACTAAGGGGTAGGAGTATAGCTCGGTGTGAAGGCCCTGGGTTCAACCTTCTATACCTTCCCAAACAACGCTAAAGTAAATATTTAATAACTATGTATATATAATTATATAATATGCTTTATGAAATCATCAATACAATCCTAATAAACTATATATTAATATCTCCAAGTATATAAATGATTGGGGAGGTTAAGTAACTTACCCAAATTTACACAATCCTGTACAATAAGCACTCTCCCACACAGAGTTACACATACCTAGTAATACACTGAGACAAATACATCATTAAGCAACTTTGTTGAAAACCTCAGAGTGTACTTACACAAACTAAGATGGCTATAATGTCACTAGGTGCTATCTGATGGGACCATCTTTGCATGTGCTGTCTGATATGGACTAAAATGTCATTATGACTATATGTATGTATATCTACATATACACATATATGTATATAAAAATAACCATTGTGTGAATCCCTTCTATAATCCCCTATGCTTGAGTATGGGAACATCATTTCTATGATTAGGTTGCTAATCAATCAATTCTGACTTAATGAAAAGGGAGATTATCTAAGATGGGAATGACCCAATCAGATGAGTCTTTTATTTTATTTCATTTTATTTTATTTTATTTATTTTTTGGTACCAGGGATCGAATTCGGGTCCTTGCGCTTGTGCAGCAGGTGACAAAATCACTGAGCTAAATCCCCGGCCCAGATGAATCTTTTAAAGACCCTGATGTGTCAGAGAGAAATTTGAAGTAAACTATCATATTCTGGAAAGGATCACAATAAATAAGGACAGGATGTGAGAATGGCCTCTAGGAATAAAGAATAGTAGCCAGCTGACAGGAAGACTATGGGCTTCTGCGTCATAAGATTGCAAGTAAATGAACTCTGGCAATAGCTTGATGTGTTAGTCAGGTTTTTGTTGCTGTGATGAAATACCTGAGAAAATTCCTTAAAAGAAACTTCATAGCTTCAGAAGTCTCAGTCTGCAGTCACTGGGCCTTGTTGCTTTGGACCTGTGTTGGTACAGTAGATCATAGCGGCAGAAGCGTGTGGTGGAGGAAGTCTGTTCATCTCATGGTGGCTAGGAAGCAGAGAGAGGGAGGGGTAGGGTTCCAATATCCCCTTCAAGGCCATATTCCTGATGACTTATTTTTCTCCAAGTAGAGTCTACCTTTTAAAGGTTCAACCACCTCTCAATAGTGCCACAGGTTAGAGATCAAACCTTCAGCATATACGCTGTTAGAGGAACAATGAAGACACAAATTCTAATATCTGAGGACCCCTGGAAGCAGACTTGTACTTTGCAGAGCCTCCATATGAGTATGAAGTCAGCAGATATCTTAATTTCAGCCTCAGGAGACCCTTAGCAGAAGAATTAACTAAAACATTTCAAACTTCCTAGTCCACAGATACTAAGGTAATACATTTTTGTATGATTTAGGCCACTAGGATTGTCAGGAGCAATGCTACAATAATTTTAGGGAAAAATCATTTGATTAGGTGTAGTTCTCCTGCCTACAGGCCAGCTATGGCATTTCAAGACATAATTCCATTTTGGCCTCTGGTCACAACTGAGACCTCAATGATCCAGTGATGCTGTGATGCTCCAGGTCAAGGTTATCCCAGATGAAGACATCCTAGGAGGAACAAAATCTTCATATACTCAGTTCCTCATTGTTCTTGGATTTCCAGCTGCCCCCAGTCATTTGTTACACTTTGTTTATCCCTAAAATGTGTCAAGCTCTGGGCTTTCATCTTTGCTGCTCAGAGCAGCATTGATCTGGCCCAAAGCTCAGCTTCTTCTCCAAGTCTCATGTTTTTCTACCCTTCCTGTATAATAAGTTAATTTGCCTTGTGCTGCCGTGCCTCACAGGAAACTAGGACTCACTGCAGAGGTTCTAGTAATGTCCCCTTTCCCTGTTCCCTACAAGGATTGTGGCAATTTCTGAGTTTAACAACAGGAAACAAATTAAAAATACGTAATTCCTTAAGTTTTTAAACTTTGTTTTTTGGTGGTACTGGGGATTGAACCCAGGGTTTTTGTACTGAGATTAATTCCCGGCCCTGTCATGCATGGCCTGAATGAGACCTTTTCAAGCAACTAGGTTGCTCTCAGCAAACAAGCTATTCTCAGTAAATAAGACAGACAGCCATAAAGAAAATTTAAGCAAGGAGAGTATATACAATCTACCTGGTGCCTAGAAGTCTGGTGGTTGTCTGTACTCCTGCACTGACCATTATTGGACCCTCAGTCATAAACATTCCTTATGACCACAGACCCCTTTTCAAGACCTATATAAGCCTAACTCCCTTCCCAGCTAACTGCTGGTCTCTGCCTCTCTTGATATCAGCCCATCCACATACAGATGTAATAAATTAAGCTTTTCCCAGTTAGCTGCTGAAATCTGCCCCTGATTTCAGTCTTTGTTCACTGGAATAAAGCTTTTTTTCACAAAGCCTGTTTCCAAGTAGCCTCACATGTGTCATTTATAACAAGCCCTTTTGTATTTATTTTGAGACAGGGTCTTGCTAAGTCATTAAATTGTTCAGGGTGGGCTTAAATTTGACATCCTCCCACCTCAGCCTCCCACAGTGCTGGGAATACATGTGTGTGCCACCATGCCCCATTTTATTTTTTGAGTATAGAGTCTCACTATGCTGCCAAGCCTGGCTTTGAACTCCTGGGCTTAAGTGATCCTTCTGCCTCAGCCTCTTGAGGAGCTATCTGGGACTAGAGGAATGTGTCACTGTGTCTCACTTTTTTTTTTTATAAATAGAAAACTTTGATTTTCTTTTTCTGATTATAAAAGTAAATGATTACAACTGGGGATTTAGCTCAGTGGTTCCACCACCTACCTCACAAGCACAAGGTCCCGAGTTCGATCTCAGTATGAAAAAAAAGAAAGAAAAAAGCAAGAGCTATGCAAAGGGCTGAGGGTGTAGCTCAGTGGTAGATTCTCTATATCAAGGAATCTTACAGTACCATCACTAAATATTATTTATATTTTTACATTTTTAGTGCAGCATTTTAGTGGGATTTTTAATAAATTAGCATGTAAATGGAGGAAAATAAACAAGATGATAGGTTCATGTTGGCATTTTAAATAAATGGAATTAGATATTTTTGTACAGATATGGAAGGCAAAACCAGAACCATCAACATGGATGATGAAACAGGCAAGTTTTTGGATCAACAAAAAATGTAATTCCAAAAAGTGACATCAATCTATAGATGAATTGGTCTGTTTAACATACTGTCACCAGTGATAGGTAAGGGTGGGGGACAACCTGCAGAGATGTTGAGGGAATTTCCAGCTATAAGTGCAAGGCTGAATGTTTTTAATGTCTCCTACTGTAGACTAAAGTGTCTTCTGCCCAAATCGAATAGCAATAAAATCCCTACAATAAGGGTCAGTCTGGAAAGATCAAGCTCAAGAAAAATGAGTTCTGTTCTTTTAGAATGGCCAGTTTTGGACATCAGTGTGCTCTGGGAAACAAGGTTGTGCCAGTCGAACTTTAGGCAGAACAGAATCTTTGGATTTCTTGTGCACGACCTGTTTGTGACTACTGCAACATACAAATCATCGGATTTAATGGGCTGTACTGTCGTACGCGGTCCTTCCAAGCTAGTAATACATAACATCATCACCTTACCCGAAGTAGGTTACTGTTCTTGTTTTACAGGTGAGGGTCATATTCACACTATTGATAGCAGCAATAGGCTCTTGACTGGAACTAGCGCCTGTGTATGTCTAAGGTAGTGTCCGTTTGACTCATCTGATGGCCCAGGTAAGCACTCCATCACTTTCGCTTCAGCTTTTGAAGAGTAGCGGAATATTACTGAACACATTGTACTTTCCCAGTTGAAGATTTCAGATCCAGAGGCTTTCTCAATGTATTTATAACTGCTAGGGGCATCGAGAATAGTCCTTTCGTGGGCTGGCCCTAATCCAACACTACAACAGCTGTCATTACACATCACAGAGAACCTGCGCACCTCAAGTTGTGGCGTCTACTCCAAGTTTCCGTGAAAATGAAGTAGGGTCAGGGTCACCGGCAGATGACGTACTTCCGGGGCGCTGCGCAGGCAGGTCGCCGAGGCGGATGTAAGAGGAGAGGCGGAGTTGGCGGGGCGTTGCTGAGGGTGACCAGGCTGGGGGTTTGAGCTTTTGGCTGGCGCTCGGCTGGGGCGGGGCGGGGCTTGCTGCCATCGCCTGCCTCTGGGCTGTAGGACTGAGCGGGGAGCGGCCTCCGCAGAGTCAGGCGCACTGACGCCTTGGGTACCCTGAGAGCTGGGTCATTGCGGGCCTCTAATTGTGTCCTGTGCGGCTCCGGCCTCGGGTCCCCTCTCAGCTCAAGGCGTCGCCACTGGCGCCACCGCCCGAGTCGCAGGCCGCTGCGGGCCGCAGAGCCCATGAAGGCGCGGGCCCCGCCCCCGCCCCCGCGGCGCCACCGCCTTCTAGGAGCGCTCCGAGCCGGTGCGGGCATGGCAGCAGCCTGAGCGCCGGGCTGCCGTGGGAACTGGAGGGGAAGGCGGTGCCCCTGCCGGAGGCGGGAGCCATGGCAGAGAAGCGCGCGGGCGCGCAGGCGGCTGGCGGCAGCTGGGTGAGCCACGGGCGTGCCCGGGTCGGGGTCGGGGATCGGTAGCCGATGCCCTCTTCCGGCACCTTCTCGTTAAGACAAAAAACTTGAGGCGATTTGGTGTTTCAAAATGCAGAGTTATTGGGTTACTTGAGAGCTCTCCGTCACTGTACAACTTGACACGGTTTTGGGGCGCATTGTCTGCCAATGCCAACTTGGATAACGAGCTGGAATCCCCTAGAGCCACACGCTAGCCCCAGACTCTCAAGTAGCCGCGGCGAGAGCGACCAGCACCCTCCTGCTCCTTTCACTTTCTCCAAGCAGCCAGGGAGCGTTTGGCCAAGGGGAAACTGCTCATCCCAGGGCCCGGGAGGAGCAAGTTCAGGCCAATCTCTTTGGTGTTACTCGAAGTTGGGATGCCTTTGACACCAGTGCAAGAAAGCCTGGGTTTCCTTGACCTGGATTTGGCAGAACAGGCCTTGTCAGTGGCACGTTGGTTTCCTATGGTGGAATACTAAGCACAGACGAGACGGCTGTCATTTTTTCGGTCCTAAGTGTAAAAGTATGGGGGGGGAGGAGTCTATTTGGAACCTGAATTATAGAAAAATGTTATAATGAACACAAATAGATAACCATAGAAAAGTTTCTCCAAAGAAAACTAGGATTTTTATGAAAAATACGTGATCAGCCTTAGACGTTAAAACTTAACATCTCTTTTTTTAAAAGAATGCTAAGTAATTATATGTACATATTTCGTAAAGTGAATCTCCGTTAGTAGAGTTGGGAGAGTCATAAAGTAGGAGCAGTAAGTAGGATGCAGCTATCGGAGCTGGTTCCTAGTCGTGGTTCTGCCAGAGCAAGGTCACTTTTGTCTGAGTATTGCCTAGCCATTCAGTGGTTAATCAGTAAATGAAGGTTTAGTGATGTTGAAGGTCCCTTGTGATTCTTTATTTTTGAAAAAGCATTGGCGGGCTCATTTTAAAAATAAGATGTTTCTAATGAGGAAAACTTTTCTTGTGAAGGTGGAGGGAAATCCTGTAGAACTGGTTTCTCTCTCTCTCTCGTTTTTTTTGGTACCGGGGTTCGAACTCAGGTCCTTGCACTTGTGAGGCAGGCGGTGGAACCACTGAGCTAAATCCCGGGCCCCTGGTTTCTCTCATTTTGATTTTGATTAAGTGGACATGACATCTTCTAGCCCCTACGCAAGCAAAACCACCAGGTCCTTTTGTCTTCCTTGAACTGATAAACAGTAGTTACTAACCAGTGGCCAAGCTAGTAATTTAAGAGTTAGTTTCCTTCATCTCTTCTCACTGCACTAAAAGGTCCAGTTATCTTTACCAGGTATAGATTTTAGATTTCCTCTTCTCTGCATTCGTAGGATTCATTTCCTCAGCATTCTTGACTTAGACTTTGACCATCCTTTGTAAGACTTGGTCACTTCACCATCAGTCTGCCCACCACATGGCTGATTAGTATGATCTAATATATAAATATAATCATTACTGCTGTCCTTAAATTTTTTTATTGGCTCCCTGTGGCTTACAGAATAATAAATAAACTGCTAGGTAGAAGCATTATTAGCATAGTGATTAGGAAAGCATGCTTGGAATTCTAGTTTCCACCTTTATTATTTGTGTAATTTTGGTAAAGTTACATAATCTCACCTAATAGTATTCACTACATAGGATTGTGAGGGCTGCTGCAACTTGCATCTAGTAAGTCCTTAGTAAATATTAAATGCTGTTGTTACTCTCAATATTTTTTGTATGTATGAATTGTAAATGATCACAAACCATAGGTGATCCCCGGACTGTAGTAAAAAATATTGTCTCCAATTCCCAATCTAGACAGGAAGTAGACCCCAACTTGAAAATTAATTAAGGGTGGGAACTGTTGAAGGATGTTTACTCAAAGAAACTAGAGATCCAATTTATTCCCCATTCTTTCTCATTTGGATCTTGCTAATCTACTAATTTGGGGCACAGATTCCTACCCAATCTTTCCCTGTATCTAAAAGTGGATGGACTTGGTGTTAATGCATCAACTCTCACAAATACTGAGTATTTTCTTAATGTTTGGTGTAGTGAGATGATTAGCATGGATAGGTGCCAGAGCTTTTCTGAGTGTATGAAAGCTGGGAAAGCAGTGAATGCCTTTAATCATGGGTGTTTATGTCATGTGCTGGTACTCCCAAATTATGCATATTTTTCCTGCTTGCAATTTCTTTTTACTATCACTTCAGATGCTGTGTCCTGCAGCCTTCATGATTTGGCTTCATTTTAATGTGTTGTAATTTCCTTATAGCTTGGTTCCTGTGACACTTGTAGTTTCAGGTTCTTACTTTGTAATCACAGGGAGGACTGCCCATGAAAAGGTAATCAGCTGATAACATATTTTAAAAATCTCATTTAGCACAGAGATATATTGACCTGAAAAAGATAAGGAGATTTCATGAACTGAAAAATAGAAGGGAAGCCTGGTGTAGTGGCACACACCTGTAATCCCATCCCTCTGGGAAGGTGAGGTGGGAGAATCTGAAGTTTGAGCTCAGCCTGAGCAATTTATCAAGACTCTATCTCAAAACAACACAAAAAAATAAAAAAAGGGGCTAGGCATGTAGTTCTATGGGAAGGGCTTAGGTTCAATCCCCCATACTATAAATAAATAAATAAAGGAAGTAATCAGTATTTCCTTCATGAGATTAATTCTGTCTAGAAAAGAGAGGTGTTTGTATACAATGTGCTCTCTATTCTCTGTTATATCTCTGTTATATCTCTGCTGTGCATTCACACACATTTTGAGATGTTGTATAAGAATCATTTGTATTATAATTGATTGTAGATTTTCCCATTATGCATAACACAGGTAAATTCATTTATACTTATGCTTTAGGTAAGTGTGGGACTG
Source organism: Heterocephalus glaber (assembly GCF_000247695.1). The sequence continues at coordinate 336,358 of NW_004624819.1, read as the reverse complement.
CATAACCTTTGCCCCTTTTTCTCCAGCCCCATTGTGATTAAAATGTGAGTTAATAGATGGAGATGTAAGGGTCAAGGATTTTTTGCAAATAAAATACACTAAGTTTAGGGTAATATTTCAGGGTGTTTATAGATTCCAAGAAGCCAGTGTTTGAATTCTAGTTAAGAGTGCTCATATGAAAGATCGGTATCATTTTGGTGACATTTGAAATCTGGAGTTGATTTGCCTTAGATAGCATCAGGAATCCCTGTGAAAGTTAATGTTGATTTTTTTTTCTTAGAGGAATATAGGCAAAATGGAGGAGCACCTTCTATATTTAAAAAAGTAGCCAAAATGACAGGGTATGTTTTGTTTATAAAATAGTGAAAGGGCTTAGGGAAAAACGTAATGATAAGCTTTCAATTTTTAACATTGTTAGGAGCCAGTTTGATAACATAGTTCTGGAACATTAGCACAGACAAACTATGTAAATAAGGTATAAGCAAAATAAGCAAAAACAGCCATGAATAATTGGTATATGGCAGTTTATAAGATCAAATATGTCATTCATTTATGGCAGAAACATCTATATTTAGAATTATTCAAATCTGTAGTTAATTTAGTTAAGCCTGCATTTTATCAGAACAGAGACTCTTTACTGTTGTGTTCTTAGGCCTGGTTGGGTTGTTTTCTTGTATTTGAAGTTTTTGAATTCTTTATATATTTGGGATGCAAGTCCTTTATCAGATGTTTTCTTATTTTTCCTTATTTCTAATCTGTGGTTCATCTTTTCATTCTCTGAGCAGTGTCTTCAAGAGCAGAAGTTTTCAATTTTGATGAAATTAATATTTGTTCTTTCATAGGCCATATATTTAGTTTTATATTTAAAAAATCCTTGCCTAAAAGTTTTAACAGTTGTACTTATGAATTAATTTTTTGTAGGTGCCAGTTACACATGGAGGATTTTGTTTTTTATTTTGTTTAGTTTGGTTCTTTTTTTTTTGCTTTTGGATGATCAATTGTGTCATTAACTCTGAAGACTATTGTTTTCATTCACTAATTGCTTTTACACCTTTGTCAAAAATCATTGTCCATACATATGTCAGTCTATTCCTAAACTCTGTATTCTGTTCCTTTGTCGTATATTTGTCTTTACATCAGCAGCACACAATCTTGATTATTAGAGATTCAGAATAAGACTTGAAAACAATAGAGTTTGTCCTTCAAACTTGTTTTATTTTAGAATCAGATTCCACCTCACCCCAGAAAGAATGGCTGCTATCGTGAAATCAACCAATAACAAATGCTGGCGGGGCTGTGGGGAAAGAGGAACCCTGCTCCACTGCTGGTGGGAGTGTAGACTG